>BSBK01001449.1:0-600000 GCA_027943335.1 Chamaecyparis obtusa
GAAGTGGCACAATGATCGAGGTAAACCATTTTTGGTGATAATAATGTTTTGTATTTTGTCTATTGAGGTAATTACGGAGGTAATTACACATCCATATTATTATCATTGATCCCTATGTAAAACCTAGAGCCAATCAAAAAATTACATAGTTTAGGCGACAATAGAAATAAATCTAAACCGTAGATCTTGAAATGGTAAACCATTTTTGTTGTTATATAAGGGCAAGATCTAGATCAGAGATAAGTGTGTGAATCAGAGAGATAAGACTGAATTAGTATGAGAAAATGATTAGAGAAGTATATTCAGAATAGTGAAGTATTCAGACAGAGTTCAGTGATCGAGCTATGCAGTGAAAGGACAAAATCAAGAAAAGATCAGATAGAAGAGATCAAATATAAAGAAAAGAGGAGATCTGTAATCTGCAGACTAGTGCAAACTAAAGATCAAGTACTAAGATATTTTGACCAGTGTATCAGGGTAAATCTCTTAACCGAGTAGTCTTAGCAGACTTTTTGTAAATCTCTTACCGAGTGCTACTTTATTGAAAAGTTTATAAATCCTTTAACAAGGTAGAATATACAAGTCTTTTAGCTTTTGACAGAGCATACCTTTCACAGGGTAGATCATGATTTGATCACATTTTGTAAGCCTTAACAGGCAAAACTTATACTGCAGTAGTGAAGATTTGTGGGGTGTCATCCCCACCCCAGTTTTACCTTTTAAGGTTTTTGGGTTACCAAAATTTTGGTGTTATGAGTAATTTCATGTATGCTGCTTTTATATGTTTTGTTGCTTACTATGATCAAGTTTTGTTTTTGTCAAGCATAAATTTTTATCAGATCAAAAGGATCAAAGTAGGTAATATCTGATTCACCCCCCCTCTCAGTATACTTTCCCACTTATACTTCCAAAAATTGGTATCAGAGCAGCAAGGTTTCTCTTAAGGAAGTCTAACCACTTGAGGAAAAAGATCTTAAAATGGAAGCTTATAAATTGGGGAAGATCATAGAGAATCAAAAGATTGAAGTACAATTGGCATTGCAGCAACTAGAAGTAGCTAGAGGAGAATTGAAGAAATCTTTGAGCAAGAGAAGAGATATTGCAATTCAACAAATGAGCCACATTACAAAGAGGAAGACATCTCTGGACTATTTGACAATGGTAACTCTACCGAGAGTGATAAAGCTATAAAAGAACTACTGGAGAAAAATACCATACTAAATGATGACATCAGAACTCTAAGGAGAGAACAAGAAATTCAGTCTGTCAGACTTTGTGAATTAGTGGACAGAAAAAGAAAGCTGAAGATGATAAGACAATGGCTGAGGAAGACAAAAGACAAATTGCAATCAGACTAGATGAAAGAACAAGTGACATGCAAAGGTTGACTAATAATCAAATAGACATGGTAATCAACTACTGATGGTTAATTAGGAATTAGGCAGAAAAGATATGGAAATCAATCAACTAAGGTCTGAGAATGATCAATTGAAACATGATTTGAGAACTGAAAAAGAGATCAATGAAAGGATGAAAAAACCCAATGAAGCTGCAAAATATTTGAAGAACTGTTAAGATCACCTAGAAGATCCGGTGATAGATTTGGACTTGGACTGAATGAACATTCATCTATTGAAGAAAGAGAATCATAATGAATGGAGAATAGAAGATGGCTAAACCAAAGAACACCAAGCCCACATGTCATCACTGTGGAAAGCCAGGACATACAACAAATATACACAGAAGAAAACATGGTAAGTCTGATTCTAAGCCTAAGTTTAATGGACATTGTTTTAACTACAAAAAGGCATGGACATCAAGCACATGAATGTAGATCCAAAGCTAGCAATTCATCCACCTCACCCAAGTTTCAAGGAAGTTGTTTCAATTGTCAGAAATATGGGCACAAAGCATTTGAATGCAGATCTAGACCAAGGTGGTCATCAATGAACAAACAAAGCCAGTCACAAAGCACAATTGTTACAATTGGGATTGCAACACCTGGTATAATTGCCATTATTGTGGTAAGTATGGGACACATCAGAGCCAATTGCATGAAGACTCACTTTAGAGGTAAATCTAAAAGCTGGATGTCTATACGAATGTAACAAGGTCGGTCACTTAAAGAAATATTGTAGATCACCTTTGCCAAGCAATGATAATAATCAGAATGAAGGTGTCTATGAGAAACTAAAAAGTCAGATGGAAAAGACATGGAGGAAGAAAGAAGAAGGGAAACTCAAGTGAAGCTAGCACATCTACGATCACCCAATCTAATGGATCAGGTGATCACACTTCTTCTAATTGAGCTTGAAAGGTATGTTCGGAACTAAGCCTTGCAAATCCTTATTTTTCATCAGTTCCTAACATAGAAGTGAGAAAAAGTCCACATCGGCATAGATAAAGATGCACTAGGACATATGTGAGAAAAATAGAAATTTCATTTTGATGCTGAGCATCAGTGTCAACGACCGGGCTATCAATGTATGCCGAGCACCTGCTATGGCCGAATGCTATGTATGTCAAGCTGTAACGCAATAGTTATATCGACCGAGCTTGTGAGTTTGTCGAGATAGCTGTAATCTACCTAAATCTGTACGGAGCATTTATGAGGCCCTAATCCAATTTTTTTTTTAGATTCTATAAAGTGGAAAGTTGCCGTTAATTTCATTTCACCAGGCTATTCAGATTTTAGAGAGCGATTTAGAGTTTGAGCAACAGATTAAGCAAATCGATTCTGAATCTTCTTAGTGTGCTATTGACAAGATTCATCTACAGGGTTATTGACAAAAAGGTACCTTAATGAGAAAATATTTTCTTTTTGAAAATTACAGTTTAAAATGACATCATCTTCATCCGCACCAGTCAAGAAACAAGGGATGGAAGTTTTTAATGTGCAACTTGTAAGGAACGAAGTTTGCAAACTGAGGGTATTCAAGACAATGTCAGAAAGTGCAATTAAGGAGATTTGAATGGTGCCCTATCATTTATTCTAGAGAATGTGTTACTGATGAACGACATTAGGTCTTGCTATATATGCAAATTGGAGAAATTGGTGATTATGAGATTACGGAAGCATATGACAAATTATGTGTCAATGGAGTGCTGAAGCCGGAACATAAGGTAGTTGCTGATCAAGGGTTAGTGCATGCCCTAAATTTCCCACAAAATTTCAAAGTGGAGTGGATCAAGATCATTTTGGGTTGAGTACATGACATGCAGTTATGGTTGGAAGATGGATTGGTGAAGATCATGAAGGAAATGATACACAAGGTCATTGGTTACCCTATAATTGACAGAAAGAGAATGATGAAATGTGTAGGAAAGAGGATATTCAAGCAAACACCTAGGTAGTTTGGAACAAACATGACATGACAATTTCCACCATCACTAATTCAGAAATTGACTTCGCTGTTAGAGTCATCTCGCACAAGTTTTACCAATCCAGTCGGTTGGACAATGTCCCTGTATGGAAGTGGACAGGCATGGAAGATAATTAGAAAGGGCACACATATGACCTTACCGAGCTCCAGCTGACTCAACTTGTTGAGAATTTGAACTCCATCTGGATGACAAAGAACTCTATGTGTAAGTTCAGTTCCCTATTGATCTGTATATGCTTTTATGTCAAGAAGTGTTTTCCTACACATCGGTGATGTAACATGGGATATGAAGAAGCCCATCACAGTTCAAATAAAGGATTTTATAAACCAGATTGGTGATGATTTTGAAGGGATTATGGATAATTATTTCATTGAGTTTAAGAAGAAGATGAGGAATAGGACTAGAGTCCCTGTGTCTTTGATTGAGAAATACAACAAAGATATATGTTTCTAGTAGACATAGACTTTACCTATGCATAGGCAGTCCTACCTAGGGTTTCATGGTTAATGCCATTACCTATGAACTCAACTTAGATGAAGCTACCGCAACTATCACAACCCTCTTAGCTGAGGAATTGATACAAAGGCACCTTAATTGGAACATTTGAAGAAATCCAAATCCAAGATCTCTTTGGGATTATTGGCTACCACCACTAAGAGAAAAAGAAAGAAAATAGTGAAAAATCTGGAAGAGTATGTTAAAGAATATGAGAAGGATGCACCATTAGAGTTGACCAAAGGATTGGAGAAGATGAACTGAGTGCAACTAGTAGTAGTGAGAAAGAAGAAGAAGAAGAGAAGAAACCAGTAATTTTTGAGTCCTCGCCAAAGAGGAAGAGTGTTGAAATGAAAAGTGCCAGTGACACCATCACTAAGGCCTCAGACTAGAAGAACTACTACTGAGAGCTCCTAAGAAGACTCCTGCATCTGTAAAGTGAAAATCCGCTCAACCTAAGGCAGTGCTGACCAAGGCTATGAAAAGCCGAGAAGGAAACCTGTTCTAATAGAGGATGATGAAGAAACAAAAAGTGATGAAGCAATAAAGGGGAAGGCTACACAACAAGGTACACATCAACAAACTATTGATGAACTATGTCTTAAGATTACTAGCACAAAAATAGTAGATGAGGTGAAAAGATTAAAGTTTGGAAAATGAGCATTGGAGATAAAGAGAAAGTTGAGGATACTATTCTTGAAATGTTATGCATTTTAAGATGTTGCCAATTGAGATTGAAAACAAAATTCCAAAGGAATTATGCAACAGGGTCGCACATAAATGGGGAGTATGCTCTGCAAATAGAGAAAGAAATAAGGGAGAGTACATTGACACAAGTTGAATCCACTCTCACCCCTGTAGACATCAAACAAACAATTGAGTAATACAAAGGCAAGTTTGATCCTAAACTTAGAGCCTATCTCATTCTTCAACACAAGGTTGAAGATGTTGTGCAAGAAAGTTAAAAATTTGGAAGATATTGTATGGATTGTTACCCACTTAGGATGAAGGAAAGAATGAAGGAAAATATGCTACCACTTCAACAATTGTTGAACCTGACATCAAGGAAAATAAATGGAGACTGATACTCCTAAGGAAGTGAAATCACATGATACATTTGAGGTTCACATTATTAACATACCGGAGGAGAGTCCTATTAAGAATTCATTCTTAACTGAGGATGATTTAAAGAACACGAAAGCCAAATAACACACCCTTGCCCGGTAGCAACATTGTACTATTGCAAGTCATGGATTATCCCACATTACGAGCACACAATCTATCGATGATAATCCTACTCTACCTGGAGTTGCTACTAGTTGATCAGTTAGTCGGTTACAAGTCTTCCAAGGAACCCATCAAGTCGGTACCACTAACTCAATCTATCGAGGAAGAAATCACAATAGAAGACAATATTCAAAGTCTCCTAAGGAAGAACACAACACATAAGAACAAGGAAGTAAATTAGATAAACAAGCTGTTAGCCCTCATGCCGAGGAGAAGGGAAAGGAGAAGAAAACATAAAAGGAAAACTCATTGAGAACAAGAGCCAAAGGAACAAGAGGCAAAAAAGCTCTTGTATAGATGCCAAGTGGAAGCACCCCACTAAGAGCTATAAAGGAGAAAGATGAGGTAACAATTGATGAAGCAATTGTTATTCCTAAATGGGATACAGATAACCTTTCTTTTGAGCAACTACAGATAATGAAAGATTTGTTGACAAGAAAGAGTAGGCAAGCAGATCTTCGAAGAGAGCATAAGAAAAAATAGGTTCTTCATGAAATTAAAGATATATTTAATGAAGTATATGACTTATCAGATGTAAATAGTTCCATTCCCATATTGGAACAACTTGTACACATTGTTTAGAAAGTAAATAATGAAGTTAGCTGTGCAAGTGATAAGTTATTTGAATGGTCAGAAAGAGGTTTGAGACCAAAATGCTAGACAAGATATCTACCGAGATAGTAGTAAAATAGGTTGAGTTGTCCAAATTGGTAAGGAGACCGAGGGATTAGTTGTGAATGAACAGTCTCTATTGGCCAAGATATGTAATGTTGAATTATTCACAGAGGAAAATCAACAATTGCTTGAGACTCTCAAGCAAGAGATCAAAGCTACAAGTCAATCCCTGACCTTGGATGCAGACACCAGGCTAGACATTATGTAAAAATCATGCAAACACAAGGATAGTTAGCCGAGATGATGGCTAATGATGGCAAGATTCATTCTCACCTACTCTCTATTCAAACTATTTTAACACAGCATCTAGAGGCTATATAGAGAAAATTAGCAAAGGCTAAAACCTTGATCTAGAGTGATCCACATCTATCCACAATAGAGAGCCTTATCAGTTTAGTTGCTGATTTAGAAGTGCAGACATAAGTTTTGAACCTTGCTTCAACTACTTGGACTGATGCACTCTACATGATCACGGTGGCTACATAAACCTTTTCTAGAGAAAATTTGTGAGCTACCTACTGATGAAGAGATCCATTGTGTCAAAAACAAGGGGGAATCATCATGACACAAGTTTGAACAAGGACAAAATAGGGATAGGTAAAAAAATTTTGAATGTGTATATATATCTCAGGGGGAGTATTAGGCTAGTACAAACATATTTTTGTAATTGTGTATACCAATGTCATGACACAGTGTTTTTGCCACTAATGTCAAAGGGGGAGATTGTAGATCTCTATAGTTTTTGTTGACCGTTAGTGTTTCACACTTAGTCATATATCTAGGCAATGATGGTCGGTCATCACTACGATCAAGTCATTTTTGTAAAGGCCGAGTTTGTATTGTATACTTACCGAGCAGTGAGTACTACCGAGTAAAGTCATGGTCACTATGTTTGTAATATGCCGAGAGTATAGTTATTGCCGAGTTACATATATCAATGATTACCAAGTGATAGAGAAGTCCAACTGATGCCAAGTACAGTTAATGCCAAGTGCTAGGAATAACTTTTGCCGAGTTAGCCAAATTGACATACAAGTTTGGAATGCACAATGATCGAGGTAAACCATTTTTGGTGATAATAATGTTTTTTATTTTGTCTATTGAGGTAATTACGGAGGTAATTACACATCCATATTATTATCATTGATCCTTATGTAAAACCTAGAGCCAATCAGAAAATTACATAGTTTAGGCGGGTAATAGAAATAAATTTGAATCGTAGATCTTGAAATGGTAAAATGTTTTTTGTTGTTATATAAGGGGCAAGATCTAGATCAGAGAAAAGTGTGTGAATTAGAGAGATAAGATTGAATTAGTATGAGAAAATGATTAGAGAAGTATATTCAGAATAGCGAAGTATTCAGACAGAGTTCAGTGACCGAGCTAAGCAGTGAAAGGACAGGATCAAGAAAAGACCAGATAGAAGAGATCAAATATAAAGAAAAGAGGAGATCTATAATCTGCATACTAGTGCAAACTGAAAGATCAGGTACTGAGACATTTTGACCAGTGTATCAAGGTAAATCTCTTAACCGAGTAGTCTTAGCAGACTTTTTGTAAATCTCTTTACCGAGTGCTTACTTTATTGTAAGTTTATAAATCCTTTAACAAGGTAGACTATACAAGTCTTTTAGCTTTTGACAAAGCAGACCTTTCACAGGGTAGATCATGATTTGATCACATTTTGTAAGCCTTAACAGGCAAAACTTATTACTGCAGTAGTGAAGATTTGTGGGTGTCATCCCCACCCCAATTTTACCTTTCAAGGGTTTCTGGGTTACCAAAATTTTGGTGTTATGAGTAATTTCATGTATGTTGCTTTATATGTTTTGTTTCTTACTATGATCAAGTTTTGTTTTTGTTAAGCATAAAATTTTATCAGATCAAAAGGATCAAAGTAGGTAATATCTGATTCACCCCCCCCCCCCCCCCCCCTCTCAGTATTACTTTCCCACTTATACTTCCAACATAATATTAAGTTCAAAACTTTGAGATTTCTTCCTTTCATCATCCATGCAAACCTGTAACAAGTCCATTTAAACATGACCATGGAGGCTCACCTCTGAGCCAAGGCCTTTACAAGGCCACCCCTGAGCTAGGGGAAACAAGAAAGGATGGGTGACAAACAATCCACTCACACACAAAACATGAACACCATGAAATCACAACATAAAACTCCCAAATCCCATGGCAAGAAAAAATAATCTCCTTGGATCCAAAATGGGTGAAGGTGGGAATTGTACCCAAATGGAGAAAGCCACAACAAATAATTTAGTTTTCTCAAAAACATATCAAGTCCTTCACAAGACAAAAACTTTCACTTCACAACTTCTTGCTTCATGAATTTACATTTTCTCCCTACACAATTCACAAACATCTTCCCTTATGACCCCCAAAGAAAAGAACAACATGTGGCAACATGGAGCCCATACACCCATGCTACATCTCCTTCCTCCATGAGGAAGGGCTCATCACTAAAGGGCATTCCCAACTAACCCCTTCACCCTCAAGGCTCTCTTCCCTCCCAAGGGTGAGATATGCCTTGTACTCCCAAAAACATACACATAAAATCAACCAAAGCAAAAACATGACATTAACCAAGATACAAACTTGAAAACATCACTACACACAAGCAACATACATTTACATAACCACAAAATTCACATGAACGTAGTAACTTAACCATGATAGATGCACTAACTTCCTTCCAAGAAAAAAGGACAATGTAATTTTGAAGAAGAGCTCTAATCGTTCCTTAGTTTTTCTTCCTCCCTTCCCAGATCCTCTCTCTTCTTTCCTCCTAAGCTAGAAGTCTCTTCCCAAAAGAATTTTCCAAGTCTAAGTGCCAAAAAGTGTCATCTCTTTCTCTCAAATTTTTTTAAAAGAGAAAACATTCTTCCAAACTCTAACCCCATCCCAAGGAGTAATTTACTTGGAAAGTGTTTCCTTACCACTTGTCCCTAACTAGAGAATGAGAGGAAAACCAAGAAATGGGGAGAAGGAATGACCTTGAATCCCTACCCAAAATTCAACACTCCCAAAGAAGGCACTCTTTAAGAGGTCATATATAAGCTTTGGCAGTTGAAATGGATAAAAGTTGACCCAGAAACCTAAGTACATACATTGGGATAGCTAAATTTAACCTTAACCACTCCCTAGGGTTCATTTTAACCTCCCAAAAACTCATGTGAAGTTAACTCACGAAAATGGATATGATGGGACTCAAGTTTTGGTTTCCTAGAAACAAGTAACCACACCTAAGAACTCAACAAAGTGACTCAAGGGTAGTGTTAAATCTTACCAATCCACTTAAGCATGCCAACACACATGAACAAGTGTCAATTGACACAACATAAAAACACATCACTCCACTCTAATTTACACATGGCATGCCAAATGGATAATTCATAATTACATTTAACACATAATATTACATCCAATTATGCATATATATACAATTGCAAGTTACCATGCATTCATACATCACATTTACGAAATAAAACACATAACAACGAGGTCATTCTCTTCATAGAGTTAACCTTGACCTTTTATAGTTTTTACATTGATCCATCCTTATTTCCCCACATTTAAAACCATGGTCATAACCTTGCACACTCGATCAGATTATTAGTATCTCACGAAATCACCACATATACATTCATATATAAAGCAAAGTAGGATCTATGCTATCATTCAATCACGTATACACTAACAAACTATATTTCACAATTTCATCATATACATAAACAATATTTGTAATCTATTTCCATATGCATCATATGTAATTTCAATTTCAACTTTCACAAGTAGCCCTAAATCATATGCAAACTCAATTTATAAGAAAATCAACATCCTATCCATCTCAATTCCTATTTCATAAGATAGTGTAAATCAAAATGAAAAATTCAAAATTCAATTATCCTTCTATATCATAAAATCAGGATGAATCTAACATAAGCATATAAGATACATCTAACATCATCATCCACATAATCATGTAAAAATCCCCACATAATATCCAATGATACGAAGTCACTATCATAATAAGTCTAATGTCTCAAAATAGTGTATCAACAAGATATTCCATGTGCGAAAATGTCAGCTGAGCTAAGATGGGTCGGGGTAGGACCTCACAAGAGCTTTAAAACAACGTTAAACACTAATCAAGGGATAGATTCTTGTAATATTTCCTTCCTAAAATATAATTTAATAAATTATATTAAAATAAATTAATGATCAAATAAAATAATATATCATTAATACAATAATAAATTATCACCACATTGTTTATTAATATAAAAAATAATAATTTATAATAATAATATATTGATATAATAATAATATATTATATTATTAATATAATAATATAATATATTATTAATATAAGATTTCATTATTAATATAATAACATAATTATTAGAATTATGATATATTATTACAAAATCATTAAAACAAATAGTAAAGACACAAGTGATAATAAATTAGTCAACTATAGACATGATATCGACAGAGCAATATCGATAACTATGCACCAAGAAGATCGACCATCCATGCATACAAACAGACGATGATTGCAAGAACGTAATGATACCATAAAGATAATCATAGAAAAACATATCAATGATCCACCTTATTGAATAGGTAGATCAATCAGTCCTCATCAATATCCAATAAAGGAAGATGCTACAAGCATTGGATTGCTTCGATCAAGTGCACAATCAGCGGTCTACCAATAGCAGTCAGACATTTCAATATTAGACATGCATGATATTGATCATGGAAGGAAGCGATTAATCGATATCATTTTCATAACAAAATGATTTGTATGTTTTGGAAATGCATAGAAATCATTATGAGTCGGTCTTTTGGGAGTCACCGCTAACCAGGGAATGAATGGATGATCTTTAAGCCAAGAATATCAATTACTTCCAATAAAAACATTCAAGTCGATCCATACCAAGGACTAATCGTACAAGTCATCGGATGGCAGGAACGTTTTCCGTAAAGGATAATGAGTTGAAGTTATGGTGTGATACATATAAAGATAAGATACGTAAAGCTTAAGGGGATAAGTAGCAATAATATCTAATGTCCAGCATTATTAAATATCAATAATAATCACAATTGACAACAAAAGTTAATTAACAGAAAGCATCGAATATATGCATCGATATGCTTGATATATTTGGGTTGCGTTATGAAAAGGTGCAACCATTTTATATTTTGAGTATATAAGAGGAAAGATAGTCATTAGAAGAGGGGGGAACATAATAAAGAGAGGAATATATAGCATAATAATAACAAGATCACAACAAAGACCTAAGGAAAGAGATTCGTTGTGGTATGACAGTTAAATAAGAAATTAATTATTTATTTGTTTTATATATATATATATATGAACATTTTTTCAAGTTATATGATATTTATATATACATATTATATATTTATGGATATTAAATTAAGATATACATATATATTTTGTATGAATTCTTGATTTTCACTAGTGGCTTTGGATTTATTTTATGGATAATCTATGATTCAATAATCAACATTAATGTTTTGTACATTTATATGTCCACCAAAGTTGATGATATGGAGACCATATAAGATGAATCTTATATTCATCGGAGATGGATCCCCATATCTGGAGGGGGCTAGAGGAAATTGTTATAGTTTTCCTAGTCTTGAGATTATTATAATCTTATATAGGTAGTATATATACTAATGCCAATCATATGCATATGCGTAGGCTTGGATAATATTTATTGCTTCCAAGAGATTCTTATGAGTAGTGCTCTATGGGATGATGTGTTGATAACTCAATTTATTAGAGTGGATCTTATATCCCTCAAGCAGAGAATCAAGAATTCTGTGAAGCACGACCTAGAGGCAGCCTTAAGAATCAAATCCACCCCTTACTAATTTAGAGTAGAGTACGAATCATGTAAATATTGTGTAATATTTTTTACTAATGTCAGTTTTATAGGAAATTATAAAAGGAGAATAAGAAGGGACATTACAAGGCTATAAGACTTTTGTCAAGTGTTGCTATCACAAATGTCCCAACATACATACATGTGAAATATAGAGCTATAGACCAAACACACAAGATATTTGATGGACCATCGCAAAGAAATGTGGTTTTACCTACATGTTATAATCAATGGATGTGCACAAAGTGGATTTGCTAAAATAACTTTAGAAACTTTAGACCCAATGTCATTGGTGGGCATGGAGTCAACATCGAAAACCTTGCATTAGAATTTCACTGACCTAGCTACACCATGGGAGTCATCAAAGGCATATGAATTATTATATGTAATTAAAAATAAATCGTATCTCATGAAGCACACTTATTTTAATTTATGCACAAAATGAATTTTGTTAAAAGTACTTTTCAAATATGAATACACTTAATGGGTGTGGTGAGATATAAACTCAAAGGATATTGATGAAGGATAGAGGAATTAAAAAGTTGTATGTATACAAGAATGAAGGACATAAAATAGTACATGATTACAACCATAAATGAAGGAGACCTATGAAAATTTGGATAAATTGGCTCAAGAAACTAAAGGTAGCATAAGGTATTAAGAATTACTAGAGGGTCATTTTTCAATGTGCAACCACCCACAAATATTTATGCAAATTGATATAGTATAATGAGAGTCCTTTTGTAAATAAGAAAGTGTAAGTCAAATTCAAATACTATATTCTATTTATGGGAAAGGAAATCCATCTTGTGTTTCAAAATGGAAGGCTTAGTTAGCTTGATTCTTCTTGCTAATAACGTTTAGAGGGACAAAAATTATGTAGATAATTAAGAAATATTTTCCTGTAGGTATGTGATTGATTACTAAGAGGGGGGTGAATCATTAATCACCAACCCAATCTAAATCTTATAGTTCAAAAACTTCTTTAAATAGATTTACCAATTAAGATATATTTTAACTTATAACATCATTATCGGTTAACTGAACATTAAACATCCACGCAACAATAAAATCATCCACACAATAATAACACCAATATTTATCTCATGGAAACCTTATTAGGGTGAAAACCATGGTGTGAGAACAATGCCCATAAATAATTATACTCTTTTGAAATACACCCAGTTAAGAGCTTGCCCTGTTAAAGGATCGCCTGATTAGGATTACAAAAGCACAGTTAAATGCTACCTAGTTAGGGGATTTCCATGGAGACCTGTTAAAGTCTTTTACCCTATTAGGAGTAACCTGGTTAGAGGATTTTAAAAAATATTTTTTGAATGCCACCCGATTAGAGGATTTTATAATAGACCTATTAGGGTCACTCGATAAGGGATTTTATTGTCACAATTGTTAGAGAGTAACAACTAACAAATGATCTGTAGTTCAAAATAATCTTGCTAATTCAGATCCAATGAATTTCCTTAACAAAATAACATACCAATTCAATTCTATGTTCTTATTTGTATCCTTCTTTGTGTCCTTTGTGATTGCAACAATACTTCTTTGTTTCACCGATATCCAGTCTTTCACCACAATCTTCTTCTTGTCTTTGTCACGATACCAGAATTCTTATTTCTTCTTCCTTAAGTATATTTCCTCAATCATAAACCCTAAACCTAAATCTAATGATTTGTATCTTTCATATCAAATCTAACCATCCCTATTTCTTTTCTTTATATCCTTATCGACTTGCTAATTGATAAACCTGTTTTACTCTTGTAGAAAATTCCTTAATACATTTTACCTCGATCTTTGTGTCATTAACTTTCTCCTTAAATTATTCTTGAGTCATCCCAATTTCTTAAGTTAATCATATAGTCTTCTCTTGCCTTTAGGTCTTTACTATCTCTGATAAGAATTCCTTTGTACCGATAAGACTTTATTCAGTGTACCGATAAGACAATAGTTTACCGGTAAGTATCTTAATCAAATTACCTTTGCCTTTACTCATATCTGATTAACATTTTTATGAATATAATCCTTTAGCTTAATCCTTAGCATATTCTAATAAACAATCAAATCATTCATCTATACACCATTATTTGTCTTAACTTTTATGCAATATGGTTCATATTGACATATCCTTTACCTTACGTAACATCTCATTATAACAACAATATTTTCCTTTTGATAGATATAGTAACAAGTCAAAACTTCATGCCAAATAGTTTGACATCAATGAAAACATATATCTAATTATCCTATATAGTAATAATGTCTTTATCAACAACAACATAAATCAACCATCTCCAAATTGTTATGCCAACAATCTCCCCCTTTGGCATTGATGACAAACACTTCTTCTAATTTTGATCTTTGATGTTTTGATCTATGCATGTCTCGTTATCTGTGCATGTCTCATTCCTTGTCCTAGTCTTCCAGCATACTAATTTCTTTCTTCCATATCTTATCGCTTCCCTTTAACACTTATCTCTCCCTTTACATTACTTCTCTCCCATCATAGTAATCTCTCCCCCTTGACAATAATTCCAAAGGAGATTAATCTTTCAGCTCTTTTCTTGTGATTGTGTACGTGTTCTGTTTTGTTCATTTTCTCTCTTTTTTTGCCTAGCTTGGACTGCTCCCCCATAGAGTAGTCCTCCAATACATCAATTCATGTTTAAGATATTTTGATAAAGTTCTATAAATAGATGCATATTGCATGTTTCCTTAATTTATAGCCGATAGGGGTAGGACCCCTAATCTACCTCTTATATATTCAAAGCTCTCTTTAGGTAGTGGTTTGGTGAATATGTCAGCAACTTGCTCTTTTGTAGATGTAGATGTGATGAACCTAACTTGTCAGGAGCACATGTAGATAAGAAAACATTAGCTAAAAACATGCATGCAATATATAGTAAGAAATACATACACACCACCTCAGATTGAGCCAAAACAGGTGCACCCAAGCCCCATTTGATTTTCTCATTTTAGGAGAATGTGGATGTTCTCTCCAAAAACAATGATAAGATCCCCAATGCAATACTAAAATGATTTTAACTAAAATCAAGCCAAGGAGATCCTAAAATGACATAAAAACTAGAATGAAGAACTAGTTTTTCCCCAAGGATTCCAAGAAAGGAAAATGATGAAGATGAAGATTTAAACTAAAAATGATATGCAAGATTTGAGATTCATTAACCTTTAAGCATGGGTATGTGATTTAGATTGAAAGGGAAGAGAAATTCATAAGGAAACTTTGATTCATTAACCATTAACATTATGATATGTGATCTAAGAATTGGGAGCAAGAACAAAGAAACTAACATGCTAAAATGCTATGAAATTCTATAGCTAAACTAACATGATAACAATGCATAAAATGAATTGGTGAGTTGTTTATGGAAGGGCCTCTATTTATAGATTTTTGGAAGGAGAGAGAGGGCTTGGATGAGGTGGCACTAATTTGGCATCCACATAGGAGCCACATAGGAGACACATGGGCTTAAAGGAGAGGTCTATTTTGAAAGGTCAATTTGAGACAAGATGGGCATTTAAGCTTTGAGTGGCTCAAGGTTTCTCACACATGTGTGAGAAGATTTGGGGAAGACTATAGGGAAAAAATTTGTAAGAGAGAGTTGGAGCATTTAAGGAAGTTTGGTGGCTTCCTTGGGAAGAGTTTCTCACACATATGTGAGCAACTCATTAGCTCTAATGAGGTTAGGAATCACTTTTTATGTGAGATTAGAGGAGTGATTAGGTGGGAGGATAGGTTTAAAAAGTGAGGTGATGGGTGTAGGCTATGCTTTAGATAGGGATTTAGATTAATTTAAATTAGATTTTTTATTAATCCAAGCTTAGAAGAATATTAGGATGTGGAGGGATTTTAAATAAATTGCAATTTATTCAAAAAGAGATTTATGGGGGGATACGTATAATAATAAATTTAATACATTAGAGAGAGGAGTATTTGAATTAGGTTTAAATACTTTAGGTTATGAACCCAACTTAATTAAATATAATTAAATGGGTAGGGGAATATGACAATATTAAGTAAAATTAATTATTAAGTCACAAGGATTATTAATTAAATGAATTTAATTAATATGAAAGATTTTTAGGTGTCTACATTTTTCCCCTCTTTGAGGTGACGTTGCAAGGGGCATTGCATCAAAGAAAAGAAAATAAGTTTCCCCAGATGAAGGGAGATGTCGTGATGAAGCAACGACAGTAAGAGGCTGTGCCCCCTCGAGAAAATAGTGCAAAGATGAAACTTTGTGGAATTTTCTCAAAAAAGGCATGAGGGAGGGATGGAGGAGAGAGGAGTGGAAGGGGATAAATAGAAGTTGTACCATGACCAAAGATGCATAGTGCAATATAATTATAAATACAGCTACTGAGACTTGGGGATTTCATTGTGTTAATGTGGAGAGCACACCCTAGTTTTATATAGCAACATTAGAGACCTGCCAAGGTTACTTAGGAACTCAAGGCATTGTCACCAGTGTTGTAGATAATAGATATGACAAACATGTAGGGGTTTCCCAAACATCACACATGGGTCCAAGAGGAGGCATGGTGGAAACCCAAAACAAATGACATTTCCCAGGTGCACCATGTAACCCACAAAGATTACATGTGGGATGTGCAAGGGTCACATCTAACTGACTCACATACAAAAAGACAAAAATGATCAAAAGAGACTTTCCCCAGATCGTCCTCACTCACAACACACCATGGTATAAAGGATCGTGGAAACTTTAAGGAGAGGAACAACGAAACTCCTTCAAAAAGCTAACCAAGAACCAAAGAAACAATCCAAAATCAAAGTGATAAATCCAAGAGATGTCCTTTTCCAAAAGAGATTGATTAACTGATTGGTGGGGAGATGAGGTCAAACAAGAGGAATGATACATCCTACAAGGACCTGTTGGTGGGATTTGTGATGAAAAATTGTGTGCTGGTGACAAAATAGGGATCTGAGACAATTGTTAGATCAAGGATGGGGACAAAGGAAATTGATGAAGTACAAGGCTAGGTGGGACAAGCTTAATTGATCATATTTTTGCAGGACAAATGAGGATATGTACAATGGCACTTGATGATATAGTATAAAAAGACATGATCGATATATATATATAGTGGATATTTTAAAAATCTTGGGAATTAGGATGGGTCCACAATGACTAAGGTTTATACAAAGCTTAGGATGCAGGGATAAGATCACACTATACAAGTAATATACATGGGAAGCTCAAGATGTGGGAGAGTAATCCATCGTTGGATGCATACGTTGGATAATAGAACACCTTGGGAATGTGGGTTTATAACAAGGATTTGGGGGGGAGTGGGGATGAGTGAAGTAAAGGGGATGGAAGGGATGGGAGTTTGATAGATAATGGCCCGATCCACTATGTATGCCACCTATTTCTAGGGTTTGACCAACATACCTGCCCAAGGTGCTTGATTGCCAAGTTTTCACCATTGGATGATTATTTCTCTTTAATTTTTTGATCTTTTTTATTTTTTTTATTTTTTGATTTGTTTGTTATTATCAAGGCACCTGTTTACCAGGTTTTCACCAAGACAATTATTTTTTCAGGACTTTTTTACAATTTTTATGGATTTTTTAAGGTATATAGGGGATAGTTCAAGCATAGAACTACTTCAAATGGATGATATTAATGGGATCATTTAGGGGATCCCATTTGGGTGTAGACAATTGGTAGGCCAAAAAATGTTGTGACAATATAAGGACCCAACTAGATAGGTGTAATCAACCAAAAATGGTCTAGTAAACTTTGAGCCCCTTTCTAAACATTAAAATTTAAATACTAGACTAAATCTTGTGCTTAATCAATTTTGCATATTTATTTAATCTCTTATTTCTTGATAAAATCATCATTTTATCATTTATTTAATTATATCTTAAAACTTGACCACTTTATCCTAAGTTTTATTTAATTAAAAGAATATGCTCCCTTTTAATTAATTAAAAATCTTTTAATTAAATAATAAAATCACTTTATCCTAAGCCACATTTAATTAAAAGAACACGTCCCCCTTTAATTAAATAAAAACCCTTTTAATTAAATTAAAACCCCTTTTAATTAAATAATGGAAACCATTTTGCTAAAAATAATAAATAATAAACTAAAAATAAAAATAAAAGTGCACTTTCTAATGAGATGAAATCTTTTGACTTTTCAAAAAGGTTTTTTCCTCTTTATCTCAACCACTCATTATTTTGCCTCTTAATCACGTCCATTGATTTTGCCTCTTGAGAATATTGAACACATGGATCAACCAAGATTTAATCTCCACCCTTGCTCATTCTTTTTGCCTCTTAATCTTGACCATCTACTCATTTCTAAATCCTTTAAAAGGAGATTCTCTCCTCACTTTTAGATCTCCCACCCTCATAGCATTCTTAGCTTCTTGAGATCTTGAAATCTTATCGCAGGTTCTTGGAGTCTTGGCATCTTAGCATCTTGGAATCTTGGAGTCTTGCAATCTTTGCATATTGGATCTATTGCATTATTGCATCTTACATATTGAAGCATTGCATCATCATTTAGTTTAGATTTTTCATTTGGTTTCTTGCATCTAGCTTAATTCATCTAGTTTAGATCTACTTTTCTAGCATTATTGCACATCATTTTAGCTTAGAACTTACATCTAATCTTAGACTAATTTTCATTATCATTTGAATCTTTCATTCTATGGTGGACCTTGCAAGGGTCTTTCTTTAAGGTTAATTTGAGATCCACCATTCATAATATCTACATGATTCTTGCATGCTATGGATAGGAAGCTATAAGCCACTTCTTGAGATCTCCTTATTCATGGATTCCCTCAAGTGTAATGGTTTATAGAAGTGACCACACTTTTTGGTCACTTCTCCTAAATGTTCCTTCATTAACCCTTAATTAACTCCTCACACATATCCAAACTCCTACCTTGTCCTTAGAAGTGGTTCCATGTCAAGAAGACAATTTGAAGTGTGAAGAAATAAATATCACTAAAAATCAAGATCAAGATACCATCCATCCTTATTCAATGGCTGACCAAAGTATCATATCCCAAGAATCTCATGATGATCCCCTCATATCCATTCATCCATCTAAACCTATCATATCAACCTCTTTCATCCATAATTCCCAAGTCTTTTAGAAGCAATTTGGATGTGCAAAATAAAAATCAGAAATACAAGAGTCCACTTACATATGAAGATAACCGTGTCCTATCTAATCGACATGTGACTACAAAGAAAAATGAAATATTCAAGAGAAAACAAGGGTCCTCAAAGAAAAGAATGAAATCAAAGAAAATATAGGTTCCTAAATCCATCATGGAAGAATTGCGATAAAAAACATCTAAAAGTAAAGAAAAATTAAAAGCTATGTGAATTCCTAAGTCTCTCTTAAAGGAACTGAACATAGAAGACAAATCAAAGTTGACATTCAAGATTCCAAAGAATTCCACTCCGCTTCCTTCCAAACATCTTACATCCTCTCCTTCACCCATTTTGGGTCCTTGTGTCCCAAAATCCACATTACTTCCTGCATCAAAACCTCAAGCTATTTCATCCATTTTTCCTCCATTATTCCACTACTCTTCAAGGTGTGTGTCAATGTTGATCTTGACAATACTTCTTATCCTCCTATTCATTATCCTTCCTTCCCCTTTCTCACACCCATCCATAGAAATACTTCTTATCCTCTCATTCATTATCCTTTCATTCCCCTTATCTCATCTTACACATAAATCCTTAGCCGTCATCCTTTTCTTAATTTCATTTCCCTACCATCACCTTATCAACATCCTTGAGCATACCTCTTAGCATCCTTGGCTTATCGTAGCATATCTTTCCAAAGAAGCATTATCCAAAGAGCATTAGACTTGACTTCCTCCAAAGAATCTAAAAATAAATTTTTAAAAAAAAATGAAAAAATGAAAAAAAACAAAACAAAAAAAAACATAAAAAGTGCCTTGGTGAAAACATGGAAAAAGGCACCTTGGTAGCAAAAGTAAAGAGAAATAAATTCATCCTATGGTGAAAACCACTACTTGTGGTGCTTTGGACAAGTACAATGATGAAAACCTAGCAAATGAGTGTCATGCATAGTTCCTCTATCTTGCACTCTACACTTGGGGAAAGATGCATCCACACTAGCTATTTCATGTGCACCCATACTTCCTCTTTTGCCTTTAGTCTTGACAAGTATGAGCTATCCATGAGTATCATATATCCTGCCATCTGATATCCTTTCCATTAATGCTACCCTCATCATGATCTTTCTTATCCAAAAATTTCCATCGTTATTCCTAAGAATTCTTTCCCTAATCCCAAACCATTCACTCATAATCTTCATCATCCTTTATCTAGATTGTTCTATCCTATCACTATCATATCCAATTGACCCCTTGGTCTTGATCAAAATGAAGAACAAAAAATATATATATAAAATGAAAAATATGTTAATAAGAGTCTCTTGACTTGTCCAGTACTCTTTGGACCACACACTTTCATGACATTAGGTCATTATCCTATATGCTACCCAACACCACTTCATGAGCTTAAATTTCTATATTTTCTCTTTCCCTAGCTTTGGTACTCTTGAGAAGAGTGTCTCTGAGGGTTGCATTATCTTTTTGCTTCCTCCATCAGCTTGCTAATTCATCCATCATGTCCTATACCTTGATAGACATTGGGGGCAAACCAATGTGAACTTCCTTGAGAACTGATAATCTCTAAAATTTTAAAAATTAAAAAATGTTCCTATAAAAATATTCTAAAAATCATATAAAATCTTTGAAAATTCTAAAAAAATCATATAATTCTCTAAAAAATTATGAAAATCATATAATGTCCTGAAAAAATCATTATCTTTGTAAAACCTGGAAAGAGGCACTACTTGAAACCCACATGCTTATATCTATCAGCTTGTCGCTTTTCACTTTGAACCCTTTTGACTTCCATTTGCAATCTACTTGGTCTGAAATTGATCTTTGTCTAGGGCTAGGGGGCATGAACTATATTCTCCTTTAGTGTGCGATGGTGTTTTCTTAGTAACTACATTAGTGTTTCTCAACACTACCCCAAACAATGTTTCTCAACACTTCCTTTGACATTGAGTGTTTCTCAACACTTATCAGATATGCTACCTTGAGTTGATGCCTTGTTTGTAGTCTAGGATTACATGATATTTTTCATCTACAAGCATGAGTCCTAGCAAGTTAGTGTCTATCTTTATCTTTTTACATGCGCTTAAATTAAAATAACTGAGCTATGCTTAATGATATTTTCTTTGTGTTGTCTATTATTGAAGATTTTCACTGATGTTCCCTCAGTTTCTCCATGATGTTACAACTAGAGGACTAGGGCATGGGGCATGTTTTATTTGATTTCTACTTGTAGGGTGATTCTAATGAGGTTAAGTTGTCTAATAAAATGGGTATCTATGATAAGATCCTCCATCATGATTGAAATAGGTCACACATACCTTGATCTTCTTTATTCAGACACTTAGGTGAGGTTGGAATTATCTCCTTGAATGTTACATTGTGTTTGCTTACACAAGAACCATTCAAGTCATCATGTACTCTTATGCCTTGATGCTTATGGTTACTTGCAACATTAATTTGGAAAGGTCATCTTGGATCTTATGCCTTGGTGCTTACATATGTTTCCTACATTATATCTGATATAGATCATATTCATATCTTCATAGCTGCACTTTAACTGATGGTTGTACAATCTTACGATGTACCTTAATAAGGCTTGATGATAAAAAAGGACCTATTTATTGACTCTTACAAGTTTCACTTTGCATCTTCATAATAGTTTTCATTTTTAGGGTTCATTCTAGTTTTCATATGAGTTAGGAGAGGGTCTCCTTCATCATTATCATACAACTTTGGTCATCCTTTTTCAACATTCTTGATTTATTTTCAGGATCGAAACCGAAATCCAATTTCATTTTGTTATTATTTTGAGGCTTATCTTTTCATCATTTGAGGCAAACATTGATCATATTTCTCCATAATTGCTTTCTTTGACCTAATGCTAATGCTATACCTTTCTGGTCAACCTTATTCAAACTGGGGAAAAATTTTCATCACTTGGTGGTTAAACTTGGTCTTGTGCACTTATCAATCATCTCAAACCTTCTCTTATCTAGATTTGATCAAATCTATCTCATTTCTACATCTCATCTACCTCATTTTGATTTTGATCTTGAGGGGGCAGGAATAACCTATGTTTCAAAGCTGCAAATTGATTCTGATATCTTATTGTCTTGAATTTTAATCTTTGTTTCAGTGTTCAGTTTTGATTCAAATGTACATTGGAATCTTTCTATCTTTTCTAGTTCTCGTTCGATCAAGTTTGGGATTAGTTGTCTCTCTGTGCTTAATTTGATCAAGTTCAGAGTCAGATATTTATTAGATATCTTTTTATCTTTGCTAGTTCTCATTCGATCAAGTTCAAGATTAGTTGTCTCTCCGTTCTTCGTTTGATCAAGTTCAGAGTCAGATCTCTATCACTTACCTTGACATCATCATTCTTTGACTCAATGAGTTCCTAGATCGCTCACACATTAGTCAAAGAGGGGCAAATGTAATCACCCAAAAATGGTCTAGTAAACTGAGCCCCTTTCTAAACATTAAAATTTAAATACTAGGCTAAATCTTGTGCTAAATAAATTTTGCATATTTATTTAATGTCTTATTTCTTGATCAAATCATCATTTTATCATTTATATAATTATATCCTAAAGTTTGACCACTTTATCCTAAGTTTTATTTAATTAAGAGAACATGCTCCCTTTTAATTAATTAAAAAATATTTTAATTAAATAATAAAATCACTTTATCCTAAGCCACATTTAATTAAAAGAACATGTCCCCTTTTAATTAAATAATAACCCTTTTTAATTAAATTAGGGAAACCACTTTGCTAAAAATAATAAATAATAAATTAAAAATAAAAAGAAAAGTGCACTTTCCTTTGAGATGGAATATTTTGACTTTTCAAAAAGGCTTTTGCCTCTTTATCTCAGCCACTCATTATTTTGCCTGTTAATCATGTCCATTGATTTTGCCTCGTGAGAATCAAAAGCACATGGATCAACCAAGATTTAATCTCCACCATTGCTTATTCTTTTTGCCTCTTAATCTTGACCGTCTGCTCATTTCTAAATCCTTTAAATGGAGACTCTCTCCTCACTTTTAGCTCTCCCATCCTCATATAATTCTTAGCTTCTTGAGATCTTAAAATCTTATTGCAGGTTCTTGGAGTCTTGGCATCTTAGCATCTTGGAATCTTGGAGTTGTGCAATCTTGGCATCTTGGAGCTATTACATTCTTTCATCTTACATATTGAATCATTGCACCATCATTTAGTTTAGCTTCTTCTTGACATCTCCTTCTTCATTTAACCACTTCTTGAGACCTCCTTCTTCATGGATTCCCTCAAGTGTAATGGTTTATAGAAGTGACCACACTTTTTGTCACACAGTAGGCTCAAAATTGCCTTTCTTTTCTTGATCTACTTATACTTTTTTATTCTCTTTAAGGACCATGTCACCCACCTTGAATTGTCTTAGGTGGACCATTTTTTTATTACTTCTTTAGTTAGTTTTGATACACAACTAGATGATCATAATCTTGCTGCCTCTTTTCATCTAACAGGTCTAGCTGGGTGAGGCATACCACATGATAGTCTTCATTAGTGGTGTATTTTTCATAGATACATGTAATGAAGGAAGCTCAACCTCAATTAATAAGATGAACTTGATACCATATACCAAGGAGTATGGGATGGTGCTCGTAGGAGTGCGGAAGGAAGTGCGCTATGCCTAGAGGGCGAGATTGATTTGGAGATGCCAGTCACGATCAAAATCATTGACAATATTTTGGAGGATCTTCAGAATGGTTTTTTTGGTTGCCTCAGCTTGGTCATTCCCTTAAGGAAAGTATGGTCTATAGAAGTGGTGATGGATGTAGAATTTGGCACATAGGTCATCCACATGCTAGTTTTCAAAAGGTGTGCCATGATCTATAAAAATGGTGGAAGGGATGTCATAGAAATAGATGATGTGGTAAAGGATGAACTTAGATATCTAAATGCCCATATTTAGGGTGAGAAGAATTGCCTCAACCCATTTTGTGAAGTATTCAGTGGTATTTATGATATACTTATGTGAATCCAAGGAAAGGGGAGTGATCTTACCAATGAGGTCGAAGCCCCAACATGAGAAGGGCCAAGGTGGCACAATGGGATACAAATCTTGTGCTAGAGCATGGATCAAATTAGTATGATTTTGACATGGTAGGCATTTCTTTATGAACTCACATGCATCATGTTCCATTGTTAGCCAATATTACCTAGATCGGAGTAGCTTCTTTTCTAGGACCATGCCACTCGTATGGGCACCTCAAATTCTAGCGTGAACCTCTTATAAATCTAGGACATCCTCATTCGAATCTAAACACTGAGAGAGGATATTGTGATATCCATGATGATATAGGGTATTGGCTATGAGAGTGTAGCGGGAAGCTCCATGGATAAGGTTCTAGCACTGGGTATTTGTGAGGTGGGGAGATATAATACCATTTTTTAGATAAGTATGGATATTGTGGTACCATGGTGACTGAGGACCAACCAAAATGCACACTGTTTCACAATCAATATTCTCATAAGTGGGTGTATGTAGCTTCTCAACTAAAAATTCCTACTGCATTGAATCTTTAGGGATTTCTAGAAAGGACTTAGAGGTTTCCATGGCATCGACAAATTTTTTTTGTAGCTTGAGTATATGTATGAACTATAGGATGAAGAATTTCTATTTTATTTTGTCCACCAAGTTCTTGCATGTAAGTAGCTTGTCATCTTTAGTTTGAAACTCATCTAGGACTTTCTTGATGATTAGTTGCGAATCTCTGAACATTTGCAGTTCTGTGATATTCCATTGGATAACTTTTTTGAGGCCTAAGATGAGTGCCTCATATTTCGTAATGTTATTGGTACAAGGGAATACCAACTTGAATAATTTGGGGATATATTAACCTTGAGGAGTGACAAAGAGGATTCCTTCCCTTGATCCATGAGATCTGTAGGAGCCATCAAAGTATAGCTTCCATGTCAATTGTTCTTTGACCATGAAAATATGTTCATCAGGGAACTCCATTACCAAAGGATACACATCTACTAGGGGTGCTTCAACTAGCTGATATGTAATGACTTACCCCTTTATTAATTTCTTGTCTACATACTGGATGTCGAATTCACTTAGAATCATGACCCATTTTTCCATTTGACCTATAAGTGTTATCTTGGAAATCATGTATTTGAGTGGGTCCACTTTGGAAATGAGTTTGATGCTGTGGATACACATGTAATGCTAAATATTTTGAGTGGCTAAGACCACTGCAAGACATGCCTTTTTCATGGGTGAGTAGTTCAACTCGTAGCTGACAAGTGTTTGACTAATGTAGTAGATGGCTCGTTCCTTTCTATTGTCATCAAGTTGGGACAATAGTACTCCCAGTGCTGTTTTCATTGCTAAAATGTATAGGATGAGAGGAAATCCTAGTGTTGGTGGCACAAGAATGGGCGATTGGCCAGGTATTCTTTGAGCTCCTCAAAACTCTATTGATAGATTGGATCCCACTTTAAGTCACTATCCTTTCAAAGTAGATGTGTGAATAGTTGACATTTATCGGCCAACTGAGAAATGAACCGACCCAATGATTGTAGTTTTCCTTGGAGGCTCCTTAGTTGCTTGAGTGTGTGGGGAGGAGGCATGTCCATTATGGCCTTCAATTTATTGGTATAACTCTCGATGCCTCGTTGCAATACAATGAACCCCAATAGCTTACTTGATGTTACACTGAAGACACACTTCTTTGGGTTTAACTTTAAGCCATAGTGATGTAGGAGATTGAACACACGCTCAAGAATGTCAAGGTGTTCCAACCATGTCTTTAATTTTTATAGAATTTTATCCACATAATCTTCAAGGATCTTGTGTATCATGTCATGGAATATGGTTTTCATGGCTCTTTGATAGGCATCTCTTGCATTCTTTAACTCAAATGGCATCATATTATAAAAAAGGTGCCCCATGGTGTTGTGAATGCTATTTTGTGCTGGTTCTCCTGTACTATGTAGATTTGATTAAATCCTAAGAAGTTGTCCATGAGTGATAACATCTCGTGACCAGATGTGATATCAAAAATCATGTCTATGTTTGACAGGGGGAAATCATCTTTTGGGCATGCTTTGTTTAGTTCTCTAAAGTCCATGTAGATCTTGATTTCCCTTGATGTCTTGGTTACTGGCACTATGTTAGAGATCCATTCTACGTAATCAACATCTCCTATGATTTTTCTTGCAGGAGTTTTTTGAGCTATGCTTTAACCAAGAGGGCCACCTTGGGATGCATCTTGTGAAGCTTCTGTTTGAATGGTTTTTCATTTGGATCCACTACAAGGTGATGAACAACTAAGTTTGGATCCAATCCAAGCATGTGAGCATATGACCATGCAAAATTTATGGTTTCTTCTTGGAGGAGTTCTGTGAAAGATGGCTCTTCTCCCTCAGTCAGGGATGCTGTGATGTATGTGATTCTTGGGCATTCCTCTATTTCCAAGTTGATGGGTTTAGTGTCTTCAATGAGTGCGGAAGACTGCTCTTCTCTATAGTCATGGATGGGGGGAGGAGGCAAGTCTTCATTTTCAAGCACTCCAGAGAGGTGTTCACTAGAAGATACACCCTTTTTTTTAACTCTTTTAGAGTGAGAATGTGCCCCAGAAGGGTTTTCACAAAAAGACTCATTCTTTTCTTTTTCATTTTTACTTTTGTGGCTAAAGACTTCCTCTTTCATGAAATATACCTTGGGATCCAACTTGTAGACATATGTTGATTCATGCCCCCAGTCCGGCTATTGATCTGATGCTCCCATGAATCT
Organism: Chamaecyparis obtusa; assembly: GCA_027943335.1. Lineage (NCBI taxonomy): Eukaryota > Viridiplantae > Streptophyta > Pinopsida > Cupressales > Cupressaceae > Chamaecyparis > Chamaecyparis obtusa. The sequence goes on from BSBK01001449.1 coordinate 26,750, forward strand.
TAGGAGCACTTCTTTGCTTTGAAACTCATTGATGTGTGTGATTCTTAGTTGGTCCCAGTCTATGAGTTTGGGATGGATGAGGGGGAGGTTGATAAGGTTAATGGCAAGCTGGCAGAGGACAAAATTTCCTAGGAAGGTTTCATTGTTGAAAATATCATCATAGGATTTATTTTCCTCCTCTTTAGGGATGCCTTTGTCTTCCACGACTTCATCTTGGATATTCAAGAGGGTAACGTTGGGTGAATTGGTGCCCCTAGTTATGGTATTAGGTCCTTTTATATGAAGGCAAGGGGTATTGAATCCAAGGCATCGATGTTTTGGGTTTTGTGAGGCTTCCATTAGGTCTTTGAAGCCACCTTCTTCGAGTCGTAGACCTCTACCTTGATAGTTCCATTGCTTTGTAGCTCATTTATGCGATGTAGGGTATTTTCCCCTTAAGTATCTAAGGAGATCAATGTCAAGAGGAGGGGGATCTTTATACAACCATATGTTGATATTGGGGTCCATCTCTTGATTATTCAGGATGCCATGTGAGACAAATGTTGATGGCCCCACTTGTTTAACTTCAGGATCTACTTGAGGGGGTTTTATTTGGTGAAATGGGTGCCCTTGGGTATGTGGATCAAGTGATAGGGCTCCTACTATGAAGGCATCAGTCAAAATATATTCCCCACATCTCTTGTTGTTGATCTTGACGATGGAGAGGGTGGAGGCTAGGATGGTCTCTGGATCACAATGAGATCATGATGAGCTGAAAACGTAAGTTCAAATATCAATTCTTGGATAGTGGGTGTAATGGGGGAACAATGCTTCTAATGCATGATAGTATGCGAAGGGTTTGGGATCAGTGTGGATGGTGATTTCAGTGCTTTGATGCAAAAATTTGATGCACTCATGGTAGTGTTATCATTTTAGTTGCACACTAAATTGGTAAATTGAAAATTGTTTTACATTAAAATATGGATTTGATAGTTGCTATTTTAAGTTGCAAAATTGTTAAAAAATTGAGAAGAGAAAGTACATATGCAACATTACAACTATAAACATCAGAGAACTTGCATCAAGGTACACCTATTTGATACTACTATTCAGATTTTGAAGATAAAGTACATTGATTTTTGCATTCATATTAACATTGATGTTGTTCTGTAAGTATTGATCAGATTTAAACTTTCAATTTCATAATGATCATTACATTGAACATTCAAAGTGAATGTAATAAACAAGTATTTCCTTCTTAGGTTACATCTTTCATATTGAAAAAACTTAGAGAAGATGTACAATGCTGAAAGTAAGATAGGAGCATCAGAAGGTTTAGGGGTCCATGCATTGGCTTTAAGAGGTCTTCTGCATGTTGAGGTTGATTGTTTGTATCTTCATGTCTTTAGCTTTGTCCCTCTTTGTCATGCATCCTGAGTTTTCTTTTGATTTTGTCCTGCATCATGGAGAGTGAGAATAGTTAGATCCAAATTGGATCTAAGCAATACATAGATACCTAAAACAACATGCTACATTCACTCTTTCAGAGATGTACTTCAATGAAAAGATCAATGCAAGAGAAAGAGAAACAAAGGTAGAATGCAGAAAGGAACATAGTGCTGAAAGTTCACAAGAATGCAAAGAAGAAGGAAGAAAATAGAAAAGGTGATCATTTTTTATACTAATTCTATTTTCTTCATGTGTAGATTGAAGACTAAGTAGGACACATAATAATTACAGTGTATGCAGGAGAAGTACATGTTTGGAATGAGCTTCATGTCATGAATATGACCCATGGGAGTCATGAGCCCATGCTCGAACCCCATGGGTGATAGTTCATATTAAAATATTAAAGTAAGAATGCTAAATGGATGATCAAGTACCAAGAATAGAGTGTTGCATAGAAGGAACAGAGTTACAAATCAAACAATGAGATAAGTATGCAAGAATACATTAAAAAACAAAGAATTCATATGCTGTTTCAACTTGGTATGTATTTACAGAAGTGTCAATTACATTATATCAAGTTGAGAAAGTATATACATAAGTTCTATTTGCTGTTGGCATTAGGCAGATAATTTATCTATTCTTTTTTGTATACTAATATCTTTGGATAAGAAGAGAAAATAGTATAGTTTTGCACATCAAGCAATACATAAAAATATCAATCTTATATTAGTTTCCAAATGCATAAGGATGTCTCTATTATTTAAAAGAAGTGTTCAGATATAAAATGGAAATGATGGTACTTTTGATTTATGCATTTTTTCTACTTGAAGTCACAAAGTACAGATTGGAATACCTGTTTCTATTAAACCAAATAGTGGATATTCAAGCATGTATGAAACTATATGATAGAAATATCAGACATAATGCATAAAGACAGAGCATGTTTTCAATAAAAATGCAAACATATAGTAAAAGGTGAAGAAGAACATACAACAAACAACTACAACATTCAACTTGCTCCATTCAAGAAATGGACTGATGAAGTTCATTACAAAAAAAAAATCAAATATACAATGGGAGACTAGGCAGCATGTTGCAATAATCAATGATTAGCTTCAGCACATTTTCAAGTCTAGTATGTTTTTGAGTCAAGCATATATTCAAAGTTATAACCCAATAAAGCCCAGACATGCTGGTTGTGATTAGTCACAACAAGGAAAAGAAGAAAAGATAATAAACAAACTTCAGTCATGATATCAGTTCAAGCATGAAGAGATCGACTTCATTTATAGTTAAGGCTAAGCTAAAGATGTCAAAACTAAGCTTGATAACTGTTAAATACATCAAGTAAGCATCAATCAAACACAAGTTCCAGCATCCTGCCACAATACAAATGTAGAGATGAAAACCTAGATTTTACGCAATGGTGTAGCAAAGAAATCTCCAGCATTTTTATGTAAAAGAAATGACAATCCAAATTTTTCTATATGCATAATGGAACCAAAAAACAAAAGAGAAAACCCCAGGTTTTGCGCAACATAAACAAATAGAGGTTATTCTCAACATTTCATACAAAGCCAAAAAGAAAAATAGTCAACAATGAATAAAAGGAAGAATTTCAAAAGCATGAGAAGGAAGATGTGGATACTTATCTTTAAGTATTGAGTTCATCTTGCAGAGAAAAGATGTAAAACTCTCAGTCACAGTTTGAGCTTCAAGCAAATGCTCTAGTAATAAGTCATGTGCCTAGTAAAGACCAAGTTAGCTAGCAGTTACAACCTATATCTCAACAAGTTATGGTTCAATAACAAATGAAATTATAGTCAACAAAGGAAGGGTCGAATGTGATTTTCCATTCTAAGCTTCAATATTCACAGTTCAAAGTTAATCTCTTCATTACATAAGACTAGGTCACAGTTGCAACTTAGTCTTCAAGATACAAGAAGAGTGCCAGGTTACTAGCCGCGAGCTCTCAAGCAGCTACATAACGAGGATAATGATCAAGCCCAACTAAATAAAGTCTGCCAGTCAACACAAAGCCCAAAAGGGGAGGCTCAAGCTTCATTGCAAGATCACAACTCGTGCTTTAATGCAGAAAAGCCCAAGTCAAAACCTCAGCCCAAGATCCAAATACCAGTGCATAAACATAGTGCAAGTTCACAAAGGAAGAACTCTAGATTAACACAGGTAACTAGAGATGAATTTCAACCTAGCATGGTGACACAAACCCTAAGCTTCTCCTTCCAAAAGGCTATAAAAATGCAAATGAAGAGAAATAAAAGCCTTTGTTCATTTTGATAAATTTTGGAGTCCACAAGGTGAAAACAAGTTAATGCCTTGTCAAACTGTAGTGTAAGAGAATTCTTTCAACATGCCACGACACCTCATCACATGCCTTTGTAAAAATGGAGATATTTTAAAATAGGTCATGTTGACCATATTGATAGGCTGTCAAATTAGGTTGATTTAGACATGCACTTCAAGTTAGGGTTTTGATGATTGGAGTTTCAAGTTAGGGTTTTTCTTTAGTTATATTCTTGGGTATTTAATATATTCTTTGATATAATTGGGATGTGTTATGTAATTCCTCAATTATTAAATTTAGGGAAGATTTAAATTTAAGGCCTAGGTTTTTTGGCATCATGCATGCCTTAAATTTAGGAATATCTATTTGTTTAGGGGCTCTTTTAAGAGGAGAACTTGATTTCTGAAATTGGCCTTGGAGGCTATATAATTGAATGTCTTATTCATTTGTAAGGGTTCAGAGTTTGAGGAAAAAGAGGTATTAGTGAGCATATTGTTCATTTTCCCCTTTCCTTGTGTTTTGTAGCTATTTTTGTAGAGTTTGAAGATAATAAAGCTAGCCTCATCATTCATATATTTTTCTGAGTTTTGCTGTCAATCCTTCCAAGTTTTTTGCATTTAAGTGTTTGTATCTTTCAAGCATAGATTAGTGAATTGCTCTAAATTCCTATTCTAAATTGTAAAGAATTAATCTTTTGCAGAAGTTACCTATTTGTTGGTTAAATACATATCATTACTGGTAACAAACCCTAATTGTGAATTTTAAACTATCCTAGGTGTTGAGAAGTGAGAATAATTGTAGAATTTAGTAATGTGTGTCTTGTAGGTACAGGTTTACAATTCTAATAAATCTGAATCCATTTTGGTGTATCAACCCTTAGTTAGTATTCATTTTTTTAGTCATTTTTCTCCCTTTTCCCAAAACCATAAAAATTGGTATTAGGTGATATTCCAAATCATATAGGAACTAGCCTAGAATCTGGAGATTCATTCTCTTTTCCACGAAGAGTTCGTTTCCATGTTTCAATAGGAAGGCTAGATTTTCAATCAAGCTAGAGGTACATTCTTGATTGACAATAGGTAGGTGGATGGGAGAGCCTTAATGGAATGAATCCATGGTTGGCCTAAGAGGATGTTGTAGGCAAGATCAATATCAACAACATGACAGATAGTTTCTTGAATTATCGGGCCTAGCTTGATTGGAAACAAAATGGTACCTTCTAAGGTACACTCCAAGTTATCATAGGCATTAATGGTGATAAATTCATGTAAAATGTCAACCTTTGTATACCCCACTTCCCAGATGAACTTCAATATACACAAATTAAGGGTTGAACCATTATTTCTCATGACCAGTTTGATGACAAAGTCATTTACCATGATGAAAATGTAGAGAGGGAGATTGTGGTTGGGTTCAACATATGGCATGTCAGATGATTTGAAGGAAAGGGCATAGGATGCAGATAAGTGTCCCACGAGGTTCTCAAAATGGATGGTGTTAATGTCCATGGAGACACATGCCTCTTGGAGGGATTTGTTAATGATTTATTGGTGAATGGATGAGGTACGAGAAGGTCGAGGATGAAGATTTGGGCAGGTGTATTTCCAAGGTGTTCCAGGAGGTTGTATTGCACATTAGGTGTGGGCATTGGATTAACATAAAAAATAGAAATTCTACCCCTACGAGTAGTGACTGCACACTAACTGTCACCACCTTTGACATGGATGACATTGATTGTGGGCTCAACTTGGGATATGCATTTGAAAAAATTGTTATACTTGATATAAGAAGTCATGTAGTCTTTTCCATCACCATGGTCACCTTGCTTTCCTTTTCCTTGGTTCTAGGATGGAAGGTTGGCACTGGTTGCATTCTTCCCTATGTTGTGTTGTGTTGAGGAAACACATTTTGATAGATTTTCAAGTTGGCATTGGGTGAGGGCTGGGTAGGTGCGTCCACTATGATCTCCTTCTTGTCGATGATATCTTGGATGTAGTGCTTGAGTTTCATTCACTTTATGGTGGCATGTCCTTTAACATAGTGATAGTCACAATATTTTTTCTCCTTATACCATGTAGGCTTTGGGGTGCTCTCATCAAATGGCTAGGTTTGGGGATAAAAAAATCAAGTTGGCATTAGCCATTTGATGAAAAATCATGTCCAATGGTTCACCAAGGGGGGTGAATGTCACTTTTTGATTGTTTTGGACACGAGACTTTTCTTTGACCTTGGCTGACTGAAATGAAATTGGTCTGATTTGCATGGTTTTGAAAATGTTGCATGGGTTGTTGGTTGGTTGGTAGTTGTTGCTGATATGAAGGAGTAGGTGGTGTAGGACCAACCATAACAATTTGGATGTGTTTGGTGTCAGTGGCTCCTGTGTGTGCTTGAATGTGACCTCTAAATCAACCACATACACAACATAGTCATTACTCCTATGGTCAAATTACGAAGAGAATATGAATTATTCAATCCGAAATTTGTGAGGAAGTGACCTGTTGCCTCCTATGTAGGCGGGGTGTATAATCGCTCTCAGATTGGAGAACCAACAACCATTAGACCGCTACTACAATGGAGGATTTTCCAAGAAAGCCATAAAGATGATATGCAAAGCTTAGAATCAAACTAAGATGAATGCAATTAATCTAAGAATACTTTGAGAGAAATATGCAATTAATCTAAAGTACTTGAAAGGAAATATGAAATGCAGATTTTTAGTTGATTTTGGAATAAAAATGATCTTAATCTAAGAATAATTAAACAAATTTAATCTAAATGAGAAATGCAATTACACATAAAATGAGAAATTAAACTAGTTGCAAATGAAAGCTTGAAATTCAATAAAAAATTCACTATAGTGCCTTTACTCTCAAAATTGTCTTTTTTTTGAATGAGAAGAAGAGGCTCATTAAATAGAAAAGCTCGGGAGAGGAATGAAGAGTTTCTTGATTTGAAACTCCTGACTCTTCATTCCCCTTTGAGACAAAAAGGTATGAATTATTTAATTAAAAGAATGAAATTTGCCACATGTGGGGAGTGACCTTTCGAGTAATTTGAATTATTAAATTCAAATAAAGAGATGTCCATTCAATTTAACTAAATATTTATTAATTCCTTTTTATGTGTATTAGCCAAAGGGGGTGGTTTGATTTAATTTAATTTAAAGCACATAGGACTTTACAATTAAATTAATGTATCATAGAGATAATTTAGCTAATAAAGTCAAAGAGACTTAGGAATTAATTTTAGTGTTTGATTATTGTAAATTATGGTCTTTGCAATTGACATCAAGTCAAATTAAGTCAGATATGAGAGAGAAAATTGCCTAGGGAACTAGGACTTTGGTGATGTAAAATCGAGATAATGCACCAAAATTGATGAAATTAAATAGGTGCCAATTTTGGGGTATTACAGCTCCATCTATAACAATATTTTTATTCTTTTTTCTAGTAACGAGACCGGTCATTACTGGGCTTATCTTACAAGATTTATTTATAATTCCTAATGGTACCATCATCCAAGAGGCCTCTTTCGATGTCCATCCCTTTTCCCTTGATGTCTTGATAGGTTTGTATGTAATTCATTCGCATGAAGTGGGATAACTTTGGATGTAGATTATCAATGAAAATTTTGGTGAGATGCTTTTCTAGCGGTTGGTATGACAACCTCATTATGAGGTTTTTCCATCTTTGTAGATAGTTAGCTAGGCTTTCACCTCCCTTTTGTTTTTAATTGCATAAGTCCAAAAGGGATAGCTCACTTTTGATGTTGTGCGTGTATTGCACCACGAACTTCTCAGAAAGTTTCACAAATGTTGTTATTGATCCATAGGGTATTTTATAGAACCACTCGATAGCGGTTCCTCCCAAGATCTTGGGAAAGAGGTGCATGAGGAAGTTGTCATTGTACATGACCTTTTGGCAGACCATGTAAAATTTCTTAACATGATTGACTGGATCTCCCTTCCCCTGATATTTATCAAATTTGGGAGTTTCAAAATGCTTGGGCAAGGGAACTGCTATGATAGACCTATCAAAAGGATAGGGACAAACCTCTTTGAACTTAAAAGTATTTCTTTCCATACTAGAATAGAGCTCCTTGAGATAATTCTAAATTTCTTCCCATTTTGAATTAATAGGCGTCAGATTGGGTACTCCCATTAAGAAGGGATCTGATGGTGCAGGCAAATACATGTGGTTTTGCGGGGATATTATGGGATTGGATAGGGGGATTTCCCTACTATGTAGGTGGATTGGAATGGATTCTGAGATGTTTTCTGGATGAGTTATTGTTGTTGAGATGCGGAGGCATATTTTTGTGTAGGATATGGTGATGGTTGTTGTTGTTGAGGAATGAGGGGATGTTGTTGTTGCGTAGGGAAGTAATGATGTTGTGTGGGAGATTGGTAGAATCATATGGATTACTGATGTGATTCACCTTGTTGTTGGCCTATGTAAGTAGGGTACATTCTTGCATTACTGAGTGAAGGAAAAAGTCCCTAGATGTTGGTGATAGGAGGTGGTTGTGTGAGATAGTTGGCAAGAGTAAATGAATTTTACTATTGGGGTGGTGGTACAGTTTGAGAGATGGTTGTTGGCATGGATAGATAGTTGGTGAATGTGGGAAGATTTAGTTTGAGGTGGCTAAGGTGCTTGTGCTGTGGAATAGATAATAGGTCATATGCTTATAGTATTATAGATGTAGGACTATGTTTGTATCCCTAGTTCATTCATTTGTGCCTGATTAAAACCTTAGGAAGATCCAATCCTTATAGAAGGTTGAGATGTGGAGGTAGTTGGAAATTCAGGACTAATGGTAAGATTTTGCGATGTGGATGGTTTGTTTGAGGGTCATATGAATGGCATACCTATCATGAAAGCAGGTTGCTGGGCTTGTGTGTTGGTGATGAAGGGGAGGGGGAGAAACTTGTGCAGAAGTTAGCTGGGTGATAGGTGGAAGGGGTGTTTGGTTGAAGGTTTACTAAGCTGTAAAGGGAGGTGCTTATTCTACCCCCTGGAAGAATGGTATTGATTTTGAGGCTTGGCTCATGAATGGTGGAGGTATTTCTTGTATGGAGATTTGTGTGGGAGGTGGAGGTTGGACTTGTGCAGAGATTTATGCTTGTGTGATAGCTTGAGATGTTGTAGGTGGAGGTGGCGGTCCCATGATAGAAAAGGGAGTGGATTGTACCATTGTCTACATTGTGGGGTTTGTGGAACTAGATTACAATAGGTGAGGGATACGTGAGGCCACCTGGGATAGTTGTAAGCTGGGGTTGAAAATTTTTGGGATGATGAAAAGGTAGGTGTTAATAGGGATGTGTATGGGTTTTGTGGGATTGAAGGGTCAAAGTTGTGGTGGAATGGGAGTATCCTCCTGCATGTAGTTTTCCAAGATGGAAAGGTGATTCTGAGCTATGATTACACTAACAATTTGTGCATGTATAGGGTGGCTCATAAATGCTTCCATGAAATTCATGGTGGGTGCTTTAATTGGATCTGCCCACACATTCTGAATTTGTGCTTGTAATTGTGGAACATACATTACCATCACGTTGTTAGGATCATTGGGATTGGACAAACTAGTGGCGAGATTGGGGTCAATTTTCTTTCTCTTCTTTGATTGTGTCTTAGTAGGCATGAAATGCAAGTTCCAAGATGAAGATGTGAAGATGTAGTGGTGGATGAATGCAAGATGCTTCTAAAGAGATCTAAGGCTGGGGATATGATAGTCCTAATGATGAGCTAAGGATAAATGAAAAATTTAGGATGAACTTGGATGGATTGAAGGATGCTTTGATTGTGATTTGATTGGTGATGATGGGGATGTCCTAAGAGTTAAGGATTACCTAGTGCCTAATGGGAATGAGTTTCTTCTTCCTGGAGTAGGATAAAATGGATGGGATTGTCGACCTTAGATAGACTTATGATCTTTGGAAGATGGGATCCTTGTCAGTGCAAGCCAATCTTTGGATCAAGATTATGAGGCCTACAAAGACAAGTATGATCTACCCTGGATAATTCTTAGTCAAGAGGGTGGAGCTATAAGATGAATTTTATTTAGGATAAGGGTTTGAGAAACTCAAATGGGGTAAGGCATTAGGCAGAGATTTGGATGGGTTGGACTGATTTTTGGATTTTGGATTCTCTTGTTTTTTAATTTTTTAGCTTAAGGATGATGGTTTTTATTTAAATGAGACTATCAAAGAGGATGACATAAAATGCACCTAAGGGAAGATCTAAAATGTAGGGATGTAAGGATGTTGAGACAATTTCATTGGATTTGAAAGGATATGGCGTATGATAAGCCTGCTAGTATTTTCTTTCAAGGGTAACGAAGCAATGATTTGTTTGGAAATGTGGTCCAAACTATATGATCTTTGCGTTGTAGGTTACTCTATTGAGTTTCTTTGGATACTTTTTTTCTTCCTTGATTACAGTTAGGGTAGGTTGATGATCCTTGAGTTTACATTTGGTAACTTTATTCTCTTGATAAACACGGGCAGTTGGTAACTTGGCTTTCTTGTGTTTCATGAAATTGGTCATATCTTGAAAGGATTGTGATTATGACAAATGTTTTTAGAAGATTTTGGGAAACCAAGTTTTGGATGTTCTTATTGGGTTGATCTCTTCAATGAAAAAGGACACACTTTTGATCATTCAAATTAAAAGACAATAGTCACACATCTGAAAATAATTTGGCAAGGGACAAAGAAACCTTGCGAAAGACAAGCAATAGTGATAATGATGTTGAAAATGTTTTTGAAATGCATATGTTTTTGAGAGGTTCTTGTTGCAAACATTCAAGCACACTTTATACCCTAAGGAGTTGGTTGAGTATGAAAATCCTCTCTTGTAGACTTGGGTACACTTCCATAGCTAATCAGAATACAATAATCACCAAGCATGAAATGCGTCCAGTCATGACGTCATATTATTTGACTCCAAACACTTAGGAAGGCATGATATGGCGAGTGTCTTGGGGAGGTTACTATCCTCCTTGCACTTGGATTATTAAACTTTTAGTGGTGAACCAAGGAGCTTCTATTTAATGGATTTTAGTAAGGGTCTCTGTTTGAACACACTCTTTGTGTTTGCACAAGTGTGATTTAGGCATATAGCCCCACAAAGAACCTTGGCACAAGTAGTCACATAAACATGATTTAGACCACAAGGCCCTATTGATGTGTTAGGTGTGAGATTATTATAAGCTCAAATTTTATCTAAATTTTGATGTTTTAACCCCAAAAATAAAATTTGATTAACATGAGTTGGAGTGGTGGGCTTGCACCTCATTCTCACATGGGTTATTCTCGAGATATTTTTACCTCAACCAAAAGGCCCATTTAAAGGATGAAATTGAAAAGCATGGATTGGCCATGAGAGGAGTCTATATTTTTTATTTTCCCTCAATGGGAAAAGAGCATACTCTCTTATCCAATGTTGTTTTCTCCTAAACACATCAAAAATAGTTTGTTCATTCCCAAAGTCCCTATTAAAACATAAAATCAAGTGGGTCTAGGTTTTTGATTATCTCAAAGAGACAAGAGCATAATATCCTATCACTTAACAAAATGATATAAGTGGAATTTTATTAAGATGCCTAGAAAAAGATTAATGAAGACACAAAGTTTGTTTGTATCTCCTAGGCACCCTGTAAGATAGATAGATTTAGTAGTTTTTCAAGTGATTATTTGGCAAGCGTCCTACAAAAAAAGTGTTAGTAGTTTGAGGTGTTGATGGAAAGAATTATTTTATCAAATGACCTATAAAGACATGTTATAATCTTTAGAATAGATGGTCAAGGACAATATAAAGTCACAAAAATCACCAAAATCCAAAAACATCAAGATTTAAGCCCTCAAAATTGCTCTTTGTTTCTAATATGAGAAAACAAAAAAAGACATTTTGTGTGCAGCGTCGTACGAGTAGACACATAGAATAATATGAGAAAATACCTAATGTAGAGTTTTAGCTCAAGAATATATCATGTTCAGTATAAGAATACAAGGGTTGCAGTATAAGAAACAAAGCTAAAAAATACAGATAGAGAGTAGACAAAATGCAGAAAAGGCCAATACAAGTATTCTCCATATGTAGTACAAGTATAATCAACATTGTTAGATAACCGAGAGGGGGGTGAATTAGTTAAATCTAGTTATCCTATAGTTCCAATTCACTCTTAGATGTATAAAACCAATCTCAAAAAATAAACTAAATAACTTGGTAAAACTTGTCTGTGCCTCTTTAATTCATTAACTAATTGTTAGATAATCATCTAGTATATACCGATCAAACCATTTAATGTAATGTGTAAAGTAAAATAACAAAACATCACACATATACACATTTAACACTTGATTTTTAACATGGAAACCCTATTAGGGGAAAAACCACCTGGGATCGATACCCGAAATATTTTCACTCTTCTAAAGTGAGCTCGGTTAAGAGCCAACCTTGTTAAAGGTTACAAAACATATTTTAAGGTAGAACTTGCTAGTGGATTTATCACTAATAGTTCTCTATGACCATACATTCACTTGGGTCAACAAGAAAACAATCATCATTCATTGAATACCATAAAGAAATAAATAAAAATTGTTAAGTCCCACTCGGTTAAGAGATTGTGTTTGTAGAAATGGTTAGAATGCGATAGTATATGATCTAATTCAAATGTAACTTCCTTTGTAGATATTCATATCTATGCTAATCTCAATATACCTTTGGCCATCATAATCACTTCAATTTCCTTTTATCATCCAACTTTTTTTTGCTTGTCTGATGCTCGGTGTTGTCTGCAAAATTTTTTGGTTCTTACTTCAACCTATCCAAATAGCTTCATATGAATACAATCTTCTTCTCATGCACATTCTATCTTCATTTTGAATCTCTTGTCTCCTTATATAGACATGATAAACCATTTTCTTCTTAGCCATAGATTTTTCTTCTTAATATCCATTGTTGATTTTTCCTCTTTAACCTTCCTTGGAACTTGTGGCATGAATACATTTCAATCTTCATCATCTAATCTTCCTTGAATTTTGTTAGCCATAGATCTTCATAAAAAACTTTATCTTTATCCTTAGAATCTTCTAGATTTGTCCAACTCATCATATTAAGTTGGCAATTATATGTTCCACATTATTTATTTCACTTGGTCAATACTGTGATGTGATGGTGACTTCCTACTTGGTTAATATTATACTCGGTATACACTACACCTGCTTGGTGTACACTATGTCCACTTGGTGTATATTAAGTTCTTCATTTACTGACCATATTAACTTGTGCATTCTTGATCTTCAATACTTAACAGAATCATGAAATATAATAAACTCACTATCATACTATCATAGACTCATCAATAAGTTACCCAATGACTACCATAATAACATCTTACTCATACATCTCATCTTCATATTAATATCTCATTCTTTTACCCATATGTCATTCTTTAGATGTTTTCAACTATCATGATAAGTACAGTCAAAACTAGTTGACATCAATGACAATATAATAACTGATCTAATGTCTCACATATAATTTAGTAGCTCATTGATCATATTCACATTCTCCATTCTATTCTCCAAGTAGTTAATCAGTTGTAGTCTAACAATCTCTCCCTTTGGTATTGATGAAAACACAAACACAATATGAAATATGCCATAGAATACCAAACATATTAAGTGTCTACAACTTGGTCTTTATGCTCTCCCTTAGCTTATGCATTTAATATGTTTAATCACTACACACTCCCCCTTTTAGTTAGCTTCATTCCTAACTGATATTCATCTCTTCATCTCTCCAAAATTTCATGATTATCTCTCCCATACTCTTCCATATATTTCATGATCATCTCTCCCTTTGACAACAAAGCCAAAAGAATCATCTCTTCAACAACCAAATAAGTATATTTTTAGTTCATTTAGATTCTTGTACCTTGCATGTACAAATATACAATTTTAGTTTTTCCTCCATCTTCTTCACAACCTTAGGAATCCCAAAGTGTGAACATTATACATCAACATCATTAGATCTTCTGATAAAGTACAGGTTGATGCAACCCCATATCACTTTAGTGATTGTTAGACAGGGGATGGACCCCCAGTCTACTTCTCAAGTATTCAAATGTATCCTTTGATAAGGGTTTTGTGAATATATCAACAAGTTTCTTCTGTGACTTCACATATTCCAATTTTACCTATTTTTCTTGAACTTGCTCCCTTGAGTAGTGATATTTAATAGATAGGTGCTTTGTCTTTGCATGCATCACTAGATTCTTTGAAATGTTAATAGCACTTGTATTATCACAATAGATTATCACTGGATCAGTGATTTCTTCATTCATACCTTCCAACAATTTCTTTATCCATGCAATATTTGAACAATTAGCAACAATAATTACATATTCAGCTTCAACAGTGGACTGAGAATTTCATCCTTGTTTCTTGCTTATCCATGTTACTAATATTTCTCCTAAAAAGAATGCTCCACCTGTAGTGCTTTTTCTATCATCAATATTTCCAACCCAATCAGCATCAATATAAACTCCAAGTTCAAAATTGCCTTCTTTCTTATACCACAATCCATATTTTTTAGTGTTCTTCAGATATCTCAAAATTCTTTTCACAACAGTCATGTGTGACTCTTTAGGATTAGCAAAAAATCTAGCCACAATTCCAAAAATGTGTACAATATCTAGTCTACTATGCACAACATACATTAACTTTCCAATCATAGATATATATAAGGTTTGTTTTACCTTTTTTGACTTGTCATTCTTGGTTAGCTTGCATCCAGTTACCATAACTGGTTTTGAATCTTACATACCGAATGTCTTTAAGACTTGTTTAATGTACTTTGTCTATGTGATATAAATGTCTTCCTTCAGTTGTTGTATTTGCAAACCAAGAAAGAATTTGATCTCTCCAAACATCAACATTTCAAATTATTTTCTCATTTCATTAGCAAAAGGCTTACATAAAGTATCATGACCTCTAAATATTATGTCATCAACAAAAATTTCAGCAATAAGAATCTTATCATCAGTTTCACTTTTCAAATTAAAATTGTTGTTATCAATTGTTGTAACAAATCCAATTCTTATGAGATAAAAATGTATTCTTTCATACCATGCTCTCAATGCTTGCTTCAATCCATAAAGTTCCTTGTACAACTTACAAACCATTTTCTTCTGATTAGGATCAAAAAAACCTTCAAGTTGTTCAATATATACCTCTTCTTCAAGTATCCCATTCAGAAATGTAGATTTCACATCCATTCGATATACCTTAAATCCTTTATAGGCATCATATTCAAGTATTATTCTTACTCCTTCAAGTCTAGCAACAGGTGTAAAAGTTTCTCCATAGTCAATTCCTTCTTGTGCATAACCTTTGCAAACTAGTCTTGCTTTGTTCCTTGTTACATCTCCATTCTCATTCAATTTGTTTTTGAAAATCTATTTGGTGCCAATCAAATTTTTGTCTTTAGGTCTTGGTACCAATGTCCATGTCTTATTTTTCTATATTTTCTCAATCTCTTCATTCATTGCCTTAATCTAATCATCATTTTCCAATGCATCTTTAACAGTTTTAGGTTCGAATTCATAAACCAAACATGTGTTATTCCTTAACTTACTTCTAGTCATCATTCTTGCTCCTTTGTCTCCAATTATTTGATCCTATGGATGGTGTCTTCTCACATGCTTTGTTAGTACAAACTTAGATTTATGTTCTTCAATGTTTTCTCCACTTGATGAATGATCATCATTCTATTTGGTAATAGTTTTCTATTGATCGGTCTGTAAGGATTTTTTCTTGATAGCAGTATTTTGTTGCTCGGTGACACCAAGCTATTTCTTAGGTAGAGTTTCAGGATTTTCTATGTAAACAAATCTACCATAGTCTTCTAGTTCTTTCTTTCTTTCTTCATCATTCTTTTCTACAAACTCATCAACTCTCAAATTTGCACTTTCAATCATCTTACTAGTAGCCTTGTTTAAGCATTTATAAGCCTTTCTTATAGTAGAATAACTTAGAAATATGTCCTCATCACCTTTAGAATCAAATTTTCCATTTCTATCATCTTTCAAAATGTAACAGCTACTTCCAAATATTTTAAAATAACTCACATTAGGTGTATAACCATACCATAGCTCATAAAGTGTCTTGTTTGATTCTTTCTTCAGTTGTACTTGGTTTAGTGTATAAACAACAATATTAACAGCTTCTCTCCAATAAATTTGTGCAACATCTTTTTCAATCATTAATGTTCTAGCACAATCAACAATTGATCTGTTCCTTCTTTTAGTAATCTCATTCTACTGAGGTGTCCTCAGTGATGATAGCTGCCTCTTTATTCCATGCCCATTATAAAAGTTAGTAAACTCATCAGAAATGAATTCACCACCTCCATCTAACCTCAAGAATTTTAGTTACTTACCACTTTATTTCTCTACTTTTGCTTTGTATCACTTAAACATTTTGAAAGCTTCTGATTTTTCTTTTAAGAACATGACAGTCATCATTCTAGAGAAATCATCAACAAATAAGATAAAATATCTATCTCCATAATAACTTTGAGCTCTCATTAGACCACATAAGTCAGTGTGAAATAAATCCAAAATAGTATTCTATGAGTATTGTTTTCTCTTGAAACTAGACTTTGACATTTTACCCATTTGAGATTGTTTGCACATTACATGATCATGCTTAGATATACTCGGTAAACCTCTAAATTTCCTTTTCTTACTGATCTTAACCATGTTGTCAAAGTTCACATGACATAACCATTTGTGCCATAACCAAACATCATCATTCTTAGCCAATAAACAAGAAGTTTCAGCATTATCCAAATAGAATAGGTTACCTTTTGATTGTTCACAAGTACCCATCAATTTCCAGCCTCATCATAGATATTTTCTTTTCTTTTCTCAGATGCAACTTGGTGACTTGTATTATTCAGCTGTGCTACACTCAATAGATTATAGTTAATTCATTTCACCCAATAAGCATTTTCACATCCGATCTTATTATTAAGCAATATAGATCCTTTACTTTTCACTTGACAAGGTGTATCATTTCCCATTTTCATAGATCCTCCATAATAATGTTCAAAATATTTAAATTTTTCTTCATCACCAGTCATATGATGTGTGTAGCCATTGTCAATAATTCAAGTGTCATTTTTTCTTACCTTAGAAATAAGTGCCTTTTCAAAATACCTTTCTTCTTCTTCAGAATCTTCCTTCAATGTTATAAACACCACTTCTATATCTTCATCAATTTCAGTGTTGGTATCATCATATTCATCTTCAAATAGGTAGCATGGATTTTTACCTTTATCACTTTAGTCTTAGTTATCACTATTACCTCTATGTCGGTTACCTCTATGATCTCAGTAATCTCTTCTATCATTCTTCCTTTTATTTGATCTTTCAATTGTCCTTCATCATCTTTCCTATTAGGACATCTTGCTACAATATGGCTGATCTCTTTACATTTAAAACATACCAAGGGTAGCTTACCTCTATATCTTCCTTTTCCTTTCGGTATCCTTCTAGTCATTAATGCTTCAAGTTCATCAAGCTCATATTCTTTAGCTTCACTATCATTTTCATTTCTTATCTTATGTAAACTTCTTGATCTTCCAATATTAAGAGATGACACAAATGTAGATTCTACCTTAGGTAAAATACTATTATCATAGTTGTTAATCTCAAATGCAGTCAATCTATTGAATAGACTATCAAGAGAAATATCATTACTAGGAAATGCTCTCATTTCATGTATTGCAGAGACTCTAATAGCATAGGCAAGAAACCATGTTCTTAGAATTCTACTTACCAAAATGTCTTCTTCAATAATTCCACCTACTCCTCAGATAACATTCACCACTTCCTTGACTCAGTTGTTGTACTGAGTAATGTTTTCACCTTCTTTCATCTTCATGTCGTCAAATTTTCCAGTTAAGATTTTTTCTTTTTCCCTGAGCACATTCAAATCTCCTCCATGAACTAGTGTCAATTTGTCCCACATCTCTTTTGTAGTTGTACAACTCTTAATGTCTTCAAATTCAACATCTGATAGAGAATAAGAAATCTCAATCATCATAGCATTATGTTCTTGTCTCTCTTTCATCTGTGTGATAGTCAAAGGACCAATGGGAGTTATGAAATCATTTTTCAAATAGTATAGTGTAGAATATCTAATGCTTGATAGATCCAACTTCATCCTGCTTTGCCATGTTGAGAAATTATCTTTGTTCAGCTTTGACACCTCTCTCTTATACATCTTTAGATCTTTAACTTAAGTCCTCCAAACTTTTTCTTTCAAGTAATCTAGCTTTGATACCAATTGTTAGATAATTGAGAGGGGGGGTGAATCAGATAAATCTAGTTATCCTACAGTCCCAACTCACTCTAAGATGTATCTGTTAGAGTAATAAAGTGTTTACTTATTAATTAAATCATATTGATTTAATTATTAAGTCACTTATTATCTCTTTCTACTTAAGCTAAACTTTAGGCATATAATAATTAATTACTTTATCAATTATTATCATACAACCTAGGTTTATTCACTCTTTTAGGGTTTTGATCTACTTTAAAAGGATTCATCTCCTCTTGTTTTCATAACTTTGTAATAGATTATTCATTATTGAATTGCAACTTTTATTTTTGCACATCAATGATTTATCCTCTCTCGTGGATCAATGCATTCAGGCCTCTCTCTCTCTACATGATAGGTGTTTGCATGAGGTGTTCTTGGGAGCTATGGATTTTTTTCTCATCAAATCCAATATGGTATTAGAGTTTCATATCTATTTTCCCCTATCTTCTTCCTGAGAGATTCGACTGTGTTTGTCAGATCTGCATTTTAGAGGGTTTTCTCTTGAATCTGGGGGGACATCTCTTTCTGGTCATCTTGTCTTCAAATGGACCTCATGGTTGTGTTTAGAGCATCCAAGAACCCATGGATCCATATAAATATTTTCCATTTTGGACAAAGTTGGAATCTGTGGCAATTTTTTTTTGCAACCGACCCCAACATGGATTCTGAGGTGGTTGCTAGTTTTTTGGAGCATTTTGGCTCAAACAAACCTCACCGTTGAGATAGAAGCAGCAAAGAACCCCCATTTCCATGTAAGGAACATCTGATTTGGACACAGTTGCAAATTGAGGGAAATTGTTTTTGTGTTTCGAGTTCGTACGACACTAGTATGCATAACGAGGTAGTATGACGACATTAAAAAAATATAATTTTTTTTTCTAAAGCGGGGCCACCTAGGTGCCACCCATGCGCCACTTTAGGCAATCTGTAACCACCTCATAGTAACCATTGGTAGCCCATGGTCACCACTAGTGGCTCGCAACGGTGTCACTACTGGGTCACTAGATAGTGACTATCGTAGTCACCAGTGACTATGCAGTCACCACCGTGGTGCTTGACATGACTACCACGGTTAACCGCCAGTCATGTAGTCACCATGGTAATATTTACTACCACCAATGACATTTAATGCTAGTGATCAAATCTAGCCCCTAGCCAAAAGCTGCCAATCATGTTGGGACCAGCCCCTAGCGGATGCATTCTCAACACCTGGTCATATGGTGATCAGGGGCCCACATTGTTTGGCCCTAGGGGCCTATTATTTTTTTTGCTATGATAGCCATACGATCATTAATTTTAAGTTTGTGAAGTGCTGATGTTAGCACATGTTAGCACTCCTAGACACCATTTTTGGGCCCATCAGTATACCTGTAGTTTTTTACTCATAACTTGAGCATATAGTGTCAAAATTGGGCAAACAAGATATTGTCGAAAAGCTGGTTCTGAGATCTATCAGATCTGGAGGTTTGGATTTATGATTTTTATTTTTTGATGGTGTTTCTTACTATCAAAACTAGATGTTTAGTTTTGCACTCTGAGAGCTCTATCTTAAGCATGTGGACTCCATTTTGTGAAAATGATATATCATTGGAAAGATTGTTCTGAGACCTTTCCAGTGCTATGATTAATTTTTCTAGATTCTTCTCTAGGTATATTTTATTTAGTTTCTTGCATTTTTGCAATCTAGTGGATATCTTGGATATTACAGGTCCTGGGATCTCTTCCCTTTGAGGGTTGGCTCGTCTTTGGTTGTTCTTTTGTATCAACAACCTTTTCTCTTCTTTGAGGAGAGTATACTTCACTTTTGTAGTATTGTTTTATGCACACACATTGAGTTAAAATACCATTCTATTGCATGTATGGGATCTTGCACATGTTCGTGCTCTATGTATTTGTACTCCATTATAAAGTGCTAAGGGGGTTTGATGTTTGCCTTTTTTTGCCATCTAATTTTGTAATGTGAGTGTTCCTCCAATGACATTAGCCTTAGGTATCTCTATTTATGTTTGTACTCTCTTTGCACCTTCAATGTTCTTGGTATCATGTAGTTCATATTGGATATTCTTTTCAGTGTACCTATCATTAATTCCTTGTTAGCATTATGGGGGGGTTTCTACTCTTGGTTCTACTTGTTAGAAAGTAAAGTCCACCAAGATAACTGAGAGGTGAGAGGGGGGGTGAATCAGTTATCAGATAAATACAAATTTTATCACCATTAACAAATTTCAACCATGTAATCAATATAAGAAACAACCATAGAAAGATAAACATACACAACAACATAATAACACAAGATATACTGACTAGGGAACCTCTTGATCAGAGAGTAAACCCGGTGGGAATGATGCCCATAAAAGATGCACTAATATAAAAATTCCTTGTGAGAGGATAGACTCTGTTAAGAGACTTATGAAATACATTTAGTGCATATGAGTCCCTGTTAGGAGACTTTGAATCCCTATTAAAAGATTCTAACCCGGTTAGGAGTTATGGAAGATAGAAGGACCCACTATCCAAACAACTTCAAGGGAAAGATCACTGATCACACTATCCAAATGATCTTAGTATTACTCAAATAGAATAATACCAAATAATTACTAATCTCAGCAACTTATCTTTGCTCCTTTGTCTGTGCCAAACTGCACAAACTACTTCACTAGATCTCAATATCATATCTCTGCAATTCGCATATCCTCTTACAACATATATTGCTCAATTCCACAATTTATTACACATACTCTCACTAAAATAAAGGAAAAAAATCCTTCCTTTATACCACACTCAAATAATTACAAATGAGTTGGCCAACAAGGCTTAACCAATTACAAAATATAAAACTTCACATGTTACATAATATTTCATAATTACATAAAAACTGTTGGCTTCCAAAAAAAAAATCTTCACTCATGTGACCTCTGACCATGCTATCATGTCCATGTCACTATCATAATTTCTTCATCAACTATACAACTTTGCACGCCTAGATTCTATCCCGATTAGGAGATATCATCTAGTTACCACAAGCTGCTTCTCAAGAACATTACCTGAATATTGCTTTCACTGAATTACACATAACTATCATGAATAATTGAATTTCCATATGCACTCTTGAAAATGATCTTAGGACACAATATAGAGTAATCCCTCAACTCCACATAGCTTGATCTTCAATACTCCACGTGCGCTAATTCAAACACTATCTGCTTCTCTGCTAATCTCTAGTCGATCATTGTATTGACATTAATGACGACCATAATCAAGAATGCAACATAAAAATACTATAGAATGACTCTGAATACTCCCCCATAGGACATATTCAACATTCATTCCTAACAATCTCCCCCATTGGCATTGATGGCAACATAGATGAAAAAAAACATCCAAGTTCAATAAATACCAAACTGCAACACTACTACTCTGAAATATTTTCAAATCCTCTTCATCAATCAAATATTTTTATGTTTTTCATTTTATATTACTTCATCTCCTCCAATAGATGTTTGTATCCTTCTCCCTCTTTTTATTCCTTCTTTTCTCTTTTTCCTTCTTTCTCTTTTTTTTAAATATTTTACTCCTCTTTTCTCTCTTTCTTTTTATATTCCTTCTTTTCTCTTTTTTCTTTCTATCTCTTTTTTGATAGATGATTTTTCATTTATTTTTTTATGTATCCTTCTCCCCCATTAACATCAATGACAAAAGTAAGCATCAATATGTCAATAAAAAACCTCAATGTCAAAAGATACTATTAAGAAAAATACATTCACTAGAGTCCTTCATGACTCAGCTCAAGAACACACATACTCCCCCATAGAGGAAGTACCAACATCCAGTCTAGAAAAGATAGAGCTCATATACCACTGGATTGATGCAACAATCTACATCACTTCTCAAAAGTAGGTTGGGGCATAACCCTAAGCATACCTCTCAAATACTCAAATGTATCTTTAGGTAAGGGCTTTGTTAATATATCTACAATATGCTCTTTTGTAGTTATATACTCAAGTCTTACTTCTTTCTCTACAACTTTCTCTCTTAAAACATGATACTTTATTTCTATATGCTTTGTCTTACAATGCAACACAAGATTCTTAGACATACTTACTGTACTAGTATTATCATAGTGTATAACAATAGGATCATCAAATTTGATTCCAATATCCTTCAACATTTGTTTCATCCATATTATCTAATTACAATTGTTTGCTACTGCTACATATTCTGCTTCTGCTGTGCTCTGTGAAATGCAATTCTATTTCTTTCTTAGCCAACAAACTAATCTTCCTCCAAGAAAAAATGCTCCACCACTTGTACTCTTTTTTTCATCAACACTACCTCCCCAATCTGCATCCATATATGCACATAGGGTAAAGTCATCAGATTTCTCATACCATAACCCATAGTCAATTGCACCTTTCAAATATCTCAGTACTCTTTTTATTGCGCATAATGTGACTCTTTAGGATCAACTTGAAATCTTGCAACAATTCCAACTGCATGTGATATATCTAGTCTTTTATGAGTTAAATATTGCAATCCTCCAATCATAGATCTTTACTTCTTTTGTTCAACTACAAGAGTTTCATCCATGCTAGATAACTCATCAAATGCTTTAGAATTTTCTTTAATAAATGCAATCCACATCATTCTTGTAAAATCATCAACAAGAATAAAAAAATACCTTTCACCATAGAATCCTCTAGTCCTTGTGGGACCGCTTAAATTTGCATGAACAGTTTCCAACTTCTCTTCTGATGTAAAATTCTTACTCAGAAATGAACTTCTCTTTTGCTTAGCCATCACACATTCTTTGCAAATCATGTTAGTAGGTTTCATAATCCTAGGTAAATCTCTTACTGCAAGTGTAGTACTTACTTTCACAATGTTATCAAAGTTTATATGACAAAACCTTCTGTGCCATAACCAACTGTCATCAATTTTAGTAATCAAACATGTCATCTTTGTAGGGTTCAACTAAAATAAATTACCTCTAGTTCTTGATCCAGTTCCAATCAAATTTCAATCCTTATCCTTGATCACACAAGTTTTTTTAGTAAACCAAACTTGATATCCTTTATCAACTAACTATCCAACACTCAAAAGATTATGTTTTAATCCATCCAAAAAATAAACATCATCAGTGTTAGTCTTTCCATCAAGAGTAATAGATCCTATTCCTTTTATCAAACAAGATGCATTGTTTCCAACTCTAACAATTCCTCCATCATAATTGTTAAACTTTATAAACTTCTTCATGTCACCAGTCATATGATGTGAACAACCACTATCTATAATCCAATCAGATCTCCTTTCTACTTGGGAAAATAAATCTTTTCCTTCTCTAACTTTAGTTTTAGAGTTTTATTCTTTTATTGCTACAAATCCTATATCATCATTCTCATTATCACTTTCACTTAGGGATTTCTCAATACTAGCCTCAAATTCTTCATCATTAGAATAGTAACATTCTTTAGATCTTCTAGGTTTAAAGTTCTTCTTATATTTCTTTACTCTCTTAGGACATTTAGATGCAAAATGACCATATTCTTGACAAGTCCAATATTTAAAGATTTTCTTACCTTCAGGTTCTCTTTTCACAAGAAAGGAAATTCCTTCTTCAATATTTCTATCTTTTTCAATCTTAGATCTACTGCAACTAGCATAGTCTCCACTTACACTAATGCTTCTTGATAAGGTAGGGTGAACACTAAGTGCATTGAATGCTATCTCAATTCTAGGTAGATCTCCCAATTGTCTTAAGCTTATCTCTGCTGCCTCCAGTCTTCCAAGAAGAGTTTCTCTGGTAAAGTTCTTAGTACAAGGTATAAATTTTTCAATCATTTGTGCTGTATGCTTAAATACAAGAGTTAATGTCTTTAGAATCTTCCATATCACTTCATTCTTAGTCTTATTTTCTTCACAAGATTTGATACCAGAAAAAATCTCTGACATTCTACCAATATAACTTATAATAGATTCATCTTCCATCATTCTTATATCTTCAAATGCACATATCCAATTATGTAATCTAACTATCTTTGCATGTACATCACCTTCAAAAGTAGATTGTAAAGCTAACCAAATTCCATGAGATGTCCTTAGATATTTTACTTGACTGTATTCATTCTTTGGAAGGGCTAACAAGAGTGCTTCTCTAGAAAGTATGTTATACATGAACATATCTCTTTCCTCATTAGTACATTCTTCAATTTTGTCTTCTTCAATGATAGTCTTTGCATTCTTTGTGATTAACCACTATCCTGATCCTAAACATAGAAAATGTATCTTCATCTTTTCTTTCCATTTGTCATAGTTTACTCCATCAAACTTAGGGCTTTCTTTCCTAAAATGATTCGCCATGGATATCCTTAAGTTATTAAACTTTTCTTTCAAGAACCCACTACTTTGATACCAATTATTAGAAAGTAAAGTCCACCAAGATAACTAAGAGGGGCAGGGGTGAATCAGTTATCAAATAAATAAAATTTTTATCACCATTAACAAATTTCAACCATGTAATCAATATAAGCAACAACCATAGAAAGATAAACATACACATCAACACAATAACACAAGATATGTTGACTAGGGAACCTCTTGATCAAAGAGCAAACCCTGGTCGAAACAATGCCCACAAAAGATGCACTAATATGAAAATTACTTGTGAGAGGATAGAATTTTTTAAGAGCATTATGAAATAAATTCCATACATATGAGTCCCTTTTAGGAGACTTTGAATCCCTATTAAAAGATTCTAACCCAGTTAGGTGTTATAGAAGATAGAAGGAACCCACTGTCCAAACAACTTCAAGGGAAAGATCACTGAAAACACTGTCCAAATGATCTTTGTATTACTCAAACAAAATAATACCAAATAATTACGGATCTTAGAAACTTTTCTTTTCTCCTTTGTTTGTGCCAAACCGCACCAACTGCTTCACCAGATCTCAATATCACATCTCTGCAATTCACATATCCTCTTAGAACATATATTGCTCAATTCCATAATTCTTTACACATACTCTCACAAAAATAAAGAAAAAAAATAATTGCTTTGTACCACACTCAAATAATTACAAATGAGTTGGCCAACAAGGCTTAACCAATTACAAAATATAAACCTTCACACGTTACATAATATTTCACAATTACATAAAAACTATCAACTTCCAAACAAAATAAATCTTCACTTGTGTGACCTTTGACCATGCTATCATGTCCATGTCACTATCATAATTTCTTCATCAACTGTACAAATTTTCATGCTTATATTCTATCCCAATTAGGAGATATCATCCAGTTACCACAAGCCGCTTCTCAGGAACATTGCTTGAATACTGCTTCCACTGAATTACACATAACTATCATGAATAATTGAATTTATGTACATGCTCTTGACCATGATATCAATACACAATATAGAGTAATTCCTCAACTCTATATACCTTGATCTTCAATACTCCACGTGCGCTAATTCAAACACTGTCTGCTTTTCTGCTAATCTCTAGTCGATCACTGTGTTGACATCAATGACAACCACAATTATGAATGCAAGATAAAAATGCTATAGAATGAATTTGAATACTCCCCCATAGGAAATATTCAGCATTCATTCCTAACACTAATACTTCCTTGGTTCGATGGTGTGACCTATGTATTTAGTATTTGTTCCTATGTACTAGGCAAATGCAGTGGCTGGGTACCTATGCATTCCAGTGAGATGGATCATTTACCATATATACACTCTTCTCTTTCCTATTTTTGGAAGAACTCTTCCAGCTTTGATTAATTATCTCTTTAGACTTTGGTGTTTTTATTCCATCTGTATCTTTGAGTTCAGGTGTTTGCCTTAGTTTGCCTCCTGATTTGAGTAGTGTCATTTGAGGGCACTTGTGCAGATTACAGTATTTTGTATCTTTGAATTCTATTGTTTGCCTTTGTTTGCCTCTTGATTTGAGTAGTGTCATTTGAGGGCACTCATGTAGATTAAAATATTCTCTACCGTGTCATATTTCAACAGAGGATTTTCAGATCAAGAGTTACTTCTTGACAGAGTTTACAACTTCTTGCTTCAGTGATTTTCTATGTGTTCTCCTTGTTCCTATTTTTTGGAACATTCATATTTTTGAAGGCTTCTTCAATCCTTTAGATTAGTCTTCATCTCTTTTTGGAGTAGAGTTTTTACCATGTGGTTTTCTCTATTTCTCCTCTTTATAGAGACTCTCTTTTGTACTTGGGTACTTGATCAGGCCTTTTATTACCAGGACCCATTTGCTTTCAGTAGTTCTTTCTAGTTTTTTAGCTTCTCCCAAAGTTCATGTTAAGGGGGGTGTTAGAGTAATAAAGTGTTTAATTATTAATTAAATCATATTGATTTAATTATTAAGTCACTTATTATCTCTTTCTACTTAAGCTAAACTTCAGGCATATAATAATTAGTTACTTTATTAATTATTATCATGCAACCTAGGTTTGTTCACCTTTTTAGGGTTTTGATGTCCTTTATAATGATTGATATCCTCTTATTTTCATAACTTTTTAATAGATTATTCATTATTGAATTACTACTTTTTTTTTGCACATTAATTATTTCTCCTCTCTCGTAGATCAATGCATTCAGGCCTCTCTATCTTTTTTCTTCTCTCTCTCTTTCTGTGACAGGTGTTTTCATGAAGGTGTTCTTGGGAGATGTGGGTTGTTTACTCATCAACTCCACCAACCTCAAAAAATAAACTAAATAGCTTGGTAAAACTTGTATGTGCCTCTTTGATTCATTAACCAAGTGTCAGATAAATCATCTAGTATATACCAATCAAACCATTTAATGTAATATGTAAAGTAAAATAACAAAACATAGGGCATTGGGAAAAATAATGTTCGATGAAACCTAAGGAGAAAGGGAACAAAGGAAAAAATTTGGGCAAAATAATGTCTGATGAAACCTAAGGAGAAAGGGCACCAAGACAAAAAGTTGGGCAAAACAATGTCCAATGAAACCTAAGGAGAAAGGGCACCAAGGCAAAAATAAAGAGGTAGGAATTGAATGGAGAGAAAATAATGGAGCAGTAGAGACCCATATAAAACCTAATATTCCTAATGAGGAAGAGAAGGAGGTAGACACACTAAAAGATGGAGGAATTGAAAAGGAACAAGCCTTAAAAAATAAAGCAAAAATTGATCCTTTAGCTATAGCTGAGAACTTGAAAGATGCTAAAGTCTCTATACAGTCAGAAAGAGCTAAGGAGATAGTTCAGCTGGACTCTCCAAGTCCCAATAAAGAAGAGAAAGATAAAAATGGAAATACTCCTTCCCCTATGGGTTTGGGAGGAACCAATATTGGAAAAATAGTAACTGTTTTATCTCTGACCCATGGGCTTTAAAATTCCCCTGCACTTGCCAGCAGCAGTAGGAGTTGGTCTGAAGTAAGTGAGGAAGATAGCTAAATGGAGAGCTTGGATAATGACCTTCCTTTAATTGAGCACCATGAGACACCCTGGTCAGAGGTCATTGACAAAAAGAAGCTAAAAAAACATTCAAAAAAAAGTGGGGGGAGTCAAAGGACTATAGAATCAGGAAAGAAACAATTAAGTACCCCCTTGGGAGGAATTCAAACTAGAAGGCTATAGAAAGCTGATGTTGGTTCACTGTTAGGGGAAATAAGGGGTAGAACTTCTCACAAAATAACCAGGGAACAAGAAGTAAAAAAGAATATAGCGGATGGTAAACAGTCTACTTTCCCAGAGATTTTCTCCCCAATCCTTTAAATGAAGATTATTTCTTGGAATATTAGAGGACTGAATAGTCCTCATAAGTAGGATGTGTTGAGAAATCTAGTGAGAGACAACAAACCTGATATTTTGCTAATTCAAGAAACTAAGATGTCAAGTATTAAAGTGGAAAAAATTCACCCTTTTAAGAATGGTAATAGCATAGGAAGTGACTCTGACAAAGCCTTTGGAGGAGTTGTCATATATTGGAATAACATCTCTATCAATTGCACAGTTTTACTTGTTGAAAAAAATATCATCCTCATCAAAGTTAAACATCGTAAAGATGATTTTTCTTGGAATTTGATGAATATCTATGCTCCCAATACTAAAAATGGCAGATTGAAATTTTGGAAAAGGCTTAAAGAAATCAAAATCAATTATCAAGAGGATAGCTGGATGGTAATGGGAGATTTCAACACTCCCCTAAATTCTGATGACAAAATGGATGGTGTCCCCTCTCAAATTGACAGCATAATGAATCTTATGGATTATATCAATGACCAATCCTTTATGGATTTGGAGTTGGAAGGAATATCCTATACCTAAACAAATAGAAGAACTGGAGCTGAACTCATTTAGGTCAAATTAGATAGAACTCTTTTATCTTTTGACTGGATTTCTAAATTTTCTTGTTCTTTATCTTCTTCCCTAAGAATTGGATCTGATCACTTTCCCATAATTTTTAATGCCAACCTCTTAAATGGGAAAAATAATATTCATTTTCAATTTGAAAAAATGTGGACGACTCACCCAAGCTTGAAAGATTTCATTGCTAAGTGGTGGAATTATAAGCAAGGTGGAGGAGTAATGTACAAATTAGCCAAAAAATTGAGTACAGTTAAAAGGAAAGTTAAAAATTGGAATAAGGAAGTCTTTGGAGATATATTCCTTTCTAAAAATAGAAAATAGAATGAGTTAAAGGAGATCCAAGAGAAAATTCAGAGGGAGGGGCTCTCAGAGGAGCTTAAAAAATCTAAAAATTTGTTGGTGGTTGATTTTCATAATATTATTTCTAAAAAGGAATCTTTCTAGAGACAAAGATCAAGAGCTCTATAGCTTAAAGCCGGGGACAAAAATACAAGATTTTTTCATATGTCTGCTATGAAATACAAATATATTAACATGATTTCTTCCCTTGTTTCCAATGGAAAAACCTTGAATAAGGAAGAATATATTAGAAAGGAAATGCTCCTTTTTTTCTCTTCTTTATTATCCAAAGAAGAAAATATTCA
This sequence comes from Chamaecyparis obtusa, assembly GCA_027943335.1. Taxonomy (NCBI): domain Eukaryota; kingdom Viridiplantae; phylum Streptophyta; class Pinopsida; order Cupressales; family Cupressaceae; genus Chamaecyparis; species Chamaecyparis obtusa. The sequence continues at coordinate 55,874 of BSBK01001449.1, forward strand.
TATGCAAAGTCAAGATGAGATCCTTTCTGCAATTCCCAATTTGATTGACCAGAGGCCCAATTTATCTCTTAAGGCCATTCCTTTTGAAATGGAAATCAAAGCAGCTGTGTTTTCCTTTGAAGGGGAAAAATCTCCAGGTCCTGATGGTTTCCCTCTTTTCTTCTTTCAACAGTTTTGGGACATAATTGGTAAAGATTTGTAGGATGCAGTTAAAGAATTTTTTGGAACTAGAGTTCTTCTTAGGGAATTAAATGCTACATTTTTGGTTTTGATTCCCAAAAAGACATGTGCCAATTTGGTTGACGCCTTCAGACCAATTATTCTCTATAATGCTATTTATAAGATAATTGCTAAAGTTTTAACTACTAGGCTACTTGCTCTTTTTCCTTCCATTATTTCCCTAGCAGAATGGCTTTGTTCTAGGAAGGAAAAGTCTTGATTCTATTGTTGTGGCCCATGAAAATATTCATTCCTTGGAAGTAGCAAAGAAACAAGGTTTCCTCATAAAACTTGACTTGTCTAAAGCTTATGATCGGGTAGATTGGCAATTCCTCTAGAAAGTTCTTAGTCACTTTGGCTTTGACTCCGGGGTTTTAAAATTCATATCTCAATTAGTTTCTACTATTTCATCCTTTGTTATTGTTAATGATGGATCTTCTAGTTTCTTTAAACCTTCAAGAGGCCTTAGGCAAGGAGATCCTATTTCTTCGATCTTGTTTGCTTATCTAGCAGAGTGCCTTGGAAGATATATTAACAAACTTGTCAATAAGGGAAGTATATCGGGTCTCTAGCCTTCTTCGGTCAGCTCTATTTTCTCTCATGAGAAATTTGTTGATGATACTCTTATAATGGGGGAGGCAACAATTAAGGAAGCTATAAATTTGAAAAAATCTCTGTCTACTTATACTTCTGCTTCAGACCAACTTATAAATTGGAATAAAAGCTTTATGTTTTTCATCAATACTCCTCAAGAAAGATAGATGGAGATTTCTAAAATCCTCAGTTGTAGCATTGGGAATCTTCCCTCTTCCTATTTGGGTCTTCCCCTTTTCTCTAAGCCCCCTAAAAGCTTTGAGAACCTTATTGTGGAAAAATTTAATAACAAGTTAGCTAGTTGGAAAGGAACTCTTCTGAGAAACTCTAGAAAACTTCAACTTCTCAAATCCACTTTGCAAAATCTTCCTATTTATGTGTTGAGTCTTTTTAAGATTCCTCATAAATTTGATTTGGTCATTGAGAATATCCAAAAAAGATTTTTATGGTCTGGAGTGGAAGATAAAAAAAGATTAAGCCTGATAGCTTGGGAGAAGGTTTTCAAGCCAAAGAGAAAAGGAGGGCTAGGGCTGAGACCAATAAAACTTGTTAACAAGGCCCTTCTGGCTAAGCAAATTTGGAGAATTTATGGGGATAGAAAGAAATGGAATGATATCATGAGAAACAAGTACCTCTTTAACTCTAGTAATTTGGAGGACTACATAAAAAATGAAGATAAGGTGAACGGTTCTTACATCTGGAATAGTATAAGTTCTTAAAAATACATCATTATTGAGGGGAGAAGATGGAAGTCGGGTGATGGGAAAAAAATGATTTTTGGGATGATTCTTGGATCCAAAAAGATCCCTTATCCTTTAAATAAGAGTGGAAGGAAGCTATTAATCAAGCCAAATCTACTATTGGAATCAAAGTTTCTGATTACTGGCAAGTTAACAAATGGAAATATATAGGAGCAATTGATAGTAGGCTCTCTATTCTTATGAATGAATTACAAACTTTTTTCATTAGGGACAACTTTCAAGATAAAATCATATGGGCCCCTACTTCTAATGGAGATTACTCGGTTGATTCAGATTGCTCTATGTCTTCATCTAGGGAAGACAAACCTCTTTGCTCAACTGTTTGTTATAAGTTCCTAACCCCCAAAATTAATTTCTTCTTTTGGATCCTTATTCAGATCAAACCCCTAACTCTTGATAATTTGTCAAAAAGGGACTTCTTTCTAGTTAATACATGTTTTCTCTTCATGGAAGATGCTAAATCTTGTGATCATCTTATGCTTCATTTCACCTATACTCGTAGGGTATGGGATCTTATTTTCAAAAAATAGAATATGTGTTGGATTTTTCCTAACTCTTGGTAGGAATTTGTTACTCAATGGAGCTGTCCTTTTCCTAATGATTTGGCTAGAGAGTTTTGGAAACTCATCCCTCCTCACCTTTGCTGGTATATTTGGAAGGAAAGAAACACCAAAATTTTTAGGGAGAAATTTTCTAAACTTGAGGTCATTGGGAACAACATTTGTAGAGGGCTGGAGGAAAACTTTATTAGTGCTATTCTCAACAGTAAGAAGAAGTTCAAGGATAGTGTGTCTGAAGATGATATCGGTAATTGGAACTTCCCCCTTACTAATTCCCAACTCAATCTCCCAAGAACCAACTCGGTTTGGATTACCCCTCCCAATGGCTAGATCAAAGCTAACTTTGATGGTGCTTCAAAAGGTAATCACAGAGTCTCTGGGGGTGGTGGTATTCTTAGAGATTGGAATGGAAAATGTGTGAGAGCTATTGTGGCCCCCTTGGGATTGCAATTGAATCACATCACTGAGGCGATGGATGCTCTAAATGTTATTATGTTGGTGGAAGAATTAGGGTGTAAAAAAGTTTGGTTGGAAGGAGATTCTCCTAATACTGTCAACAACATCGAAGGAATCACTCCCCCCTCCTAGACAATTGAGTGCATCGTTGAAAAAATCAAAACTATTTCCCAAAACTTTGAGTCTTTCCATGCCTCCCATAATTTTCATGAGACAAACCAGGTAGCCAATGGTCTTGCCAATCTTGGGGCTAGAAGTGATATAATTATCAAATGGTATGGCTCTTCTAAAATTAGTGACAAGATCAATTCATGCATTAATTATGAAAGACTTAGGCAAAAATAAGGAATAATAAGAAATGTTAATAATAATTATACAACATGACACAAGCCTATCTATAAGCAAGTCAGAGGTGATGTGGCATTTAGTGAAGGAATTCTTAACGAACACACTTCAAAATTTATTCTTGATTATGATTTCTCTAAAGGCGATGTGCCATTTTATTATTACTAGTCACATCCCCTTGATATCACACGCTTTATGGTTTATAAACCAAGAGCTTCACCTCCATTTTCTAAAGCGCTTCTTGAGTGATTGTATTTTACTTATTCTTCATACTAAGGGGAGCTCTTTCTTTGAGATTGAGGAATCAGGTGAGATTACTATTATGGGTGGAGACCTCAAGAGGGAGGAACCAATTGATTGCAAATGGAGACAAGATAAAGAAGTCTAGAAGAAACTCAAAAAAGGAAAAGTGCACCAGTTCTTAAAGTGGTTGCATGGGAATGATAAGGAGGTTTCAAGAGCATTTGTGGCTGGCTGGGATAAAGGAACTATTAACCTGGCCACAAAATCTTTTAGCCTCACGCTGGAGACTCTCACAAAGATCACAAGTCTTCCTCTTGAGGGCATGTAGTATTCAAAAAAGAAGAAAGTGGGCAACAAAGTGTATAAGGATTTCCCCGAAACTGATGAAGAACATGCTCTCTTGATTAAAGGTAAGACTAATCATGTCAATATGGAGAACATTGAGAGTATTTGGGGCTCTTTCATAAGGGTAATGATGGAGTATTTTACCATTGAAGGCCGATTCTCTAGAGTCTACAATTATCACTTTGTTTTGGTGAACCATTTTAGACATGATAATAGGGTTTCTTTTTCATTCTTTTTGTTAAGTTCTCCGAATCAAAGCGTTAATGAGCACAAGATGAGGGAATCTCCTATCCTCCATGTTGGGATAATTATTCTTATAACTAAGTATGCTAGGGACCATGTCCCTGAGCCCATCCCTATTCAAGTTAGCTACAAAAAGAGGAAGAACTCCGCTAGACCTCCATCGAGGAAGAAAATTACGTCAAACAAAAAATCCCCTTCCTCCCATAGACTGTCATTGAGATAACTAGGTCAAAGGAAGGTCAGGAGGTTGAGATGGATACAATGGTCAAAGATAATATTGGGATTAAAGAGGATAGTACTACTCTCTTTGAGGCTACTGGGTTGATGGATTTTCAGGAGGTTGTGGTAGATAAAATGGATAAAGATGAAACAGTGAAAGAGGATGATGATAAAGGGAAATTTCTAGGAAGGACATTATGACTATCTTTGACTCTATCATGGGTAATGATGATGTGAACATTCTCTACTCTCAAGCCATCCAAGAGGTGGCCATGGTGAGTCCTGAAGATGTTACTAAAAATATCATTGATATAGTTGAAGTGTATTTTGGGACTGATCAAGAGAATCTTAAAGTGACTAAGGGGGTCAGTAACAACATTGATGCTAAGGAGGACATCTCTCAAAATAGGGAGAAGGACAATCTTGATACCTTGGATGTTGGTGAAGAAAGAAAAAATGATGATGAGGGAGTGGATAATCAACAGTTAAATTGTAATATAGGGGATCTCAATATTGAAGCTAAGGAGGATAGTAAGGAGGTTGCTAATATTGCTAATGAAGATTCCAACAAAGAGGACATTAGGACAATGGATGAGGAAGTCCTTGCTAATTCCTAATCCCTTGACTCTGGGAAGGATAAAGATAATAATAATGATGACTATGCGATCAGCTCTAAAGGGAATATTAATCAATGTTCCCTAGAGGAGGAATTGAGGGAAGGGGACTCCCATGTGAAGAGAGCCATTAGTATGATAACACTTCAACTAGAAAAGAACAAGGCAATGCATGGCTACAATCTAGATAAATAGGTTCAAAATGACCTTTCAGAGCTAAAAAATAGGTGCATAAGACTGGAAACTAGGAATGAGCTGCTAGAGGATACCATTGATAAGCTAAGGATGGATGCTATTTTGAACAAAAGAGGTGAGGAGATTTTTGATAAGGTTTCTGGTGACACTACAATGATGGAGGAAAAAATTAACAAAGCCTTGGAGAAAGTGATAAATCCATTGAATGACAAGATCAATAATAATGAAGCTATGCTTAAGAAATTGTTAACTCTGTCTAATACTGGTATGAAAGATACTATGGAAAATCTGAAAACTCTTTGCACTATGCTGGAATGAAAAAATACTGACACTATGAAAGGAAAAAATGAAGGGACAGATTCTAGCCAGCATATGGGACTGAGAACTAGAACTAGATCTAATACCAGAAGGAAGATCTAACATGCAGAGTCAGCTAGTGGAATCAGAGGGCTTCCTAAAGACTCTGACTTGATCTTGTTTCTTGTGGCTTTTTTGCCCTATCTTGGTGGGGGATTTCCATTTTTTCTTTTTCTCTTTTGAGTTAGTGCGTATTGTAACTCTAGGAAGTGTCCCTTTTGGTGTCTATCCTTTCTTGGGATAGCCCATTGTCTTGTTTTTTTTCCATGTCTATCTTTTCTATGCTTTGTTAAAGGGTTTCAGGGCCCCTTCAAAACCTACAATTACCTTAATAAAAAAACAAAACATCACATACATACACATTTAGCACTTGATTTTTAACATGGAAACCCTGTTAAGAGAAAACCCACCTGGGACCGGTACCCAAAATATTTTCACTCTTCTAAAGTGAGCTCAGTTAAGATCCAACCCTGTTAAAGGTTACAAAATACACTATGAGGTGTGACATTGTTAGAGGATTTATCACTAGCAATTCTCTGTGACCATACATTCACTTGGTTCAACAAGAAAACAATCAACATTCATTGAATGCCATAAAGAAATAAATAGACTATTAAGTCCCACTCGATTAAGAGATTTTGTCTGTAGCAATGGTTAGAATGTCAAAGTATATGATTTGATTCAAGTGCAAATTCCTTTGCAAATATTAAGATCTATGCTAAGCTCAATATACCTTTGGCCATCATAATCTCTTCAATTTCCTTTTACCCTCCAACTCTATTTTGCTTGGTTATCTCCTTCTAACGCTTGGTGTTGTCTGCAGAATTGCTTGGTTCTTACTTCAACCTATCTGACCAGCTTTGCATGAATAAATTCTTCTCCTCATGCACGTTCTCTCTTCATTTTGAATCTCTTGTCTCCTTATATAGACATGATAAACCATTTTCTTCTTAGCCATAGATTTTGCGTCTTAATCTTCATCATTGATTTTTCCTCTTTAACCTTCCTCAAAACTTGTGCCATGAATATGTTTCAATCTTCATCATTTGATCTTCCTTGAATTTTTTAGCCATAGATCTTCATAAAAAACTTTATCTTTATCCTCTAGATTCATCCAACTCATCATCTCAAGTCAGCAATCACATATTCTATATTATTTCTTTCACTCGGTTAATACCGTGATGTGTCGATGACTTCCTACTTGGTTAAGACTATACTGAGTAAACACTACACTTAATTGGTGTACAATATGTCTACTTAGTGTATACTAAGTTCTTTATTTACCGACCATATTATAGTACCCACCCATAGTTTTCTTTCTATTTCAGTTTCCAGACTCTTTTAGGTTTGTATTTCAGTTGATTGGTCGAATTCTTTTAGGCCACATTGCATGTGTGCAATTATTATTAAGTGGATTTTTGATCATTATATGTTTATCATGTGATTTCATAATTAAATGGTGATATTATTTTTTTATGATGTTTTATGTTTTATATGGTTTATGATGTACTTACCCCATACTTGCATGTGTATGGTGATCATGTGTATGTACTTGCTTGATGTGTTTGTATGGTAGAGGGCGGAGGCGTAGTTACTTGCATAGTCAAGATTCACATGTTTGACCGTACCCTATCATTATCTGCTATATATATATATATATATATATATATATATATATATATATATATATATATATATATATATATATATATATATATATATATATATATATATATATATATATATATATATATATATAAGATGTAAATGCTTCATCTTGTGATGACAGGTTTGCAGGTACATGACATTGTCTTCCTTGAATTGGCAGGAGTGAGTGTGCCCATAAACATTCATCTCAATGGTAAAGAGGGGAGATAATACACAGACCCAAAACCCTAACCTAAGCCTAATTGTCCTAGAATTAGACAAGTATCAGTTTGACTACCCTACCCGAATTCGTCTAGTAGGCATGAATTCATGGATCCCTTCTCCTGAGTTTGTTTGGTTTTATGTTGTTTGAATTCAGTTGATTTATTTCTTATGTGGGTGATTTTCTATGATTTATTGATTAATATTATAGTTGAAATTTAATATTAATCATGTTCCTAAGTTATTTGAGAAAATTTAATTAAAAGTTAAATATTTGATTATTTAGATTTAATTAATTATTTAATTGGTAATTAGATTTAATTATGCTTGTGTGCATTATTAAATAATTAAATATTTAATTGCATGAGTTTAGGATGCTTTAAATATTTAATCTATTTAATACATATTTTAATTATTAACATGTGCAATATTGAAAAGTGAATTGTTCTCAAAAGTTATCAACTTGTTTTCAAAAGTCAAAGTTGAGTTGTGCAAAATAAGTTATTTTAATTTATTAATTAGGATTTACTTTCAAATTGGGAATTGGAGTTTGATTAGGAGTTAACTATTGAGTCATCTCTAGGGTTTGCATGAAATGGGGAATTGAATCCCTAATAAGGGGAATTGCTTTCATTTTTGCATTAGATAGGTTTTTTGGAGATTGGTGGAGAGAGCTTGGATTTTGGCATCTTGAGATTCTTGGGTGTTTTGTGTTGCTTAAAAATTTGTGAAAGATTGTTGTGCATCTAGATCTTGGTTTGCATTCTTTGTGGATTCAGATATGTAGGATCGGGTTCTTACTTTGAAGGATTTGGAAATTTTCTTCTTCTCAAAGGCTTCTATTTTCAGTTCTTGTATTGGATCTAAGGTAGGGTTTGAGAATCATCTTTGTAATTTTTGTCTGTGAAATTCTCAATGAATTAATATGTTTGGTTAAATTTATTTGCTTCAGTAGATCTGTTTGGTATGTCTGTGATTTTGGGTGTTAGAAAACTCTTGGATATGAATTTGTATGATTTTATTCAGACTTGGCATAGTAGGGTTATGCTACCCAATTTTCATGAAATTATTCTCTATAAAACTCATAGAAAATGAGAAAATTAGTGTAGGCTATAGTTCAACTATAGAGCCTTTGAAAAATTATTAGTTGTGAGAAAAACCCAATTTGGATAGGAAAATACTCGTTGGTAAAAAAAAAATTACATCTCTGGTAAATAGAAAATTACAGCAGTAAAAAATGAATAATACACCAGTGAGAAAAAAAATTAAAACATGAACAATAAAAATCCAAAAGGAAAAAGGAAACATTTTTCTGTGAAAAGATTAAAAGGGCTCTGATTTCCTTTTCTGGAAAAAAGTATAGAGAATATAAATTTCTATTTTTAAAAATTGCCCTTAAAAAAAACTCTGCTTATAAAAATAAAATAAATGGCATTGTTTTTATAAATAAATAAATAAATAAATAAATAAATAAATATATATATATATATATATATATATATATATATATATATATATATATATATATATATATATATATATATATAATGGTATTAAAAAATTAGCATTTGAATGCTGTTTGTTAAAAAAATTAAAATTAAATTTTTTTTTTTTTTTTTTTTGAGTGGGGCGGGGGCCCCCAACTCCCCCACTCCACAGTAGCCTCACGGGCACCGTGAGAAGCCTAAGGCTGCAACACAGTACTGTGTTGTAGTCTTATATTGCTGCATGGTGGGGCCAATGCCTACCATCTGCAGTCCTAGACTGCAGTGCAACAGTGGGGAGCGGGCCCAACGCCTCCCACCTGCCTTTTATTTATTTATTTTTATATTATTAGTAATTTTTATTAAAAGTTTTTTTTTAAAATATGTTAAATTTCTATTTAGTGATTTAATTTAATTTAGATTAATCAAATTTTATTTATTAATTTTATTTAATTAATTTAGTTTAATTAAATTATTTATTGGATTAAAGTAGGAGTCACATATTAATTTAGTTAAATTAAATCTTGATTATAAATTAGTTTTTAATGGGAAATGATATTAAGTTATTTGGATTAAATAAGATTGCTTTCTCATTTGATTAAACATAACTTAATCTTTTGATTGTATTTAGTCATATTGTATTTAATCAATGAATAGTATTTATTTAAAATGTTGTTATAAATACTTTTAGTGGTAATGCACTTTTATTGTGAGGGTTTATGGCTGTATAATATTCTGAAATAAATTATTAAATTGTATAATTTATTTCCTGATTTTAAATTTGACCTATCATTTTATTATTCTAATGGGACATATAAATGCTTGTGTTAATTAGGATACATTTTAATATGTGTAACTAATTGTGATTGGTATTGGCAAATGAGGTTTGTAGGTGTTATATTCTTACTAAAATTGGGCTTTTTACTCCGTTGAATTCATAGAACGTATATAGGGAATATTCTTTTATTATGGTAGTATTGTGATGTTTATGTTAAGTTTCTCTTAGCAGTTTTATGTGTTTCTACTTTTGGATTCAATTATGATGAATATGAAATTTAAATGCTTATAGATCAATTTCAGTTTACTATGATGGGAGTGTTGTATTTCTTCATTCCTGTAGTGTCTTCTTGTGCATATTGTGATATCGGGCACTTGATGACCTATGGGGAAAATAGAGGTCGTGGTATGTGTTCATTAGTTATGTTTTCAACATTATGTTTTGATGTGTGTGTGTGTATTTCAATTAAACCTTGATTTGACCATATGGGCTCATGATGCTTTGTATTATGTTGATGTATCTTTGTAATAATTTTTAGTTCTTGTCTATAAAATTGGATATGGAATTACCTAGCTGTATACTTGATTAGATCTATGAGAGATCTATGAGCCTAGGGTAGTTTACCTAGATATGTAGTAGGAGGTGGCTTGCAATAAGCATTGGGGACCACAAGTGGCTGCTAGGATCACTTATTGTAAGTATCTATAATCAAGTGATAACCTAATAAAATTAAGGAGAATTAAATGAACTTAATAAGATATGTTCCTCACCCATGCTTGAGTGCTAGTACAGACTAAGATGAGAATGGAGATGATGCTGGCCACCTTGAGAGGTGTGTCTAGCATAGTTAATGGCTTCATCTATACGAGGAGTCATTGATCTGTGTATGGTCACTTGAGTGCCGGGATCTAGAGTGATTACCAGGATGAGACTCAAGGATTAGACGTACATGATGACACCTTCCTATGCATAGTCTAGTTATTCTATATGTGTCAGTTGCCTCTGGATTAGTGAGTTGTACTTATCACTTTATTTTGTTTAACTTGAGTTAGAGTTCTTTCGGGATCCTCTTAGTGGTTTTATCCTTGCTTTGGTATTGGTTATCCAAGTGGGGTTTGTTGTTATCTCTTCAACACAGTGGGGTAGACCTTTGTGGTTCTACATGGATGGGTGGTAGTGATTCCTTACCATTTAAGATTTGACGTTCTAGTGCTGGTGCTTGATGGTGCTTTTGTAGTTAGATTCCTTATGATTCTTCTTTGATGCTTTTTTTCTTATATTCTATTATTGTAATTTTGTGTTAGAGTATCGCATGTGCTACCTAATTTGGATATTGTATTATTGAGGTTAGAGTGATTACCACATACCCAGCAACATGTGTAGTGGATGTGAGTTTATGTAGATATCATGGATGTCCATGAGGATTGTATTTATTGATGTATTATGTAATTATAATATTTAAGTTATGGAATCTTTTTTTGATGTTATTTTAGTTGTGTTATGTTCTTAAGTAATTCTACGTCATGGGACCCTCAAGTTTGTAATCTGTGATGGTTGTTGTGTTAATGTGAGTAAATAGTAATTGTTTCCACACTGTATACACTTAAAAATGGCTTCATTAATTAATTAAATATTTATTATTTAATTGATATTGACTTGATAAATTAATTAAATATTTATTATATTAATAATTATTTCCTCTATTTATTAAATAGATTATTCAATTTATTTAGTAAATTCATTATATTTTATTCCTCTATCCTAAGTCTTCTAATTAGTCTTACTAATGTGATTTAATTAAATACATAATCACCTAAATATGACTAAGTCCCCTAGTCCACTTCACCTACCTAGTCACCTGACACATCACTTTGGCTAAAATAAATAATTATTATTAATTATTTATTGATAATTATCCTCACCCACACATGTCCTATTCTTAAAGGCTATGTGGCATCATAAGACTTGGTCTCATGACCACATGTCCTTTCTTAGACCAAGTCAAGAAACATGCCCTATTCCTAAGGGGCTTCTCAAGCCACCTCTAAAGGTCAAAGGTGACTCATGGGACACTTGTACAAAGAGTCCTCATGAGGAAAATGTCTCTCCCTCTTTCTCTCTTGGTCTTTGTGAGACACTTGACATGTGTCTTTCCCTTCCACCTTGTTCTCCTCCATGTCAATGTGAGAGGAACATCATCCCTATTCTTCCTCTCACATTCCAACTACATCCCCCTTTCTCTCAACTCCTTCAACCAAGTCAATCCTATCCCTAGGATCTTCCACCTTTCATTCTCAATCGTAGCATTGTGCCACCTAGGCTTAGATACTCCAAAATTCTATAAAAGGAGCCTAATTTCCCCTTTGTGAGCTAATAGATATTTTTGTAATCAAGCAATCAAGCATTCAAGAAATCAAGTATTTTCAAGAGCATTCAAGCCATAATCAATCCATCTTCATATCATTTGCATTTACCATATTTGCATAATTAGGATTTAGTTTTGCATATAATTCACTCAATCTCCACACTTTGGTATCATCTTGGGTGAGGAGCTTCAAATTGGAAATCTAAGAGCTCAACACATCTAAGAAATTAGAGCATAGGAGGACAATGGAGACAAGCTACATGGTAAGTGAAGGTAAAACCTTGTTTTAGCTTCAATTTTGGTGTATTCTTCATTGTTGTTTGCTAATTAGTTTGATTTGTTAATCTTAGAATAATTAATTTATCATTTAGAGTAGTTAGTACAACTAATTTGCATACACACACTGATGTTTATCTTGTATGTTAACTTTAGAAAAAAAAATTCACCAAACTTAGTAGCATGTTTTAGGTTAATCTCTCTTGGGTTCCCTGACAGGGCATTACACACATTAACTTGTACATTCTTGATCTTCAATACTTAACAGAATCATGTAATATAATTAAATCACTATCATACTATCATAGACTCATTAATAAGTTACCCAATGAATACCACAATCATATCTTACTCATACATCTCATCTTCATATTGACATCTCATTCTTTCACCAATATTTCCTTCTTTAGATGTTTGCAACTATCATGATAAGTACAGTCAAAACTAGTTGACATTAATGACAATATAATAATTGATCTAATATCTCACATATACTTTAGTAACTCATTGATCATCTTCACATTCTCTATTATGTTCTCCAAATAGTTAATCAATTTTAGTCTAACAAGCATGTAGTATGAGTAAACAAGGCTGGAATGAGTTTACTCGTACTAGGATTCTCACAGGCTAGTACGAGGATTTCTAAAGTTTTGGAAATAGATGATGAAAATCCTCAAAAGAGGAAGAAATTTGCATGGTGGGTGTCCCACCAGGCATGCCAAAATTTAGATGCGATGATATTGTTGCTATTACCTTCAAGGCATTATGTGAAGTGTTTGATCTCTTTTTAGTTATTTTGTTGTTGATATTCACAATGTGGTACTCTCCATTTATGATCATTTCATGAGAAAATGTCTTGATGGCTCACGGGCTACAAGGTAGGGCATCATTCATTATTTATGAGCTCATTGTTTGAGCACCGACCAATCAAATAGGGACATGAGGTGCTCAAACAGTGAGCTCATAAACAATGCATGATGCCCTAGCTTGCAGCCCGCAAGCCATCAAGACATTTCATCATGAAATGATCATAAACGAAGAGTATGGCATAGTGAATATGAACAATAAAAAAAATAAAGAGAGATCAAACACTTCAGACAATATATGTTGTTTTATAAAATTTTATTAAGACTAAATATATTGTTTTATTAAGACAAGTATTTTGGGTTAGTTTTATAAGATTTTATTAAGACTAAATATGATGTAAACTCATAATTATACTTGATATATATAATAAAATGGTATGTAGTATAATCTATACATTTGTGAGATGTGATTAATTCCAATTTTATGATGTTTTGGGATTAAATTGGTGAGTTTGTATACTTTCTTGATTTTAAACTAACCTATGACTTCAAAGCAGGAATTATGAAATATAGTTGTAGGTAGTTATCTCTTCTATAATGATGGAGGAGTGAAAGGTAATGATCAATGAGGTTGCTGCTATTAGATCATACATTAATACACTTACTATTTTGAATTTGAGCTCGGGCATCATGTAATGTTATTGCTGTCATTGCATGCTTGCTGTTGTTATGCACCATATATTGTTTTATACACTGTTTATTTCATTAAGACCGTGAGCTTGACATTTGTAATGTATTTTTTGTTATTGGATCAATACTACCATGTTGTTGAGGCTGTAGATGCATTGAATCACCACTGCCATTCTATTTTGATAGCAACATTATAACAAATAAAGCACCAACCAATCAAATAGGGATATCATTAAGATATTTAATGCATTATTTCTTCATCATGATGATAAAAATTTCATTGGCTCAAAGCACATAGAATGTGGGTAGATGTATCGAATCACCACTTCCATTCTATTTTGATGAAGAGGAACTATGTTATAAAATTTCAAGGCATGAAATTTTATAACTGTACATATATTTTATGAGTATAACTGTACAATAGAAGAGCACCCACATGCCTTGGTTGTTATTGGTCTATGAAAGGTTTTGGTTTGCCTTTCCCAATTGAGATGTCATCCTAAGATTCAAAAGGACTAAGTTAATAATAAGCCTTGAGCATAAATGCATGATTGTGGATCCTCAAGTAGGAGTTATGATGCAAAGGAAGAACACTTATATGGGTTTACCCACATAAGGACAATGGTTTCATTCATCTTTCTTTCAAGTTTTCTTGGGTACTTTCCTTGGCCTCTAGGCTTGGGCATCCTATAGGGGTTGAACCAAAATTATGAAGGCAATGAGGACACATAGAACAATAGGTTTGGGGACTTAGACTTATGTTCAATCCTTAGTAATGGTTTGGGAAACTAATTACTAGATGGGTGACTATAGTACCCTAGTTTGCATTATTAGATATCTTGTTTAATTTATGTTCATTTCATGCAAAGATACATGTAAAGGAAAATAAATTTTTGCATCTAAAGATTACATGTATATATATGAAAAATAACTTGTATATACTATACAAGGAAAATAAATTTCAGAAGAAAATGTAAGAGTACATGCATACATAAGAGGATGAACATAAATAATAAGGGTGCCAGACATTGCTTGAAGTGATGAATTTTTGACCCAGGTATGAATCTAGTGTGCCCTTGTGTGATCTAGAACTTATAAAGAAAAGAGAGATGGGGGTTAGATAAAAAATATCTAAGCAATGAATGACATCCTATTACTGATCTTCATCTACAATTATGCATGTACTTACCCCATACTTGCATATGTATGGTGATCATATGTATATACTTGCTTGATGTGTTTGTATGGTAGAGGGCAAAAGCATAGTTACTTGCATAGTCAAGATCCACAGGTTCAATCGTACCCTATCATTGTCTGCTATATATATATATATATATATATATATATATATATATATATATATATATATATATATATATATATATATATATATATATATATGATCATGTACATGCTTCATCTTGTGATGACAGGTTTGCAAGTATATGGCATCATCTTCCCTGAATTGCTAAGAGTGAGTGTGCCCATAAACATTCATCTCACTAGTAAAAAAGGGAGATAATACACATACCCAAAACCCTAACCTAAGCCTAATTGTCCTAAGATTATACAAGTATCAGTTTGACTACCCTACTTGAATTCATCTAGTAGGCATGAATTCATGGATCCCTTCTCTTGAGTTTGTTTGGTTTTATGTTGTTTGAATTCAGTTGATTTATTTCTTATGTGGGTGATTTTTTGTGATTTATTGATTAATATTATAGTTGAAATTTAATATTAATCATGTTCCTAAGTTATTTGAAAAAATTTAATTAAAATTTAAATATTTGATTATTTAGATTTAATTAATTATTTAATTGGTAATTAGATTTAGTTATGCTTGTGTGCATTATTAAATAATTAAATATTTAATTGCATGGGTTTAGGATGCTTTAAATATTTAATCTATTTAATACATATTTTAATTATTAACATGTGCAATATTGAAAAGTGAATTGTTCTCAAAAGTTATCAACTTGTTTTCAAAAGTCAAAGTTGAGTTGTGCAAAATAAGTTATTTTAATTTACTAATTAGGACTTACTTTCAAATTGGGAATTGGAGTTTGATAAGGAGTTAACTGTTGAGTCATCTCTAGGGTTTGCATGAAAGGGGGAATTGAATCCCTAATAGAGGGAATTGCATTCATTTTAGCATTAGACATATTTTTTGGAGATTGGTGGAGAGAGCTTGGATTTTGATATCTTGAGATTCTTGGGTGTTTTGTGTTGCTTAAAAATTTGTGAAAGATTGTTGTGCATCTGGATCTTAGTTTGCATTCTTCGTGGATTCAGATCTGCAGGATCAAGTTCTTTCTTTGAAGGATCTAAAAATTTTCTTCTTCTCAAAAGCTTCTATTTTTAATTCTTGCATTAGATCTGAGGTTGGGTTTGAGAATCCACTTTGTAATTTCTGTTTGTGAAATTCTCAATGAATTAATATGTCTGGTTAATTTTTTTTGCTTTAGTAGATCTGTTTGGTATGTCTATGATTTTGGGTGTTAAAAAACCCTGAGATCTAAATTTTGGGTGATTTTATTCAGACTTGGCACATTAGGGTTATGCTACCCAATTTTCATGAAATTATTCTCTATAAAACTCATAGAAAATAAAAAAATTAGTGTAGGCTATAGTTCAACTATAGAGCCTTGGAAAAATTATTAGTTGTGAAAAAACCCAATTTGGGTAGGAAAATACTTGCTGGTAAAAAAAATAAATTACATTTCTAGTAAATAGAAAATTACACTAGTAAAAAATGAACAATACACTAGTGAGAAAAAAAAAAAACAACAAAAAAAATTCAAATGGGAAAATGAAACATTATTGTGTGAAAAGATTAAAAGGGCTCTGATTTTCTTTTCTAGACAAAGGTACAGAGAACATAAATTTCCATTTTTAGAAATTACCCTTTTAAAAAAAAAGTAATAAACTCTGTTTAGAAAAAAAAAGTAAATGACATTGTTTATATATGTGTGCTAAAATGTTGTCACACTTCTATGAATCCTTACATGCAAGAAAACTCAAGAATGAGCCCTCACAAATCGATCCATAGCTCTTTATGCATGAAGTTGCAAGATTTGTAAAATTGCTCTCAGCTAGAGCTATAAACTCATGACCTTGCTAGTCAACCATACAATGAGAGATTCCAAATCAAAGACAAGGGCAAGAATACCAATATCTCCAATGAAACCAAATGTATGCAATGCAATGCAAATCTATATGACAATGCAAGTTAATCTATTTCATAAAAGAAAATCTAAGCTAATATGCTATGATAATGCAACTAAGAAAGGAAATATGCAACTACAATAAAATGCAACAACAAGTCTTCAAAGCTTGGATGTAGAATGTCTTCAAAGAGCTCCAAATGACCTAGAAAACCTGTAGCATAACATTAGCATGAAAACCTAAGATATGAAAATGAAGAAGAGAGCTCTTCTTTTATAGGAAATGAAAAGAAATGAACCATTGTGATTAAGAGGCAAAAGACTTAATCAACGGTGGAGAAAAAAAGAAGCTTGATCCTCGTGCACAAATATCTTCCAATAGGAAAATAGGAGTTGACTTTATGTCCATATGAGACAAAAAGTGCTTTTTCACTTTTTATAAAATAAAAATAAATATTTTATTTGTGCAACATAGGATAAGAAGAAAAGTGGAGATTTTTTATTTAAATAAAAAGGGAGGAAATTTCTTTTAATTAAACAAAGGCTTAAGATAAAGTGATTTTATTATTTAATTAAAAGAGATTTTTAATTAATTAAAAGAGAGCATATTCTCTTAATTAAATAAAATTTTAATTTTTATTTTTTTCTCTTTTAAATTAAATAAGGCTCAAACCTTAGGAAATATTGAATTGATTATGATTTGATCAAGGAAATTGATATATTTAAAAAATATTGATTTTTAAAAATATTGATTCAAGGATTTGATAAATTACAGAAATGGGGCCCAAAGTCTAGGCGACCATTTTAGGGTGCATACATTTGCCCCTCTTTGATTAATGTGTGATCGATCTAGGAACACATGCAGTCAAAGAAGAATTGAAATGTGAGATCGATTTGGGATCACAAAATAACTCAGATGTGAGGTCGATTCAGGATCACATTCAGAAAAATATAAACAAAAGATTTTGGACATGAGGTTGATTCAGGATCATATCCAAAATAAGAGATAAAAATCTCAAGCTGAGCTAAATGATAAAACTGAATCAAAGATTAAAGCTGATAGATTAAAGATCAAAGATTAAATTTTTTTGGAGCTTCTCTGATATGTCGCCAACTTGCAAAAAAATTTTCAGACCAAAATACCAAGTCATTTGGGAGATATGATCAAATCTTTCAAATCTAAGATTTTTTTGTCTCCAAACAAATCTGCACAAGGGTTAGCTCCAAAAATAATTAAAACTAGCATGCAAGAGGTGGGTTGCCCCACGGTGGGTGCCAAAAATGTGTGCTAAAATGTTGTCACACTTCTATGAATCCTTACATGCAAGAAAACTCAAGAATGAGCCCTCACAAATCGATCCATAGCTCTTTATGCATGGAGTTGCAAGATTTGTAAAATTGCTCTCAGCTAGAGCTATAAACTTATGACCTTGCTAGTCAACCATACAATGAGAGATTCCAAATCAAAGACAAGGGCAAGAATACCAATATCTCCAATGAAACCAAATGTATACAATGCAATGCAAATCTATATGACAATGCAAGTTAATCTATTCCATAAAAGAAAATCTAAGCTAATATGCCATGATAATGCAACTAAGAAAGGAAATATGCAACTACAATAAAATGCAACAACAAGTCTTCAAAGCTTGGATGTAGAATGTCTTCAAAAAGCTCCAAATGACCTAGAAAACCTGTAGCATAACATTAGCATGAAAACCTAAGATATGAAAATGAAGAAGAGAGCTCTTCTTTTATAGAAAATGAAAAGGAATGGACCATTGTGATTAAGAGGCAAAAGACTTAATCAACGGTGGAGAAAAAAAGAAGCTTGATCCTTGTGCACAAATATCCTCGAATAGGAAAATAGGAGTTGACTTTATGTCTATATGAGACAAAAAGTGCTTTTTCACTTTTTATAAAATAAGAATAAATATTTTATTTGTGCAACATAGGATAAGAGGAAAAGTGGAGATTTTTTATTTAAATAAAAGAGGAGGAAATTCTTTTTAATTAAATAAAGGCTTAGGATAAAGTGATCTTATTATTTAATTAAAATAGATTTTTAATTAATTAAAAGAGAGCATATTCTCTTAATTAAATAAGATTTTTATTTTTATTTTTTTCTCTTTTAAATTAAATAAGGCTCAAACCTTAGGAAATATTGAATTGATTATGATTTGATCAAGGAAATTGATATATTTGAAAAATGTTGATTTTTGAAAATATTGATTCAGGGATTTGATAAATTGTAGAAATGGGGCCCAAAGTCTAGGCGACCATTTTAGGGTGCATACATTTTCCCCTCTTTGACTAATGTGTGATCAATCTGGGAACACATGCAGTCAAAGAAGAATTGAAATGTGAGATCGATTTGGGATCACAAAACAACTCAGATGTGAGGTCGATTCGGGATCACATCCGGACAAACATAAACAAAAGATTCTGGACATGAGGTTGATTCGGGATCATATCCAAAATAAGAGATAAGAATCTCAAGCTGAGCTGAATGATAAAGCTGAATCAAAGATTAAAGCTGATAGGTACTGCCCCCTCGAAATTGAAATCAAAATTAGATAGAGGAGAACAACAAATTGATAAACCTGATCAAGTCACAATAAATCATAATCGAAGGATGGAGCATGATAGGATAACCATCAAATAGTGAATATATGCCCCAGGTTGACTAGGTTTGACTGGGAAAGATATAAGATAAAGATTAAGTCAAACCTCAAAGAGAGGAAGCAAAAGGGGTGAATGAAAGACTAGAAGTTTGAAAGACATGGAAAGGAAGAAATTTCATCAAAGATCAAAGAATTATGCCTCAAAAGGTTAGTCAATTGTGTAGAAGAATGAGAAAGCTTGGAAACGTGACTCAGATTTTGATTTCAAGTTTGAAAATGGATAGAAAATGATGTGATATGAAAGACCAGAAATGAAAGATATGATCAAGAAGAATCAAAAAATGAGCACAGTTGACCAACGAGTCCGTAGATGATAAAAATGAGAGCTCTCTCCATATGCAAGATGCATAAACTAAACTATGATGAACCTAGGAATGAAAGCTACTATGAAAGTGGTTGACTTGCAAGGTCACAACGCCTATAGACATCTAATTATCATCATCAAGCATTATTGGTAGCGTCATAAGATCATACAATGCACACTAGCATAACTATGTGGATATGAATATGATCTTTATAAGATAGAAATGTGGAAATCTCACCTAGGCATCAAAGACATGTAGGTCAAGATGGCTAATGCAGTGAGATCACCTAAGTTTGATATGGCGAGATTATGCTTGTATCAAGACACATGAAAGTCAAGATAGCTAGAAGCATGCACTCGCAAAAAAGTCAAGGATAATACCTTGTCAATCCATAGTGTCAAGTAAGACTAGCATAAATGCTCATGACAGGTAGGACCAACAAAATATACCCACAAGTAGATAAAGAAATAAAACATGTTCTCATTCCCTCAGTGTTCTAGCTATGCATCATCAAAAACTTCTCAGAGAGAGACCACTCATCAAATAAATCCTCATCGACAACACACAAAGAAAAATAAAGTCAACATATCTCAAGCGAGTTGATTGTTTAAGTGCGTGTGTGTTGGTCATAGAGTCAGACTCTGGTTATCACATCTGCTAATGAGAAATATCGCATCATACTTAGACTATTGGGTAAGACATCTGATAAGTGTTAAGAAACACTCGACGTAGGGGTAGTGTTGAAAAACATGGTTTGGGGTGGTGTTGAAAAACACCTGTTGTGAAATGCCCCAAGAGACAAACGCACCTAAAAGACCTATGCTAACAGGTATGCCCCTTAGACAAAGACAAAGACCAATTCCAGACCAAAGCAAATAATGTCAAGGCATGATGGAAAGTGGCTAAGTGTCGAGGACGCATGCTAACAAATAGGGGTGCAAAGGCCTCAAGTAGTGCCTATTTCCAAGTTTTCACCACTTGGATTTATTGCAATTTTTTCTTTTTTCTTTTCTTTTTTTTGTATTTTTGCTACCAAGGCACCTGTTTCTAAGTTTTCACCAAGGCACTTTTTCTATTTTTTTTAAATTTTTTAAATTTTTGAATTTTTTTTGTATTTTTTTTTAGGACTTTTTATGCTTTTTAGGATTTTTTAGCATCATATATGAATTTTTTTGGTATTTTTTCAGGATCAATAAAATATATACAAAGGATGCCCCCAGATAGAAATGGGCATCAAGGATAGAACTTCTTTAGGTGCAAAATATTGATGGGCTCAGGGAGTTGTTCTCCATCTTCATTCGACAGTAAATATGCACCTGTACCAAAAGCTGCTGTAATAATGTATGGTCCAAGCCAATTAGGTTCGAACTTGCCCTTTTGTTCTCTGTTTTGTTGATTCTTAGGGTTCTCTCTCAAAACAAGATCACCTATCTGAAATTCTCTAGGGTGAACCTTCTTGTTGAATGCTTTGGACATACGCTTTTGATATACTCTCATGTGATCAAAGGAAGCCTTACGCTTCTCATCTAGAAGTTCTAGTTCATGTAACCTCATGACACGGTAATCCTCATCTGTAATCAAACCTTTGCGTGAGACTCTAAGTGAAGGGATCTCTACTTCTAAAGGTAATACTGCTTCAGCACCATAGGTAAGAGCAAAAGGAGTAGCTCCTGTAGGTGTATGAATGCTAGTTCTATAGGCCCATAGTGCTGGATTGATTTGTAAGTGCCAATCCCTACCATTCTTGTGTACTGCCCTATGAAGAATTTTAAAGATGGTTTTATTAGAGGCTTCTGCCTATCCATTTTCCTGTGGAAAATAGATGGAGGACCAATGTTGCTTAATTTTAAACTTCTTGCATAAATGCTTTAGGTCCTTATTCTTGAATTGACCTCCATTATCAGTAATAATCTCAGAAGGCACTCCAAATCAGAAAATAATATGATTTAGAATAAAGAGTGAAACTATTTTGCCCGAGGCGATAGAAAGAGGGACTGCCTCTACCCATTTTGTGAAATAATCAGTAGTTGTGATGATAAACTTATGTCCACCTGATGAGTTGGGGTGAATTTTCCCAACAAGGTCAAAGGCCCAGCGCTAAAATGGCCAATGAGAAATAGAAGGAATTAACTCCCTCCTTGGAGCGTGAATCAGGTTTCCATGTTTTTGACATTTCTCACAAGATTTAGAGAAAGCTAGTGCATCAGTTTTCATTGTGGGCCAGTAATACCCCGCCCTAAGCAACCTTCGGGCCATGGAAAGACCATTAGAGTGTCCACCACAAATGCCCTTGTGAATGTCAACCAATGCTTGGTCAGATTCCTCCTTTTCCAAGCACCTAAGAAGTGTCCCATCTAAACCCCTCCTATATAAATCACCAGAGATAAGGGTGTGGCGAGAGGCATTACGGATGAGGTTTTGACATTCAGAATGGTTGAAAGTGTTAGGGATGATGTCATCACGTAGATATGAATAGATAGCACCATAGCGGAAGGACTCATGTGTGACAAGGGTACAAATGACATTGCTTTCAGATGAGTCAAATATGGGGTGGTATAGCTCTTCCACCAAGAATTCAAATTTGGATTCATGTTTTTCCAACTGTAGGAGTGAAGTGAATGTAGCCATAGCATCTGCAGATTTATTTTCTGCTCTAGGGATCTGTTGAAATGTCACAAAGGTAAAGTAATGTCTCAATGAATCAACCATCTTTTTGTAAGGTATCAATTTATCATCTTTGGTTTGATACGCCTTATTGACTTGGTTGATAATTAATTGTGAATCCCCAAAGACATGCAACTCTGTTATGTTCCATTCTATAGCTAGTTTCAATCCATTGGTTAATGCTTCATATTTTGCGATATTGTTTGTACATGGGAATAAAAGTTTGTAGGATTTTGGTATATTATACCCATAAGGAGAAATAAACAATACTCCCACACCTGATCCATTTTGCATGTTGGAACCATCAAAGAACATCTTCCAAGTGCGAGTGGTCATGTATAGAATGTGTTCATCTGGGAACTTTACCTGAATAGGTACACTATCCTTGACTAAAAAATTAGCTAACTGATCAGCAATAGCTTGCCCTTTTATGGCCTTTCTCTCCATGTACTCTATATCAAACTCAGATAAAACCATCATCCACTTAGCAAGTCTACCCGTGAGGGCAGCCTTACTAAGCAAGTACTTAAGAG
The DNA here is from genome assembly GCA_027943335.1 of Chamaecyparis obtusa. NCBI lineage: Eukaryota > Viridiplantae > Streptophyta > Pinopsida > Cupressales > Cupressaceae > Chamaecyparis > Chamaecyparis obtusa. The sequence continues at coordinate 78,643 of BSBK01001449.1, forward strand.
GATCAATTTTTGTGACCAAATGTATAGTATGAGCAAGCATATAGTGTCACAAATTTTGGGAAGCAAACACTACTACAAGACAAGACTTCTCAATGTTATTATAATTGATCTTATAAGATACTAGAGTATGATTGATATAGTATATGGCCCTTTCTTTCCTAGTGTCATCTAATTGAGCCAACAATGCCCTGAAGGAAGACTCTGTTGCTGAAATATACAAAATCAATGGTTTCCCTAGAATAGGAGGCATCAAAATTGGAGGATTAGCCAAATACTATTTTATTTGATCAAGGCTCTTTTGGCAATCCTCATTCCACACACATGTGACTCCCTTATGCAATGTTTTATTGAAAGGTTGTGCTCTATCTACAAGTTGTGAAATAAACCTCCATATAGATTGGAGTCATCCTTGAAGACTTCTCATTTGACTTATGTTCTTTGGAGGTGGCATATCTAAGATAGCTTGGACCTTTTCAGGGTCAACCTCTATTCCTTTTGCTGAAATTATGAATCCTAGAAGTTTACCTGAGGTAACTCCAAATGCACACTTTTTCGGATTCAATCTAAGTTGAAACTATTCCATGCGATCTAGAATCACTTCCAAATCATCGAGGTGTGTATCCCATTTCCTAGATTTAGCCAAGGTATCATCCACATAATCTTCCATGTTCTTATGCATCATATCATGAAAAATTATGGTCATAGCTCATTGGTATGTTGCTCCTACATTCTTTAGGCCAAATGGCATGACGTTCCAACAATAGGTTCCCCATGCACATGTGAAAGCTATTTTCTCTTGATCTTCAGGAGCTATTTTTATCTAGTTATATCCAGAAAACCCATCCATTAAGGAGTATATCTCATAACCCGCTGTCATATCCATTATCATGTCTATGTTTGGGAGTGGAAAATCATCCTTTGGGCATGCTTTGTTGAGGTCTCTAAAGTCTATGAAAATGTGAATGGATCCATCATGTTTTGAAACTGGAACAATATTGGAGATCCACTCAGCATAGTCAATAGCTCGAATGAATCCTACGCGTAAGAGCTTTTCTAATTCAACTTTAACAAGAAGAACTATGTGAGGGTGCATTTTCCTCAACCTTTGTTTGATCAGTTTTATTCCTGGAGCTATAAATAGATGATGCATAATAAGATCAGTGTCAAGCCCTGACATATTGGAATATGTCCAAGAAAAGTTGATTTTCTTCTTTTGCAAAAACTTTGTATATTCCTTTTTTTCTTCAACTGATAGAGACTGAGCTAGGTGCACTATTTGGGGAGCCTCTTCTGTATTCAAATTCACTGATTGTGTGGGCTTAATGAGAACTGATGACCTGTCTTGGAAGTAACTTGGCAAGTTATTAAGTACTCCATCCTTAGGCACCTCAAAGAGGTTTTCACCATCAGATACATCATTTATTTTTACTATTTTGGGTTCTGACACTGCCACAAAGTGGTTTTTGCCATCAGAACCATCTTTTATTTTTCCTTTTTCTTTTATTTTTAGACTGTGGTACTTAATATTAGGCTCCATCATACTTGTTGTTGGTTCACTGGTGGAAGAGACTATGGGTTCAAGAGCATTTAGATAACAGGCAATTTCATAGTCATTCTGAAAGTTTAAGAGTTGAGGCTCTTGGCAACATTGAGACTAATCAATTAGGTGGAAATGAACAAGGGGTAGGTCAATGACTGGTTCAACATTGTGTATGTGGAAGGTGTTATCTCTGGTGACCATACAATTGGGATTCATCAAGTCTCCCTCTAAGATACCCGAATCAGGATTTGTCCTACCAAACAAAGCGTCGTCCACTAAGGCAATTCGAGGAGTCCAATCCTCTAGTCCTACACTAGGCTCATTGGTCACATCAGGTTGAGTACTATAAGTATGGACAACATCCATGTCCAAATCAACTGTTGCATCTAAAAGTGAGTCCCATTCGAACTCATGTGAGTCTATTTCTGAATCATTATTTGGGCCTCATGATCTAGAAGCCTCAAGGTTAGGAAAGGTTTCCCTTTCTCTAGCACTAGCATTATTACTATCTGTCACAGCTAGGATAGCAACACTTTCCATTGTCAATCTAGCATTCATATAGTCACTATCCGTCACAGCTGGGATAGTAGGACTATCAATTGTCAAATCTTCTGAATCTCCCCAAAGGAGACTTGTTGAAGGCACCCAATCATCAGACATATCTTGCTGATTAGAGAGATTAGGTGTGTAGTCTGAGTCATTGTCACTGTTTGTCGTAGCTAAGACCGGGACACTTTTTTGTTTCTTATTTTCAAAACCTAAGCCAACTGTTGACTTATTCCTTTGTCCAAAAAGGGCATGGTTAAGAGGTTTAGCTTTGGCATCCTATCGATAACTAAGGGGACCATGTCCTGGATAACCCATATTCTTGACCAATGTATACCCTCTCCCATAAGCTCAAGGGGAAGGTGCAAAATCCTCATTATGTCGGTATTTCTCCTCTCAGTAAATCTAGTCCCTAACGGCAACCTCTTCTTTTTCCTCTTGAATCGAAACTAAGGATTCGACAAACTTGTCAAACAATGTCATGGCTGAAGACAAGGGTTTCATATCTTGAGAAAGTTTGCCATAAGACCTAGGGGAAATTGGCAATTTTGTGAATGAATCAATTTTGTAATCCCCCATGCCAAGATCCATGGCTTTGAATTTGTCTTTGCATTGTTCAAATGTAGTATCAAAAGTGTCAACCTCCCTATTCAAAGGAATGTGAGACCCTGCTGAAATTGTGTTGACTGACAATGTGCTATCCCTGGGTATGCAAACTTTTACTCCATTGTAAGGGAACTTCACACACTGATGATAAGTAGATGGGACTACTTTTATCTCATGTATCCAAGGTCTACCCAACAAAATATTGTAAGCCAAAGGACGGGCATCAACAATCTGCAACAAAATATCTTTCTCTACAGGACCAATTCGGATAGGAAGAATAGCCAATCCTTTAGAACTATGTTCTACTTCATCATAAGCCTTGATAGTTATCTTCTTCCTTGTGTCAATGACTTCTTCTAAATAACCCAAGGCCTTCAATAAGCTCAAAGAACAAATATTAAGCCCAGCACCCCCATCTATCAACACGCGCCTGACACGGGTCTTGTGGATCATAACCTCTATATGAAGGGCCAAATTGTGTGGGTGGCTTAATGACTTGTCATCTTCTTCTGAAAATGTAAGGTAGTGAGGGCTAGCCAAGTGGTTGACCATATTCTAGAATTGATATACATCTATATCATTAGGGACATTAGCCGCTTGCAAGGCATCCTCAAGGACACGCTTATGCTTAGGGGACAATTCCAAAAGCTCAAAGATTGAAATCTGTGCTGGTGTACATTGTAATTGGTCAACAAGATTATAATTCAACTCAGGACCAACAAAAGATTTAGGAAGAACACCTTTTGACACTGGCTGCTTAGACTTACTAGAGTTAGGACCTCTAATAACAATGGGAGCTTGGGACTAACTCCTAGTGACTGCATTGAGGGGTTGAGACATCCTTCATGAGTGAGGACCTCTTAGTACCACAATAGGTCCTTCATCAGGCATAGGAGTTGAATCCACATCATATCCATAAGGGTCTTTCCCTCTCATCATGTTGACATGATCATCAACAACTTCAAGCATATTAATAACATTTTTAGCATTTGTGTAGGTGTAGTTGATAGAAGCCTTGCCGTTCTTGTTGTTAGAATTCTCTCCTTTCTCATATTTGGGCAAGGGTTCTTTAAAAGATTTGTGATCCGCATTAGTGGTTAAACCATCAACTTGTAATCTTCCGCTTTCAATAAGATCTTGGACAAGATGCTTAAGTTTAAAACAATTTTCTATATCATGTCCAATTCCATTGTGAAAGACATAGAAAGCCTTCTCATCCCACCAATGAGGTTTAGGATCCGATATGCGGAACTTTGTAGGATCCTGAGGTTGTGCCAAATTATGAGCAATTAACATCTTGAAAATGTCTGCATAGGAGTCCCCAAGTTTGGTAAATTGTCTCTTTTCTATTTTAGGTCTCCCTTGATACTTGGGGGTTTATTTTCTTGTTGTGTTGAAGATGTTTGCAATTTCATGGCTTGGACTGCATTAGAGAGATTAAGAACTCCTTCATTCTTAGGTTGTGATGAGTCAACAACTCCATCATTGACCACTTGCTTATTCTTATTCCAATAGGAGTTCTTTTTTTCCTTATTACCATTATTATTGTTGTTTTGGCCATTGTTGTTATTAGTTGTTTTAGCCAAAATTCCTTGTTCTTTTAGGACATCCTCTATGCAACACGCCACTTCTACCATGGTATCAAAAGAATTAAATGGGATCTTCCTTACTTCATACCTTAATTCCAGTACCAAGTTGCTCACAATGATGTCTATTCTTTCCTCCTCAGGAATTGTCCTAGGATACTTCGAGCACAACCGTCTCCATCTTTGCAAGAAGGTGACAAAAGGTTCTCCTTGATTTTGTTTGAGTTTGCACAAATCAAGCATGGTGACTAACCTTGATAAGTTGTAAGAAAAATGTTGAACAAATCTTTCCACAAGCTCTCTAAATGTTTTAATTGGAGGAGTAAGGTTAGTAAACCACTCCATGGCTTGACCCTTGAGACTCCTTGGGAATAATCTCATCAAGTAGGAGTCTTCATGGTGAAAAGAAAAGTTCATTATGTAGAACTGTCTAACATGGTCATGAGGGTCACCAATGCCATCATATTTGTCATAGGTTGGAAACTCAACTTTCTTAGGAAACTCAACCAACACCACACTCTTGTGAATAGGATTGGGACAAATAGAATCCAAGTTGAAAGTACTCTTAGGAGCCCTCATGTTGTCCACATCTCTTTGCAATTATTTGATCACTTCATTTGTGGATGGGTCTTGCTTCTTTACCTTTCTATCCACATCAAAATCAAAGGGAACTTTTGCAGCCTTATTAATTAGACTTTCTAAGAATTGATCTTTATTCTGTTCCACATACCTTTCGACGTAGGCTTGAAATGAAAGTTCTTTTTGAATAGCCATGAAATCTATATGATCGAAGTTGGCATAACTTCCTCCATGTTGTGAGCCATGATGTGCTCGTTGGGAGGGTTACTTTGAAAGTCTAGGAGGTGACTGTCTCCTATGGTGATCATATCTTGAAGTCCTTCTACCTCTAGGACTTAGGGATCTTGAAGGCATCCTTGACCTTCTTCTAAGACTTGGTGAGGGAGTAGATGGGGGTGAGTGGGTCCCACTATTAGTACCCCTCCCATTGAATCAGTTCTAGAGTTATTGTGCATAGTCTATCTTCTTCTTCTTGAGTGACTCTTTTCCTTATGTCCAATAATGCACATTCCCCTTCCTCTAGTTGTCTAAATTTCTCCCTTTTAGCAGCTTGTTCATCCAAATAGACTTGCTTCTCCCTTTCAATGCTCTTCAATCTTGTATTTGCATATCGAGAGGTATCTCTAAGTGGAAAAGGTTTCCTTGATTGTCTGATTGCATTGGCTGCATTGATGTGGTGGTCACTAGACTCGTTGTTTTAGTCTTCATGTTGTGACCCTGAATCTGAGTGAGTTTGTTGGTGATGTCTCTCAGTTTGTTGGTGAGCATCAAGATACCTTGTGTTGATTGGGGGTGATCCAGGTGGACTAGCATATGCAGACCCAACAGACATCATGTTAGCCCTATGCCGTTGAAATATGTCATCAAGAGTCTGGTTCATTGCTTCTCTTTGTTGTCGAGTGAAGGTGTAACTCATGTCCATACTTGATGAAATGGGTGCTAAAGAGGTACTCACTTCACTAGGATTTTCTTTCAGATTAAAACAAATCTCAGATTCACTCTTAGGAGATTGATAAAAAAGGGGTCCTTTTCCCTTACGCTGTTGATGAGTCTTAACTGGTGGTAACTGGTTAAAGATAACAGGGGGTCGCTTCCCTTGATTGACTTGGTACCTTGTTGTAACTGATATGAAAGGAAGAGATTCTTAATGATAGGGTGACCTCACAAAGTGTCAACACCAAACTAGGATAATCAAAGTTCTCTATTGTCCAAAATGAAATGAAAAGATAGAAATAAAGGGGCTTTACCAACACTATCAAAGAGGTGCTAAAATCAAAGGATGAATATCCTTGCACTTTTGAATCAAGAGGTTGGACTAGGCCAAAATATAATTGAAAATGATTAAATGAAAGTGATTTGGACAATAAGAGCACTAAAATTCTCCAAGAATGTAGCTAACAATTCTAGAGATAAGCTTTCTCACTAAGAATAACTTTCTAACCTGACAACTATTTCCAAAGTGGCCTTGTAAACCAATTGATGCTATTCCTAGAGGGAAAAAACTAGAGATTTAAAGTCAAAATAAGTCTCTAATGTTAGGATAGAAAATTGAGCAAGCTATAAAAAGTCGGGTGTTTCAACTCAAGAACTCAGTTTGTTTTAAAAGATCAAGTAATTACATCAATAGACTTTCATCATTGAACAGGCACATAAGACAACAATCAAGGAGTTCAAGCAAATAGTCTTCAAACAATGAGCAAGGGGCAAAGCAACCTTGTGCATGAACAAGTATAGTGACTTAGTATTTCTACTCCTTAAAGGTTCTATTTGTGTATGTTCTTGACAATTTTTTAGCAGGCACTTAGAACACAACAACACCTTAACAAGCTGTCTACAAAGATATACATGGCTTTCTAAAATGAGTCCTTGATATATGCAAGGTACATGAGGCCCAAATCTGTAGATGAGAAGAATCCAAAATCACACAGCCGGGGGGAGACGGTAACCCAAATCTCCTCCTTCACTTCTCAAAGGTATAAAGTTCTTTGAGGCTTAGCCAAGAGTGATATCAAACTCAATTCTCAAGAGAGGTGTCTTTGGATTCACCTCCTGATATTTATACTCCACCGGAACATAAGAGTTAAGGTCATCCCTTGAGGTGGTGTGTCCCCAAGCAGGCCTTCTAAAATAAAAATTAAGTAATTCACTATCAAAAGTATTTAGAGCACTAAAGGTGGAACACTTAACTCTTTAAGTAAATGTAAAGTGAGTCTAAAAGTGGGACACTTAACCCTTCAAGTGAATGTGAAACAAGTCCAAAAGTGGAACATTTAACCCTTTAAGATAATGTGAAGCGAGTCCAAAAGTGGAACATTTAACTCTTTAAGAGAATGTGAAGCGAGTCCAAAAGTGAAACATTTAACCCTTCAAAAGAATGTGAAGTGAGTCCAAAAGTGAAACATTTAACCCTTCAAGAGAATGTGAAGTGAGTCCAAAAAGTGGAACACTAAATCCTTCACACAAACTCAAAGTGAGTCCAAAAGTAGAACATTTAACTCTTCACACCAACTCAAAGTGAGTCCAAAAGTGGAACATTTAACTTTTCACACCAACTCAAAGTGAGTCCAAAAGTGAAACATTTAACTCTTCACACCATCTCAAAGTGAGTCCAAAAGTGGAACATTTAACTCCTCACATCAATTCAAAGTGAGTCCAAAAGTGGAACATTTAACTCCTCACATCAACTCAAAGTGAGTCCACACCTTAGAAAATAAGTGAGTTCCAAAAAGCACAAAAGGGTTGCCTAGTGGAGCAATTAACGCTTTTTTCTTATAGACCCCTCCCCTTTAATGTGGCGCTGATCTTGCAACCATGGGATAGAAATGAGGGGCCGGTGGATTAGTGAGTCCAATAACCCAAGATAACAATTTAGATCAATCACAAGTAATCTAAAGTTGCTTATCAATACTACTCACAAATGACAAAGGGTTGAATCAATGGAATATTTAACTTTCCAAGCAAACATAGAGTGAGTTCACAAAGTGGTGCATTTAACTCCCTATGTAAACAAAGAATGAATCCATGCCCTCAATCACTCAATGAGATATTTGATATTGAAACCAAGAATTACTTAAGGTTTAAACACAAGCATTCACTTACACAAACATGTATGAAAGCAAATCTATGTTCATTCATTTTCCATTAAGAGCATCAATTGAAATGTGTTCTATGAAAGCATGTAAACACTCAAGTCAAACACATGAGAGGTTCAATTTTAATCCCAAAATATAAATGTTGTAGAGATGGAACAAAGTACCTCAAGTCCAACACTTTATTTTAAATATTTTTCATGAAAGCAAGAGCACCTTCAAATGAACAAGACAAGAAAATAAGCAAACAAGATATGCAATATATATCCAACTTATAAAAACCTTAGGGTTATATGTGAAAATAAATTATTAGGAGCAATGATAACTAGAAAATAATCTAAATGATAACTCATATCATGCAATGAACAATGAAAAATAAGTGCATACCCATCACAATTTTTTTTTTTTTTGCATTTGACCTAGTCAACAAGATCTAATTTTTACCACATGAATTTTGGCCCCAAACCCAAAATATAGGAAAAATACCTCTATCAAAAAATAGAGAGATTTTTAAAAATGTAAAAATTTTAGAAAAATCTTTTCATTTGTGCCCTAGGGACCCATTTTATCAAAATATACCATTTTTTATAAATTGACCAAATGAGCTATGATATGATTTCCAAATTAAAAAAATAGTGAATGGACCCCCTATAGAATTCCAAGACCTTTCTAGAAATGTAAAATTTTTTAAAAAATACACTAATTTGTGCCAAAAATCAATTTTTTATGAAAAATTAAAAAAAAATCATAAAAAATACAAATCACCTCCAAAAATTCTGAAATTTTTTTTGGAGATTTTTTGATATGTTACCAACTTGAAAAAAAATTTTCAGACCAAAATACCAAGCCATTTGGGAGATATGATCAAATATTTCAAATCTAGAGTTTTTTTATCTCCAAACAAATCTGCACAAGGGTTAGCTCCAAAAATAATCAAAACCAACGTGCAAGAGGTGGGTTGCCCCATGGTGGGTGCCAAAAATATGTGCTAAAATGTTGTCACACTTCTATGAATCCTTACATGCAAAAAAAATCAAGAATGAACCCTCACAAATCGATCCATAGCTCTTTATGCATGGAGTTGCAAGATTTGTAAAATTGCTCTCAGCTAGAGCTATAAACTCATGACCTTGCTAGTCAACCATACAATGAGAGATTCCAAATCAAAGATAAGGGCAAGAATGCCAATATCTTCAATGAAATCAAATATATGTAATGCAATGCAAATCTATATGACAATGCAAGTTAATCTATTCCATAAAAGGAAATCTAAGCTAATATGCCATGATAATGCAACTAAGAAAGGAAATATGCAACTACAATAAAATGCAACAAGTCTTCAAAGCTTGGATGTAGAATGTCTTCAAAGAGCTCCAAATGACCTAGAAAACCTGCAGCATAATATTAGTATGAAAACCTAAGATATGAAAATGAAGAAGAGAGCTCTTCTTTTATAAGAAATGAAAAGGACCATTGTGATTAAGAGACAAAAGACTTAATCAATGGTGGAGAAAAAAAGAAGGTTGATCCTTGTGCACAAATATCTTCCAATAGGAAAATAGGAGTTGACTTTATGTCCATATGAGATAAAAAGTGCTTTTTCGCTTTTTATAAAATAAGAATAAATATTTTATTTGTGCAAAATAGGATAAGAGGAAAAGTGGAGATTTTTTATTTAAATAAAAGGGGAGGAAATTTCTTTTAATTAAATAAAGGCTTAGGATAAAGTGATTTTATTATTTAATTAAAAGAGATTTTTAATTAATTAAAAAAGAGCATATTCTCTTAATTAAATAAGATTTTTATTTTTATTTTTTTCTCTTTTAAATTAAATAAGGCTCAAACCTTAAGAAATATTGAATTGATTATGATTTGATCAAGGAAATTGATATATTTGAAAAATGTTGATTTTTGAAAATATTGATTTAGGAATTTGATAAATTACAGAAATGGGGCCCAAAGTCTAGGCGACCATTTTAGGGTGCATACAATATATGTATTAAATGCTATTAAAAAAATAGCATTTGAATGTTGTTTGTTTTAAAAAAATTAAAATTAATTTTTTTTTTTTTTGAGTGGGGCGGGGCCACCAACTCCCCCACCCCACGGTGGCCTCACGGGCACCGTGAGCAGCCTAAGGCTGCAACACGGTACCGTGCTGCAGTCCTAGACTGCCACACGGTGGGACCGAGGCCTACCGCCTGCAGTCCTCGACTGTAGTGCGACAGTGGGGAGCAGGGCGCCCCCCACCTGCCTTTTATTTTTAATTTTTTAATACCATTTTTTTATATTATTAATAATTTTTATTAATATTTTTTTTAAAAATATGTTAAATTTTTATTTAGTGATTTAATTTAATTTAGATTAATCAAATTTTATTTATTAATTTAATTTAATTTAATTAATTTAGTTTAAATAAATTGTTTATTGGATTAAAGTTGGAGTTATGTAATGTCCCCGGCAGGGAACTCATAAGGAATTAGGTCTTATGACCAAAAATTGCAACTAAATTTTTTTTTTTTCTTAATATTAAATCAGTACTACACATTTACATTCCTTAAGGTTCCCTTAATGAATTCATTTGCTAACATATTTAGATTACTTATCCAAATTGAATTTCATTTCCATTCTTTAGTTTCACATTTTAGAACTTAAGAGATAGGGTAAGAAAATAACATTTTATTTACAATTATATTCCTTACTTTATATACTAATTTCACTTCTCCTTCCTACACATTGAATAACTATTCCTTACCACTACATTTTAACCTTAGCATAATAAACATTTTCTTTCATTACAACATAGGAGAGATAAAAAAGATAATTTCAACATGACATAATATATTTCCACTTTGATCTTTCAAATAACAACCTTTGAAACAAAGCCTAAAACTATCCCTCCCAATTACATGGCTTTGATTTTCAATTACATCTTTCTGATAATAGATCTCATTACAATAACAAGTACATGAATGGCCCAAAGGCATTACAAACATATCTTTTCATCTTTCCTTTGAATAATACATAATACAAAATACAAATATTTGCATCAATGCATAAATTTGAACGCATCCAAGTCACGAACCACGAACAATATCTCAAAAGATTTTTTCCACCCAACCATGTGAAACTGGTGAAGTTCAACCCCCCATGCTAGGAGATAGAACCAAGATACTCACAATCCTCTAAGCAATCTAAGGCTCAGAAGATAAAGAAATCTAAAACTCAAAAAGAGCATAAAATATCATCATACTATAGCACAGAGGTTAAAGTTCTAGGATACCACCTAAGTGAGTGTCATCACACAACCTGTGTATTGGGATCCACTCTGGTAACCATGTAACCCCGGTCCCCCCTTTATGAATAGGGATCTACCCTGGCAGTTACCCATGGTCCCGATACTCCAACATGACTATGTGACCATTAACATATTTTCTTTCATTATCTTTTATTTCCCCCCTTCCCAGATTCATTATTAGGTTATCACTTTTTAACTTACCCACCCATAGGATCATCTGGTAACCACTTTAGGGTTCCAAATTTGATGGTGAGCCACTCACCTAGGGTGCCTAGTCCCCTACCCAAAACATGACAAAAGAATTGCAATAAAAGTAATATAAATTAAGTCCAAAGAGAAAATAAAAGCAATATAAATTATAAATCAATAAATATTGATGGGTAGAAGATTGTACTATAAACTAATGAACCTGCAGGAATCTATGCATTGACTATTTCTAGAAACATTTATATGATTGTTATAAAAAAATATAGTCTCAGTGCGGTAAGAATAACTTTTTTTTGAACCGTTGGATCTTCTTAATTTTGATATATGTTGGACAAAACCTAATTACACCCATTCTCACCAGAGGGATTTTTTAAATAATATCCGGTTCAAAATTTATTTATAACATAGTACAGGTATATAAAAAACAAACCAGAATACTTTGTCTAATTCCTATTAATATATTTTTTATTATCATCCTATTTTCAAATCATTTCACAACATAAAATTTGCAGATCATATGAATAATATATATATTTAAGAATACACACCCATGTGCACAAATAAATATACCAAATTATAATCATAAAATTAATTATAGACTTCCAGGAAGAGTTTTGACAAAGAAAACAAACTATGTCATTAAACTTCCTACACACAATATATTTTTTTAACATTATTTAATTCATAACATATATAAGCAAAAAAATATTGAAATATCATAAGAACACACTATTGATTTCCAGAATACACACAAACACCCACAAATACACACAGGCAAGAAGGTAATTCTTCTTGGATCCAGATCCTACCTTGAGTCCTGCGGAGAAACTTCACAATGTTTGAAGCACACCTCTGCAAGTCCTCCAAACCTTGAGTGAGATGGTAGCCTTTTGGAAAGCTTCCTCTAGAAATCAAAATCCAAGCAATCCACACACTTTCCCTCCAAACTAAAACACTCTCAATCTCATCGAATAATTACAAATAATTTCCGAAAAAATATCAATGTAGAAAACTTTAAAAACCTTCCAAAAACTCCAACTCCCCCTCAATCCCCAAAATACAAATATTTATCCTTCAACTATTTAGTTGGAGGAGTTTCTTTACAGGAAGCAACTTCTTCAACTTCTATAGTTGGTTGAAAGAACAACCAAATTATTCCCATAAATGACTTAACAAAGTTTTAATAAATTTAATTAAAATAACTTTAAAATAAAACTATAACAAGAAAGTCAAACAAATAACTCTCAAGAAAAACACATAGCACACATGGAAACCAACTAGCCTAACTCCTAGGAGGTCTCGAGTTCAACTCCCTCCTAGATAGCTAGTTTTACTACAAAAAAATATTTACTTTTATTATCACTATTATTAATATCATTTTCACTCTTTATTTATTTATACACTTTATTTAATTCTCCTTTTTTAATTATCATAAAGAACATACCATTTACTCAATCAATACAAATATAAAAATATTATTATTTATATAAGCATGGGTATATGCGTGTGCACCCACATATACACATACCTATATAACATATACAAACAATTATAACATAATTATAGAATAATTATTATACATATAAACAAGGTTAATTCTAACTCATAAGATAAAATCAGACCAAGATTGAAACACAATACCACAACATAAACTGCATTCTACTTTACCAACTAGGGTATCAGCCTAAGATATCTAAGTCCATGGGTAACCTCAAGAGTAGCTTGGTTAAATCTCCACACAAAAATAGTTTGAGGATTTTGAAGGCACACTCAGACCTGTGTAGCTAGGTGGAGATGATGCTAGGTACCTACATCCTGGATCGCCAACTGACATGCATATACATACATATACACAAATAATGAAAAATAAGGAGGGAGAGTGCGACATCATGTGGACCTCTCGTAGGAGTAACTATGACTACCTCTCCTCATCCTACACTCACATCAAATAGTGTAATCATTCGAACATAAGGGGTTAGTAGGGTTAGATCCATCATAATATAAATAAAATGTAAAACATTTTAGAGATAGTTTATTTCTAATCATTCATCATTTTATTTCAAATTATTTAATATTTCATAAGAAAATCTATTAACCAAAAAAAATATGAAATCAAATGTCCCATCATTAATTAACATAGTCCAAATATATAATCCAAAGTACCAAAGTAATAATCTTGTCGATCCAAAATATGTAGATACTAGGGTGGGCATTACATCCTCTCCCCCTAGGATTAGGTTTACCCCTGGAAGCTTACAAACAAGTATGGATATGTAGATCTGAGTCTTCTAGCATCCTCCCAAGTGGTGGAGGTCTCATTATTGGGGTCCTATTGGACCCTTACCTGCTCTATGCTGTGACCCTTGAGGGTCAAAGTTCGCTGCTGGATTATATGTACTGGCTCCAAAGCCAGTTGCCCATCCTCTACCTGTAAAGTGTTCCAATCCAAAACATGTGTTAAATTAGGAATATATTATCTAAGTAAGGATACGTGAAACACATCATGCACATGTGCTAGGTTGGTTGGTAGGGTGAGTCAGTAAGCAACTAGTCATATCCTCTCAAGGATCTCAAATGGACCTACAAATCTTGGTGCTAACTTGGAACCTTTTCCATAATGGATAGGGCTCTTACATGGGAAGACTCTCAAAACCACCTTATCTCCAACAGAGAACTATCTATCAATCTTGTGAGCGTCAATATACTTCTTCTGCCTATCTCGAGCCATCAAAAGATGTTCTCTGATCCTTTGAACTTGTTGCTCCATATCTTGTAACATCTTAGGGCCAAGTAATACTCTATCCTCTAAGCGATCCTAACTCAGAGGGGTACAACAAGGATGACCATAAAGAGCCTGAAATGGTGACATTCCTATCAAACTGTGATAACCATTATTGTATGCAAACTCTACTAAGTACATATAATCTTCCCAGTGGGTCTATCTATCCATCACATACATTCTAAGCATATCCTCAAGCACTTGGTTAACTCACTTTGTCTGACCATTAGTTTCTGGATGATATGCCGAACTAAAATTTAGTTGAGTCCCTAAAGAATTCTTAAAAGAGGTCCAGAACTCTGAAGTGAATACTGGATCTCTATCAAAGATAACCTTTCTAGGAACACCACGTAATCTGACTACATCCTTCATGAAGACTCTGGCTACTGAGGTAGCAGTATAGGATGACTGCATAGGTGAGAAATGTGCTGCCTTAGTTAACTTATCCACGGTGACCATGATAGCATCATGTCTCTGATACATGATTGGTAGTCCCACAATGAAATCCATAGATATTGTATCCCATTTCCATTCAGGAATCAAATGTAGTTGAAGGAGGCCTGTTGGGTGATGATGCTCAGCCTTGACCCTCTAACATTCCAGACACCTAGCCACAAAATCAACTATATCCCTCTTCATGCTCGACCAGAAATATAGTTGTCTCAGATTTGAATACATCTTCTTAACACTTGGATGAGCTGAATAGGGAGCACAGTGTGCTTCCACCATGATGACTCTCTGAAGATCACCTGAAAGAGAAACATAAATTCTACCTTGATGTCTCGGTAGTCCATCTGACTCTAAGGAATACCCTGAAAACCTTCCTTCTAGGGCCCTTCCTATCTCAATTTCAACCTTAACTTCTTGATACAAAGCATCTGAAGAGAGTGATTGCAAAATCTGACCTCTCAAATCAGTCGAAAGGGAGAGCATGGATATCTCATGTCTCCTTCTACTCAAAGCATCTACCACCACATTTTCCTTACCTTGGATATATCTGACCTCAAAGTCATACTCACACAAGAAATCCATCCATAGATGCTACCTAGCGTTGAGATTAGGTTGAGTAAATATATATTGAAAGCTTTAGTGATCAGTGTGTAACTCAAATCGATGCCCCAATAAGAAGTGTCTCCAACAATTCAAGGCATGAACTACAACTGCTAACTCCAAATCATGGGTGGGATAGTTAAGCTCATGGTCCTTAAGCTTTCTAGACTCATAAGCAATAACTCTTCCCTCTTGCATCAATACTGCCCCTATGCCTTCCAAGGAGGCATCAGTACAAACTACAAAATTTTCAGCGGGGTCAGGTACCGCCAAAATTGGAGTGCCGATTAACTTATCCTTTAGGATCTGAAAAGATTCTAAACATTTCTCGGTCCAAATGAACTTCTTCCCTTTCCTTTGCAAGGAAGTGATGGGATGAGTTGTTCTAGAGAATCCTTGGATGAAGTGTCTGTAGTATCCAGCTAAACCCATGAAACTATGAACCTCTGAGACGTTGGTGGAGAGTTTCCATTCAACTATAGCTTGTATCTTGGTGAGATCAACTGCTATACCTTCTCCCAAGATAACATGACCAAGATACTTAACTTCAGTTTGAAAGAAATCACACTTCTCCAAGTTTGAAAATAACTGATTCTGACAAAGGCATTGTAACACTTGTCAAAGATGTTGCTCATTTTCTTCCACTATCTTAGAATACACCAAAATATCATCCAAGAAAATTATGACAAATTTATCCAAGAAGGTCCTGAATACCCCATTCATAAGACTCACGAATAATGATGGTGCATTTGTGAGACAAAAAGGTACTACAGTAAATTCATAGTGTCCATACCAAGTACAAAAAGCTGTACAATGAATGTTTGCTTCATGAATCCTTAATTGATGATAACCCGACTTTAGATCAATCTTGGAAAACACCTTAGCTCCTTTAATCTAAGCAAATAGGTCATCAATTCTTGGCAAAGGGTACTGATTCTTAATGGTTACTTTGTTGAGTTGAAGATAGTCAGTGCACAACCATAGTGAACCATCCTTCTTTTTAACAAAGATAACTGGAGCTCCCCAAGGTGACACACTTGGTCTGATAAAGCCTTTTTCTAAGAGTTCTTCTAGTTGAACTTTTAATTCAATCAACTCCTGAGTGGTCATGTGGTAGGGAGCTTTGGAGATAGGCTTAGCTCCTGGCACCAATTCTATGCAAAAATCAATATCCCTTTTGGGAGGCATTCCAAAAATCTCAGTTGGATATACATCTGCAAACTCTTGAGGCAAAGGGTGCTCAAGTATAATTTCTCTATCTTCCTTGTTTGTCAAATCATTAACTAAGACTACAAGAAGTTGGCATCCTTTTCTCATGTATTTTTTAAGTTGCATAGCCGATATCATCCAGAGTGAAATAGGTCATTGAATTCCCAAAATTGTGTTGGGCTTACCTAAATCATCCAAGCAATGAATGAGATTTTTTCTGTAATCTATCTTAGCTTCATGTGCTGTCAACCAATCCATTCCTAGGACAACTCCATATGATCCAAGATGAATAACTCGAAGATCAACATTGGTAGAAAAAGGTCCTAATCCCAAGTTGCAACCTTGAACACACAAATCTATGGTCATTTTAGCCCCTGAGGCTATCTCTACCTACCACTTAACTCCTTGCCCTACTACCACTAGCCCACACTTTTCTATCAAAGAAGAAGATATGAAGGAGTCAGTTGCTCCTGAGTCAAAGAGAATAGAAATAGTTTTACCCTTTAAAAAACCTAAAGTTTCTATGATAGTGTTTTGGTGATCCACTTGTCTATGTTCCACTACAGTGAACACCCTATAAGACTGACCGACATCTCTTACTGTTGGTTCTGAAACTGCTTGATTTTGATTAGTGAGATTCATGCATTGAGGGCAATGAACTACAATATGTCCTTGCTGTCCACAAGAATAACACCTAGTATTTCTTCCCAAGTTCTTTGTAGGAGGTGCACTGGATTATTGATAACCTCCTTTGTTGAAATTTTGAGAATTCTGGGATTGTGGAGGAGGAAACCTTTTTTGAGTTTGATAATTCCCTCGGTTCTAGGGTTGTTGAAACTTACCATTATTTTCGTTATTATTCTGAAACTTTTTCTTAGGGAAGTTTTTTCCACCTTTGAAAGCTAACTATTGGTTCTTAGAGTTGGAATTTCCTTGATCAAAGTTCCCCTTAGAACCTGATCTAGCATTGAATGTTTGGCCACTAGCATAGCCACCTCTTCGTTTGACCTTTCTTTCAACAAGTTATACCTTAGTGATGGCATCCCAAACATTCTGGGGTTCTAAGACTGCTACCTCTCCTAATATTCAGTCATTCAGACCTCTGATGAAATGTTGGACAAGTATGGGTCCATCATCTCTAAAGCCTAAAAAAGGCTTAAGTTAATAGAACTTTATTTCATACTCTTCCACCGACATGTTGGCTTGCTTGAGGTGGTGGAATTCTTCTACCCTTCCCTGCCTCCACTGATTAGACATGAACCGATCTTTAAAGCTTTCTAGGAATAATTCCCATGAAATAGTGTTGATGGTGACTTGAAGCTTATCTTCTTCCATACGCCACCATGTAGATGCAAACTTCTTCAGATTCATAATAGCGCATCTAGCCTTGACATTTCTACTAAAAGGGTGCATAGAAAAACACCTCTCAAGGTCAAACAACTAGGTTTCTGCTGTAGATCTCCCTTCATTGCCATAGAAGAGGGGTACCTTGACTTTGAGCAAGTCCCTCATATGAGTGGTATCCCAATCTTTAGATTCTTTCCTAACCTGCCTTCTTCTAGGGCTTCTCTCTCTTTCCCTATCTTGATGTTGAGCTTGATTTTCTTCTTCAACATTGACTCTATTTTCAAGGTTGTCAAGTCTATGCAGAAGTTCTTGCATAAGTTGTCTAAGTTGGGCTCTCTTTGAGTCATTACTCTGACTCTCATTCCTATGGTTATCTTGATTTTTTTCTCCCTCATGTTCCCCATGGGAACTCTCTGGGTGAGATCTAGAGGAAGACTCTTGAGCTCTATCCTTAGCTCTTCCATGAGTAACGAGAGGAATCTTGAGAGAGTGGTGCAATATTAATTTTACGTGCAAGTTTAAAAGTAGCATTCAATGTGTTGAAAAGTTTTGAGTTTCAAATGTAAGTAGACCCTAAGCTCCTAGTGTAGAGACCAGGGCTCTGATACCAAATGTAGTGTCCCCACCAAGGAACCCATAAGGAATCAGGTCTTATGACCAAAAATTGCAACTAACAAATTTTTTTTTCCTAATATTACATCATTAATACTTCACATTCACATTCCTTAAGGTTCCCTTAATGAATTCATTTGCTAACATATTTACATTAGTTATCCAAAATGAATTTCATTTCCATTCTTTACTTCACATTTTAGAACTTAAGAGATAGGGTAAGAAAATAACATTTCATTTACAATTATATTCTTTACTTTATATACTAATTTCACTTCTCCTTCCTACACATTGAATAACTATTCCTTACCACTACATTTTAACCTTAGCATAATAAACATTTTCTTTCATTGCAACATAGGAGAGATAGAAAAGATAATTTCAACATGACATAATATATTTCCACTTTGATCTTTCAAATAACAACCCTTGAAACAAAGCCTAAAACTATCCCTCCCAATTACATGGATTTGCTTTTCAATTACATCTTTTTGATAATAGATCTCATTACAATAACAAGTACATGAATGGCTCAAAGGCATTACAAACATATCTTTTCATCTTTCCTTTGAATAATACATAATACAAAATACAAATATCTACATCAATACATAAATTTGCATGCATCCAAGTCACGAACCAGGAATAGATTTTTGCTACCCAACCATGCGAAATTGGTGAAGTTCCACCCCCCATGCTAGGAGATAGAACCAAGATGCTCACAAGGCCCTAAGAAATCTAAGGCTCAAAAGATAAAAAAATTCAAGACTCAAAAAGAGCATAAAATATCATCATACTATAGCACAGAGGCTAAGGTTCTAGGATACAACCTAAGTGAGTGTCATCACACAACCTATGTATTGGGATCCACCCTGGCAACCATGTAACCCTGGTCCCCCCTTTGTGAATAGGGATCCACCCTGGCAGTTACCCATGGCCCCGGTACTCCAATAGGACTATGTGGCCATTAACATGTTTTCTTTCATTATCTTTTATTTCCCCCCTTCCCAGATTCATTATTAGGTTATCACTTTTTAATTTACCCACCTATAAGATCATCTGGTAACCACTTTAGGGTTCCAAATCCTATGGTGAGCCACTCACTTAGGGTACCTAGTCCCCTATGCAAAACATGACAAAAGAATTGCAATATTTCAAATGCTTTATTTCAAAGGTTTAGGAATCTCTCCTGTGTACTCAGACCACCAGACGAGCCCTAACCTTAACCATAAAAAAAATAAGAATAGTAAAAGGATGTCACATAATCGAGACTCCTTAAGTAAAATATTATGATAAACTTAAAACAATAAAATAAATCATTTAGAGAAGTAAAAAGATGCAGACAAAGACCATGATCAAGGTTGGAAGATACAAACCAAACCCCTAAGCCAAACAATTATCCAACACTGGAATCCATGACACTAAAGTTTCCACATTAGGTCCAAAGAGAAAATAGAAGCAATATAAATTATAAATTAATAAATATTGATGGGTAGAAGATTGTACTATAAACTAATGAACCTGTAGGGATCTATGCATTGACTATTTCTAGAAACATTTATGACTGTCATAAAAAAATACAGTCTTAGTGTGGTAAGAATAACTTTTTTTTGAGCTGTTGGATCTTCCTAATTTTCATATATGTTGGACAAAACCTAATTATGACCATTCTCACTGGAGGGATTTTCTAAATAATATCTAGTTAAAAAGTTATTTATAACATAGTACATGTATATAAAAAAAAAACCAAAATACGTTGTCTAATTCCTATTAATATATTTTTTTATTATCATCCTATTTACAAATCATTTCACAACATAAAATTTGTAGATCATATATATATATATATATATATATATATATATATATATATATATATATATATATATATATATATATATATATATATATATATATATATATATATATATATATATATATATATATATATATATAAGAATACACACTCATATGCACAAATAAATATACCAAATTATAATCATAAAATTAATTATAGACTTCCAGGAAGAGTTTTGACAAAGAAAATAAACTGTCATTAAACTTCTTGCACACAGTATGTTTTTTTAACAATATTTAATTCATAAAATATATAACCAAAAAAATATTGAAATATCATAAGAACACACTATTGATTTCCAGAATACACACAAACACCCACAAATACACACAGGCAAGAAGGTGATTCTTCTTGGATCCAGATCCTACCTGGAGTCCTGTGAAGAAACTTCACAATGTTTGGAGCACACCTCTGCAAGTCCTCCAAACCTTGAGTGAGATGGCAGCCTCTTGGAAAGCTTCCTCTAGAAATCAAAATCCAAGCAATCCACACACTTTCCCTCCAAAATACAACTCTTTCAATCTCATCGAATAATTACAAATAACTTCCGGAAAAATATCAATGTAGAAAACTTTAAAAACTTTCCAAAAACTCCAACTCCCCCTCAATCCCCAAAATACAAATATTTATCCTTCAACTATTTAGTTGGAGGAGTTGCTTTACAGGAAGCAACTTCTTCAACTTCCATAGTTGGTTGGAAGAACAACCAAATTATTCTCGTAAATGACTTAACAAAGTTTTAATAAATTTAATTAAAAT
The DNA here is from genome assembly GCA_027943335.1 of Chamaecyparis obtusa. Lineage (NCBI taxonomy): Eukaryota > Viridiplantae > Streptophyta > Pinopsida > Cupressales > Cupressaceae > Chamaecyparis > Chamaecyparis obtusa. The sequence goes on from BSBK01001449.1 coordinate 99,708, forward strand.
AACTTTAAAATAAAACTATAACAAGAAAGTCAAACAAATAACTCTCAAGAAAAACACATAGCACACATGGAAACCAACTAGCCTAACTCCTAGGAGGTCTCGAGTTCAACTCCCTCCTAGATAGCTAGTTTTACTACAAAAAAACATTTACTTTTATTATTACTATTATTAATATCATTTTCACTCTTTATTTATTTATACACTTTATTTAATTCTCCTTATTTAATTATCATAAAGAACATGCCATTTACTCAATCAATAAAAACATACAAATATTATTATTTATATAAGCATGGTATATGCATGTGTACCCACATATACACATACTTATATAACATATATAAACAATTATAACATAATTATAGAATAATTATTATACATATAAACAAGGTTAATTCTAACTCATAACATAAACTTAGACCAAGATTGAAACACAAGACCACAACATAAACTGCATTCTACTTTACCAACTAGGGTATCAACCTAACAAATATCTAAGTCTATGGGTAACCTCAAGAGTAGCTTGGTTAAATCTCCACACAAAAATAGTTTGAAGATTTTGAAGGCATGCTCAGACATGTGTAGCTAGGTGGAGACGATGCCTGGTACCTGCATCCGGCATCACCAACTGACATGCATATACATATATATACACAAACAATAGAAAACAAGTAGGGAGAGTGTGACATTGTGTGGACCTCCCGTAGGAGTAACTACGACTGCCTCTCCTCATCCTACACTCACATCAAACAGTGTAATCATCCGAACATAAGGGGTTAGCAGGGTTAGATCCATCATAATATAAAAGAAATGTAAAACATTTTAGAGAGTTTATTTCTAATCATTCATCATTTTATTTCAAATTATTTAATATTTCATAATAAACTCGATTAACCAAAAAAAATATGAAATCAAATGTCCCATCATTAAATAACATAGTCTAAATATATAATCTAAAGTACCAAAGTAATAATCCTGTCCATCCAAAATATGTAGATACTAGGGTGGGCATTACAAGTTACATATTAATTTAGTTAAATTAAATCTTGATTATAGATTAGTTTTTAATGGGAAGTGATATTAAGTTTTTTGGATTAAATAAGATTGTTTTCTCATTTGATTAAACATAAGTTAATATTTTGATTGTATTTAGTCATATTGTATTTATTCAATGAATAGTATTTATTTAAAATATTGTTATAAATACTTTTAGTGGTAATGCACTTTTATTGTGAGGGTTTATGTCTATATAATATTATGAAATAACTTATTATATTGTATGATTTATTACCTAATTTTAAATTAAACCTATCATTTTATTATTCTAATGGGACATATAAATGCTTGTGTTAATTAGGATACATTTTAATATGGTAACTAATTGTGAGTGGTATTGGAAAATGAGGTTTGTAGGTGTTATATTCTTACTGAAATTGAGCTTTTTACTCTGTTGAATTCATAGAACGTATATAGGGAATATTCTTTTATTATGACAATATTGTGATATTTATGTTAAGTTTCTCTTAGTAGTTTTATGTGTTTCTACTTTTGGATTCAATTATGATGAATATGAAATTTAAATGCTTATAGATCAATTTCAATTTACTATGATGGGAGTGTTGTTTCTTCATTCTTGCAGTGTCTTCTTGTGCATACTATAATATCGGGCACTAGATGACCTAGGGGGACAACAGAGGCCGAGGAATGTGTTAGTTGGTTATGTTTTCAACATTATGTTTTGATGTGTGTGTATTCTAATTATACCATGATTCGACCATATGGGCTTATGATGCTTTGTATTCTATTGATGGTATCTTTGTAATAATTTCTAGTTCTTGTGTGTGAAACTGGATCATGGATTACTTGGCTGTATACTTGATTAGATCTAGGAGGGATTTGTGAGCCTAGGGTAGTTTACCTAGATATGTAGTAGGAGGTGGCTTGCAATAAGCACTAGGGCCCACAAGTGGCTACCAAGATCACTTATTGTAAGCATATGTAATCAAGTGATAACCTAATAAAATTAAGGGGAATTAAATGAATTTAATAAGATATGTTCCTCGCCCATGCTTGAGTGCTAGTACAGACTAAGATGGGAATGGAGATGATGCTAGCTGCCTTGAGAGGTGTGTCTAGCATAGTTATGGCTTCATCTGTATGAGGAGACATTGATTCATGTATGGTCACTTGAGTGCTGAGATTTAGAGTGATTACCACGATGAGACTCAAGGATTAGACATACATGATGACACCTTCCTATGCATAGTCTAGTTATTCTACATGTGTCGGTTGCCTCTAGATTAGTGAGTTGTACCTATCACTTTATTTTGTTTATCTTGAGTTAAAGTGCTTTCAGGATCCTCTTGCTTAGTGGTTTTATCCTTGCTTTGGTATTGGTTATCCGAGTGGGGTTTGTTGTTATCTCCTCAGCATGGTGGGGTAGACCTTTGTGGTTCTACATGGATGGGTGGTAGTGATTCTTTACCATTTGAGATTCGACGTCCTAGTGGTGGTGCTTGATGGTGCTTTTGCAGTTTGATTCCTTATGATTCTTCTTTGATGCTTCTTTTAATATATACTATTACTGTAATCTTGTATTAGAGTATCACATGTGCTACCTAATCTGGATATTGTATTATTGAGGTTAGAGTGATTACCACATACCCTGCGACATGTACAGTGGATGTGAGTTTATGTAGATATCATGGATGTCCATGAGGATTGTATTTATTGATGTATGATGTAATTGTAATATTTAAGTTATGGAATCTTTTGTTGATGTTATTTTAATTATGTTATGTTCTTAAGTAATTCTACATCATGGGACCCTCAAGTTTGTAATCTGTGATGGTTGTTGTGTTAATGTGAGTAAATGGTAATTGCTTCTGCACTGATGTTTATCTTGTATGTTAACTATAGAAAAAAAAATTCACCAAACTTAGTAGCATGTTTTAGGTTAATCTCTCTTGGGTTCCCTGGTGGGGCGTTAGACACATTAACTTGTACATTCTTGATCTTCAATACCTAAAAGAATCATGTAATATAATTAAATCACTATCATATTGTCATAGACTAATTAATAAGTTACCTAATGAAGACCACAATCATATCTTACTCATACATCTCATCTTCATATTAATATCTCATTCCTTCACCAATATTTCCTTCTTTAGATGTTTGCAACTATCATGATAAGTACAATCAAAACTAGTTGACATTAATGACAATATAATAATTGATCTAATATCTCACATATAATTTAGTAGCTCGTTGATCATCTTCACATTCTCTATTACATTCTCCAAATAGTTAATCAATTTTAGGCTAACAAGCATGTAGTATGAGTAAACAGGGCCAGAATGAGTTTACTTGTACTAGGATTGTCACAGGCTAGTACGAGGATTACCAAAGTTTTGGAAATAAATGATGAAAATCCTCAAAAGAGGGAGAAATTTGCGTGGTGGGTGTCCCACTGGGTGTGCCAAAATTTAGATGCGATGAACCTAACCTGATGAGAGCACACGTAGACAAGAAAATATTAGCTAAAAATATGCATGCAATATATAACAAAAAATTCATACACACCACCTCTGATTGAACCAAAATGGGTGCACCCAAGCCCCGTTTGATTTGCTCATTTCAGGAGAATGTGGATGTGCTCTCCAAACAGAATGAGAAGATCCCCAATAAAATTATAAGATGATTTGAACTAAAAGAAAGCCTAGGAGATCCCAAAATGACACAAAAACTAGTATGAAGAAATAGTTTTGCCCCAAGGATTCCAAGAAAGGAAAATGATGAAGATAAAGATTTAAACTAAAAATGATATGCAAGATTTGAGATTAATTAACCTTTAAGCATGTATATGTTATTTAGATTGAAAAGGAAGAGAAATGCATAAGGAAACTAAGATTCATTAACCATTAACATTATGCTATGTGATCTAAGAATTGAAATCAAGAACAAAGAAACTAACATGCTAAAATGTTATGAAATTCTAGAGCTAAACTAACATGATAACAATGCATAAAATGAATTGGTGAGTTATTTATGGAAGGGCCTCTATTTATAGATTTTTGGAAGGAGAGAGAGGGCTTGGATGAGGTGGTACCTATGTGGCATCCACATAGGAGCCACATAGGAGACACATGGGCTTAGAGGAGAGGGATATTTTGAAAGGTCAATTTGAGACAAGATAGGAGTTTAAGGTTTGAGTGGCTCAAGGTTTTTCACACACGCGTGAGCAACTTTGGGGGAAGACATTAGGGGACAAATTTTTAAGAGAGAGTTGGAGCATTTAAGGAGTTTGGTGGCTTCCTTGGGAAGAGTTTCTCACACGTGTGAGCAACTCATTAGCTCTAATGAGGTTAGGAATCACTTTTTAAGTGAGATTAGAGGAGTGATTAGGTGGGAGGATAGTTTTATCTAGTGAGGTGATGGGTATAGGCTATGCTTTAGGTAGTGATTTAGATTAATTTTAATTAGATTTTGATTAATCCAAGCTTAGAAATTAGGATGTGGAGCAATTTTAAATAAATAGAAATTTATTCAAAAAGGGATTTATGGGGGGATATGTATTAAAATAAATTTAAAACATTAGAGAGAGGAGTATTTGAATTAGATTTAAATACTTTAGTTAATGAACCCAAGTTAATTAAATATAATTAAATGGGTAGATGAATATGACAATATTAAGTAAAATTAATTATTAAGTCACGTGGAATATTAAATGAATGAGTTAATTAATATAGACTATTTTTAGGTGTCTATAGTAGGTATATATTCCAATCTCACTTCTTTATCTTGTACCTTCTCTTTGAGAAAATGACACTTGATAGCTATGTGCTTGGTCTTTAAATGCATTATTGGATTCTTTGATATATTAATTGCACTAGTATTATCACAATGTATAATGATAGGTTCATTTACCTTTTCTTGTATTCCTTCTAGTATTTTCTTAATCCATAAAACTTGTTGACAATTAATTACAACAACCACATATTCTTCTTCACTAGTAGATTGTGAAATGCAGTTCTTCTTCTTGCTTGTCCATGACACTAATTTATTTCCAAGATAAAAATCTCCTCCACTTGTACTTTTTATGTCATAAATGTTTCCTATCCTATCTACATTTATATAAAATTTAAGATCAAATTCTCCTTTCTTTTCATACCACAATCCATAATCTTTAGTTCCTTTTAAATATTTGAATATCCATTTAACTGCAGTCATATGTGAATCTTTAGGATTTGATGAAAATCTAGCAACTATGCCAAAAAAATGTACAATATCAGATCTTCTATGAACAACATACTGTATTTTTCCTATCATTGATCCATATAATATTTCATTGACTTCCTTAGAATCATCTTCTTTTGACAATTTACAGTCAGTAACCATAAGTGTACCGACATGTCTTGAATCTTCCATCCCAAATATTTTCAATATCTCCTTAATGTATTTAGAATGAGTTATGTATATGCCTTTCTTCATTTTTTGTACTTGTAATCCAATAAAGAATTTTATTTCTCCTATCATAGACATTTAAAATTATTTCCTCATTTCTTCAGCAAAAGATTTACTCATTAAATAATTTCCTCCAAAGATTATATCATCAACAAATATTTCACCAATCAATACTTTATCCTTACTTTTAGCTTTCAAATAGACATTACTATTATCATTTTTTCTTTCAAATCCAATCTTAGTAAGATAAGAGTGTATTATTTCATACCATGTTCTTGGTGCTTTCTTTAGATAATATAGTACTTTGTGCAGCTTGTAAACCAAATCTTTACCTTTTTCAGTAACAAATCCTTCAGGTTTTTCAATGTAGACTTCCTCTTCTAGTATTCCATTCTATTGAGGCATTCTCGGTACAGTTAATTATCTTTTAATTCCATGTTCATCACAATACTCATTAAATTCATTTGAAGTAAATTAACCTCCTGTATCTAATCTGAGACATGTCAATGTTTTTCTATTTTCCTTCTCAACTCTTTCTTTGTACATTTTAAACATACGAAAAGCTTCTGATTTAACTTTTAAAAAAATTAGAAACATCATCCTCAAGTAGTCATAAACAAATAGTACAAAGTAATTATCACCATGATAACTTTCTGTACTTATAAGACCACATAAATATGTGTGCACTAAGTCCATAATATGTTATGTAGAGTAGACCTTACTTGATAAACTTGAACTAGTCATTTTCCATGATTGACATTCCTTACATATGGAATTATTTAGTTTGTTCAGTATTGTATTCCTCTAAAAAATTTCTTCTTGCTAACTTTTACCAAATTATCAAAGTTCACATGAAAAAATATTTATTATCATAGCCATCTTTCTTCTACTTTAGCAATTAAACAATGAGCAAATGTAGTATTTAGCTTGAAAAGATTACCTTTTTTCTGTTAACTGGTAGCAATCTATTCACTAGTCTTTTCTAATATCTTACATTTTCCATTACAAAACTCAAATTTGAATCCTTTTTTATTCAATTGAGATACACTTAACAAATTTTAATTTAATCCATCAACCCAATAAACATCTTCACAAGTAATTTCATCAGTTAAAGTAATAGAACCTTTGCCTCTGATTACACAGGGAGAACCATTTCCAAATATGACTAAAACTCCATTGCAATGTTCCATGGTGATGAATTTGTTCTTATCTCTAGTCATATGATCTGTGTAACCATTGTCAATGATCTAATCATTGTTACAGTTCATGCTTGTGATCAAATCTTTTTCTTCACCGGTTTGAGTGTTGTTGGTAGAGGGATCTTCCTTTATAGAAACACATACTATTTCCTCCTCATCATCATTAGTATCATAATCTCCATCTACATAGCACATCTTCTTGTTTTTCTGATTGAAGTCTTTGTATTTCTTGTATTTATCCTTCTTTTCATTATCCTTTCCTTTTTTGGTTTGTTGGGACAATTGTGTGCAAAGTGACCAATCTATCTACAATTCCAACATGCAATAGGGATTTTCCCTTTATTCTTCCTTTTCCTCTGGAAAATATCTTCGCTATTAAAGCTTTCAGTTCTTCAAACTCTTTTTCTTCAGTAGCTAAACCTTCATAGTCATCTGAATCCATAAGAAACTTTTCCTTTTCTAGATGAAGCAATATTTGTTGAGGCTTGAAATGGAACTTTAGTAGTAGGTTGACTATTATCAAAATTACTCAACTCAAATGCAATAAACTTGCCTATTAATGAATCCAATGTAACCTTATCTCAATCAATAGATCTTAACTCTTGAATAATAAAAATTTTGATTGCATACCTAGGTGTAAGTGTTCTAATAATTTTACTTACTACATCATCTTCAAGGTTTCCTCTAGATCCTCTGATGGCAGAAACAATCTCTTTTATCCTTATATTGTACTGTGTAATGTTTTCTCCATCCTACATCTTCATATCATCATATTTCCTTTTAGAATATCAACTTTAGCCTTTACATTAGTACATTTGAAACCTTTTTCTGATGGCCAACCATTGAAATTTTGACAGTATATCATCGATTAAGTGACACCACTCGTCATCGTAGTTTTGTAGTAAAAAAAAATGACGGCTTCGATTGGCGTCGTAATTACGACGACTATGGTTGTCATTAATAGGGGGTGCCAACATGGTGAACATACCATTAGGCCTATTTGTGGCCATCATAATTACAATGCCCATCCATCGCAAACAACTAAAAATGAGGGTGACCCCTTAGAATCTTCTGATAGGTCACTATTGTTTGTAGTTTGTTTGTTGACAGATATGCTATTCATGCGATGGATATCCGTTGGAAGTTTACGATGGATATCATTCATTTGTAGTTTTTTGATAATAGTGATGCTGTATATGCTACGAATACCCTTCAAAAGTTTGTGATAGATATTCATCATTTGTAGTTTTTTACTGACAGTGATGTTGTACATGCGATGACTATCTATTGAATGTTTTCAACAGATAGCCTTCATTGTTGTATGGCCAGCGTAGTTATGATGAAAATTAGTATTTGAATATATATATATATTGTCGATCGAGTTGATATCGATTTAGAATGGTGTTCTTGCAGATTTGGTTTGAGCTGGTTGCAGATCTGGTTCCATCTAGTTGCTTTCCTTTTGGATCTTGATCGACTTTTAAGTTGGTTTGGTGAGTCAAGGTCTTTTATTCCTGCTCATGATTTGGTTATGTCATTCGGAGATGACTTTGTAGTAGATTTGGTAGTGGCTCATGGATTATTGAGTCTAGCCGAGAGACTTGGATTTGGAATGGATCCAACTGAATCAAGATTTGTGACAATGATTGTTCCAACATAAGAATCTAGTGTGGCGATTAGAGATGCATTCTTCCTACTGTGTTCATGGGATATATGCAAACCTAATTGCATTCGGATATGATTCAAGTGACTTCTTGACTTCTTTGGTCTAAATTGGATGTTCTTTGTTCCTATGGAGTGTAGCAGTGACTTGACTTGGAGTTTGAGTAGACTGTGCATTGATCAGCTTGAAGATAGAATCGAGCTACTCTTTGCATTGTTGTTGAGATCGGGTTGTGACAGATCACTGGGATCATCTACCATTTTTGCCACAGTTTTGAATCAGTTAGATGTGATGTCGAGAGAGAAACTTGTAGAACTTTCACATTGGATATTCTTAGATAACTATGGTGTCCATGATGACTTGGGAGAAGTCTTCTTCTTGGTGAACCGAGTAGAGAGATTTTGATGCAGGAGCATCTTGGGTCTTTGAGCAATCTTGCATCAACCAAAAAAAATTTCCTATTTTCTGTTGTTTGCATTATAATCATTACATTTATTGATTTCATGTTGTGAAAATCTTACATGATGTTGAGGACCTATTTGGGAACCTTCTCCTATGAGCACATAAGTATTGGATGGACTGTTTCAAAGTTATAGCTATTTTCCTTGTTGTCAGAGCCATATTTTCCTACATTCTCTGTGTTAATTGCATGACATGTAGCCATTGATCCTTAAGGAATCAGCCTTTGTTCTCTTAGGGCCTTTAAGAGGACCTACATTAATATCTTCTCCTAAGACCACAAGTCCTAATTCATTATGAGTTGAAAGTTATGACCATTTTTCTCAGGTATTGATTTTTAGCCAGTTTCATGCGAAACATGGAGTTTTTCATCTTGCGCGGTGCCGTGTGATGAAATGGAGCCTTGAAAATTTAGATACATGTTATTGGGTCATGTGTGGACCTAAATTTAAATTTTCATTAAGTGTTTCTCATTCTTTCATTAGTTTTGGTTTACTCTTCCAAGCTGGACCTATAATGCAATTAAATGCTTGACTGGCTGACTTGTGGCTTAGCTGGCTATATAAGGAGTCTAGGTTGATGTGTAAGGTATCAAGAAGTAGATCAAAGAAGGATGATTATCAAGATACATCATTAGAGACAAATATAGGATTCAAGTTGAGATTCTGATTTCATAATTCATTGTATAAGGCTGAAAACTAGAAGGCCTCATAGCCAGGCATGTTGAAAGATATAATATTATTATTCTATTGTTGCTACCAGTTTCTTGTCTCATATCCATTATGTTTTAACCAATTTCATGTTGTATTCATATTTCTTCCATGTGTAACTCCGAGTAGGGCTAGTTTGTTGATTCAAGTGGAGTCAATTCTGCTTGATTCTACTTGTATCTACCCTGCCCCTGCATCAAGTGGTATTTGAGAAAGTTCTTTCTTGTGGATTGGATCATGGAGAACCTTATTGGATTGGTTGTAGGGTGGAAGATCTAAGATCTGACCTATAACTCATAGAAGGTTATGATCTTTCTGTAACCTAATTATCAAGATGGTTCATGGTAGAGTAAATGATAATGCTATCATGGATATGTTGAGGCAGATTGCAACTAGGATTGAAGCTGTAGAGACAACCCAGAGAAGAGATGCACATCTTGAAGATGTTAGTGATGAAGAAGAAGAAGCACCTAATCTTGAACCTGAAGTTGAACAAGATGAGGAAAGACTCTTGAGAGTTTTTTCTAAGGCTAACTCCAGACTCGCGGTTGAAGTTGCTTGCTATGATGGAAGACTTGAGACTGATACACTTTTCGATTGGATCTCTAAGATAGATAAATACTTTGAGTATGAAGGTACTCCTAATAATAAGAAGGTTAAGATAGTAGTCACAAAGTTGAAAGGGCATGCATCTCTTTGGTGGGATCATTTGCAAACTGAGAGATAGAAGAGAGGAAAAGAAAAGATCAAGACATGGATGAAGATGCTTGGAAAGATGAAGAAGAAGTTTCTTCTAGCTGACTACCAAGTTAGTTTGATGAGAAAAATGCAAAATTTGAGACAAAAGGACATGAGTGTGAAAGATTATACTGAGGAGTTTTACAATTTGGAAATCAAATCTGGACATGTGGATGATGAAGTTGAGAAAGTGGCTAGATATCTGAATGGACTAAGGACATCTATTCAAGATGAGATTAGCTATGTTAAGATAGAAAGTGTAGAAGAAGCATACCAATTTTCTTTGAAGGCAGAAGAAATATTGACTAAAAGACATGAACAAAGACAAAGAGGAAGAGGTGGCAGATTTTAGAGAAGTAGAGGCAGATCTTATGGAGAAAGTAGTAGATCTAGCAATACGGTACAAGATAAAAGATGGAAAGATGAACCTGCTAAAATAGGTAACTACTCTAGAGGTAGCTATACTGGTTACTCTAGGAATAACAATAATGGGAAAAGAGAAGAGAAATCTAGATTTAAAGGTATTTGTTACAAATGTGGTGAAGAAGGACATAGAGCTTTTGAATGTACTAACTCTGGAAAGAAGATTGGAGGTAATGATAGAAATAATTTGGCTTATGAGGAAGTTGAGGAAATGTCTAATGAACCTGAACATGGTGAGAAATTGATGTTAAGAAGGATCTTGTGGAATGAAGAAGCTAATGAGGAACCTATTCTGAGGAAATTTTTGTTAAGAACCAGATGTAAGATTGCTGATAAATGTTGCAAGGTAATCATTGATAGTGGAAGTTTTGATAATTTGGCATTTGAAGAGCTGGTTAACAAATTGTAGTTGTAGAGATTGAGACATCCTAAGCCTTACCATATTTCTTGGATCCAGAAGGAGCATAAACTACTTGTAAGTGAACAATGCCTTGTTAAATTCAAAATTGGGAATTATCATGATGAATTTTTGTGTGATATTATGCCTATGGATTGTTGTCATATTCTTTTGAGTAGACCTTGGCAATATGATAGGAAAGCTTTTCATGATGGTAGATTGAATAAATATACTATTTGGATGGATGGGAAGAAACAAGTATTATTGCCTTTAGTAGAGAAGTGTGATGAAGGTCACTGTACTATAGTTAGAGTATGCTTGGTTGATGGTAAAAAGTTTGCAAGAGAAATGAAAGAATATAATGTTTTTTTGGCTTTAATTCCAAGGAAAACTAAGAAAAAAGATGAGTTAGAACATGCACCTGAGGTTAAACCTTTGTTGACTGAATTTCGTGACATCATTTCTAATAATGTATCTGATGGTTTATCGCCTATGAGAAGTATAAGTCATTGTATGGATTTGATACCTAGAGCTAGTTTTCCTAATAAAGCACCACATAGGTTGACACTTGATGAAAAGACTGAGTTGAATAGACAAGTGCAAGAATTGCTTGAGAGAGGTTTGATTAGGGAAAGTTTGAGTCCTTGTGTAGTACCTACTATGTTAGCACCTAAAAAGAATGGAGAATGGAGAATGTGCACAGATTCTAGAGCTATGAACAAGATAACATTAAAGTACAGATTTCCTTTGCCTAGGATGGATGACATAATGGATAGCTTGAGTGGGGAAAAGTATTTCACAAAGATTGATTTAAAAATTGGATATCATCAGATTAGGATTCAAGAAGGGGATGAATGGAAAATTTCTTTTAAGACTAATGAAGGTTTGTATGAATGACTGGTTATGCCTTTTGGTTTGAATAATGCACCTAGTACTTTCATGAGGCTGATGAATGAAGTTTTGAAAAGTTTCTTGGGTAAGTTTGTGATTGTATATCTTGATGACATTTTGATATTTAGTAAGAGTAAGGAAGAACATCTTGAGAATATTAGACAAGTATTGCAGATATTGAAAGAAGAAAAGTTGTTGATTAATTTGAAGAAATGTTCATTTATGAAAGAAGAGATTGTGTACCTTGGTTTTGTAATTTCAGCTGATGGATTGAAGATGGATCTTGAGAAAGTGAGAGTTATACTTGATTGGACTACACTAGAGAATGTTGGAGAGGTAAGATCATTTCATGGATTGGCAAGTTTTTATAGGAAGTTCATTAGAAATTTCTGTTCTATTTGTAATGCTATGACTGAAACTATGAGAGGAGATAAAAATGATTTCAAATGGACACATGGAGCACAAAAGAGTTTTGAAACATTGAAACAAAGAATTGTAGAGTTGCCTACACTTGCTTTGCCTGATTTTAGTAAAGTTCTTTGAGTTGAATGTGATGCTAGTGGAAGTGAAATTGGATCTATTTCGAGTCAAGAAGGAAGACCTATAGCTTTCTTTAGTGAAAAGTTGAATGATTCTAAGAGAAAATATTTAGTTTATGACCAAGAATTTTATGCTATTGTTCAAGCTTTGAAGAAATGGAGACATTGTTTGATGCCTAAAGATTTTGTGTTGTATACTGACCATAAAGCTTTGTCGTATTTGGGAAGTTAGAATAAATTGAATCAGAGACATATGAAGTGGGTTGAGTTCTTGCAGAATTTTTCCTTTTCATTGAAGCATAAAAGTGGATAGTCAAATAAGGTTGCTGATGCCTTGAGCCGAAGAAGAAGTTTGCTGATAGAGATGAGAGTTGAGGTACTTGGTTTTGATGATTTAAAGTGTTTGTATGAGACTGACATTGATTTTGCAGAATGTTGGAAATCTTGTCAGGAACAAACAATAAATGACAAGTGGACTTATTATTTCATTCAAGAAGATATGTTGTTTAAAGGAGTTTAGTTGTGCATACCTAGAGGATCTATGAGAGAGAACATAATAAAGGAGAAACATAGTGGTGGACTTGCTGGAAATTTTGGGATTGATAAGACTGTGAATTTGATTTTAGAAAGATGCTTTTGGCCATAGATTTATAGAGATGTACAAAGAATGGGTAGAGATTGTAGAATTTTACAAACATCAAAATGAACTAGTCAGAATTTGGGATTGTATACACCTTTGCCTGTACCTGATAGACCTTGGGAAGATGAGAGTATGGAATTTTATTCTTGGATTGCCTAGAACTCAAATAGGTAATGATTCTATTTTCGTAGTGGTTGACATATTTTCTAAGATGGCTCATTTCATACCTTGTAAGAAAACATTTGATGTATTACATGTAGCTGAATTATTCTTCAAGGAAGTGGTAAGATTGCATGGTTTGCCTAAATCTATTGTTTCAGATAGAGATACTAAGTTTACTGGTTACTTTTGGAGAACACTTTGGAAAAAGATGAATACTGAGTTAAAGTTTAGTTCTACATTTCACCCTCAGACAGATGGATAGACTGAAGTTGTGAACAAAAGTTTGGGAAACTTGTTGATATGTTTAGTTGCAGATAAGCCTACTAATTGGGATTTAGTTTTGGCACAAGTAGAGTTTGCGTATAATAATTCTGTGAATAGAAGCACTAAGAGGACACCATTCAAGATTTTTATTAGATTTCATCCTAAGGGAACCACAAAGTTGAGAGATTTACCTAATGAAACAAGAAGAAGTGTTGAAGCTAAGGATTTTGCAGTATACATGAGAACTTTTCATGATGAAGTCAAAAAGAATCTGGAGGACAATAATCTAAAATATAAATAGAGAGCAAATAAGAGAAGGAGACATAAATATTTTGAAGTTGGAGATGAGGTTATGATTCATTTGAAAAAGAATATATTTCTAGTTGGTACCTACAACAAGCTAAAAATGAAGAAGTTTGGACCTTGTAAGATTCTGAAGAAGTTTGATAGTGGAAATGCTTATGAAGTGGAATTACTAGAGGACATGGATATATCACCTATATTCAACATTGCTGATATATTTGAGTAATTTGAATCAAATGATGAGATGAGAGATGATATGGATTATCCTAAGAAGAAGAATGACAACATTGAAAAGATCTTGAATAGCAGAGTAAGCAAGAGTACAAGAGGAAAAGACTGCATGGAATACCTAGTTCAATGGAAATATAAGCCAGTTGAAGATAGTTCATGGATTACACAAGCTGAGTTGGATATTTATGATTTAGGTTAGAATATGAGAAGTGCTTGATGTGGAAATCAATTCTTTATTTACCCTAGGTGTCTGATGGAGGAGCATCTTGGGTCTTTGAGCAATCTTGCATCAACCAAAAAAAACATTTCTTGTTTTCTATTGTTTGCATTATAATCATTAAATTTATTGGTTTCATATTGTGAAAAGCTTACATGATGTTGAGGACCTATTTTGGAACCTTCTCCTATGAGCACATAAGTATTGGATTGACCATTTCAAAGTTATAGCTATTTTCCATGCTGCCAGAGCCGTATTTTCCTGCATTCTGTGTGCTGATTGCGTGACATGTAGCTATTGATCCTTAAGGAATCAATATTTTCAATCTTAGGGCCTATAAGAGGACCTAAATTAATATCTTCTCCTAAGATCAGAAGTCCTAATTAATTATGAGTTGAAAGTTATGACCATTTTTCTCAGGTACCAATTTTCAGCCAGTTTCACGTGAAACGTGGAGTTTTTCATCTTGCACGGTGCCATGTGATGAAATGGGGCCTTGAGAAGTTAGTGACAGGTTCTTGGGTCATGTGTGGACCTAAATGTAACTTTTCATTAAGTGTTTCTCATTCTTTCATTAGTTTTGGTTTACTCTTCCAGACTGGACCTATAATGTAATTAAATGCCTGACTGGTCAACTTGTGGCTTAGCTGGCTATATAAGGAGTCTAGGTTGATGTGTAAGGTATCAAGAAGTAGTTCAAGGAAGGATTATTATCAAGATACATCATTAGAGACAAATATAGGATGCAAGTTGAGATTCTAATTTCATAATTCATTGTATAAGGCTGAAATCTAGAAGGCCTCATAGCCGGACATGTTGAAAGATATAATATAATTACTCTGTTGTTGCTACTAGTTGCTTGTCTCATATCCATTGTGTTTTCACTAATTTCATGTGGTATTCACATTGATTCCATGTGTAAATCTGAGAAGGGCTTGTTGGTTGATTCAAGTGGAGTCAATTTTGCTTGATTCTACTTGTATGTACCTTACCCCTGCGTCAGACTTGGATTATAGAAAGTAGGTCATTTGATGTGACTTATGAGACATTGGATGCCTCTTTACAATAGGTTTGTGGTGTGGTCTATGGTGTTTCTTTGAAATTGGGTTCTTGGTAGAGATCTATTGATTTGGTAGCCATTGAGATGGATCGATATGACTTGATCTTGGGTCAAGACTTCTTGAGGTGAGTTGAAGTGATCATTGCTCCTTGAAGTGATTGATGTTTTTGAAAGATAGCCATTGCTTTAGTTTTTCCATCAGTTATTCTTTGGTTTCCATCATAATTGTGATGGTTCACACTATTTTTTAAAAAGAAATATATATTTGTTGTACATGGATTGAGATCTTAAACTATTGAGGTTCTCTTTGTTTTGAGAATAGCTTAACATTCTCTACTTAACATGGCCAACCATGTGAAGGTGGAAGCTTAGTTGACCCCTCCTAGAATCCTTTTATGACCCTTTATGACACTTTAAGACCTCTAAGATGTATTCTTAGGGATCGTAAAGGGTCATAAAGGGTCATAAGGGGTTATGGGACACAACAGCCAAGAAACATAAATGTAGGCATCATGGTCACAATTTTTTGGAGACACAACATAATTGAATGCTATACCCAGATAATGCAACACAACCACTACTCCTTTTGTTCTAAGTTGACACTATGGGATCCAAAAACCAAAGATAAGGAATCTATATATGGTTTTTGGATCCTGTAGTGTCAACTTAGAACTGTAGGAGCAGTGGTTGTGTTGCATCCTCTGGGTATAACATTCAATTATGTTGTGTCTCCAAACAATTGTGACCATGATGCCTACATTTATGTTTCTCAACTGTTGTGATACCTACATTTATGTTTTGTAGCTATCATGTTTATTTTCATGTTCTTTATGTATTTGGCTTCTCTCCCTCGCATCGAAAATAAGATTTTCCCACTCTGAATCAAGAATGCGCATGCAACACAAGTAGAATATGCACGGATAGCAGGTGGAGCTGAAAAAACATAGCACATTTACATTTTTTTAATAGGTCAAAATTACAATGTTTGTGATGGTCTATAAATTAAAATACATAATTAAAGACCTCTATAAAAAATGCAACCCTGTTGTATCTTTCAGCTCCACCTAATATCCTATGTATATGAATTGAGATTGCATATTGAACTAGGCGTCTCCTTCTACATCACCTGAAACCAAGAGATTGTCATCGTTAACATCTAAAATCATTAGTGAACTTTTGTTACTATTAAAAAGTACACTAGCACTTGCACTGAAAGAAGGTGCAAGGGATACGTGGATGATTTGGATGTAAATTCAATCATTCATCTTTGTAGTGCTAATCTTATAGGTAGCCTTTGACTAAGGTTCAATTCTAGGTAGCATTCATGCTCCTTTGTTTCTTGTACACCATCTGTGTCAGTAAGTTTCTTCATGGATGGCCTCCACTTTCTTCCCAACTATAACTGTAACCACTATTCATTCTCCCGTGGTCATTACTTTCTTCTCTATTGATCAAACCTCCACTAAAACTTCTCTGATGATAATTTCCAAATTCACTATTTGGTATTCCTTCATCTCCCCTTAACTCCATCACTTATGGTTACAAATCAAGTTCCAAGAATTGAAATAGCATGTCTCATCATCACAACTAATCCACTTTAAACAATTGATTAACCATTCTAGACAAGATGATGATTTAAGGTTTTTTGTGAAGCTTCTATCTTGGTAGTTGCAATCAGCATTTGTATTACAAGTTTTGTTGCTCAAGTAGTGTATTTTAGAAAAGAACCCATTGAACACTCTAATACTAATTTCTCCCAAAATATGAAATCCACTCAAATTTAGCAAAAACCCCTCCAACATTACAACAATGTATAAAAGGAAACTCAGTGTTTCTAGTAGCGATAAATAGATTTTTTGAGAAGAGTAGAAGAAACAATAATAGAAACAATACACTTGGAGGGAGAAAACCCTATAGACTTATGAAATACCTTTGTATGCAACCCATTAACATTTCAAATGCAAGAATGAAAGAAAACATGGAACTAAGCTCAAACATGTGTAAATAAACATTAGTCATTATCAAATAAACATTGAGAAATAAACATCAGTCATTATCAAATAAGTTGCATAAATGAGAATCATTTTTTTTGACTTTTTCTTTTTTTCTACTTCCCTATATTATTGCAAAGGCATATCCATGTCCACATCATCATTTCTTCTCGGTCGTGCACGTGATCTCACTATCCTTTGCAAAGGCATGTCCTCTGTAATAATAAATAAAAGGCTTCAATTAAAAACATATTATCATAATTGGGGTTAATTTAAAAACATATTCATTATTGTTACAAGCATTTCAATTCTCTAAAAACATAAACATGAATCTCTTTACCTTGTCCAATCACATAATCTTGCCCATCGGCTTGAACCTCAACACGCTCATCGGGAACAACCTCTACATCCCCTGCAACTACAATACAAAATGTTTTATTAATCCCAACACATTATAATTAAATTTTTATTACTACGCCAAATTCAATTTAACATGTTTACTTGTATTAAATATTCATTAATCAAAATTTGAATAGAAAATGTATACCTTGAGTACTACAATTCACATTCGAATCGACACCTCCATCATGCTCAACCGGTACAGTATCAATATCAACAGGCTGCATTCCAATGTAAATAATTAGTGCATTTATCGACAATATATACATATAAATACAAGACAAATACTGAGAAATGTTAATCATTCAGTTTAATATATATAAATATATTCACTTTAAAGTTTTAAACAAATATATAATCATTGCTTCCTTACTTAAAACAAATATATTCACTTTATGTTGGAACTTAACATCAAATACAGTAATTGGTAAAGTATTCAACTTGAAATAAAAATCAATTGGCTTATTTACCTAATCAATAGATCCAACAAAAGAACCTTGTGCACTCATTTCTCGGTATCATTTAGCCACGACTTTATAGCCTTGTTTGTAGCCTATTTTCTTGTCCTCTTCTGTAATCGGTTTTTTGAACTCCAAGGTCTGGCTTTTTTATTGGTATCATGAATTTTTATTGTAGTGAATTTCATCAAAACTAAATTGATAGAAATTTATAAATATTTGCATACGATTTTTCATTTACTAATACTTACAACTCGTGCAACAAGTTTTGAATATCCACCCGAGCCAAGCTTGTGTTGTTCGTGCTTTTGTTTTCTTGCTTCTATTGCCTTTGTTGTGTCAGGCAACCTACATGATGTTTGAAAGGTGTTAGATCACATAAGTACAAAGAGTAAATAGTACATACTTTTATTATTAAGATTATCACGTACCTTCTTTCCTCGGGTGATAGTACTCATCCACTATGTCTTGCGTGTCTCTCAAGTGCATCCTTTTTAAGATTATCCCACTCATTAATAGGAATATAGGGAGGCCGCTCATAATAAGGGTTGCATTCTATTTGGGTCCTGTAGTTGTCCCTAATATACTTCAAAACTTGGCCTGCTTTGTCAAGGAGTCTAAGTCTATGAAAGACTTCAGGTCCAAAAATTGTTGTCATAGAGTCAATGTGTTTATTCTTTAACCCTTTATCTTGTGATGACCACCTTTTAAGAAAAAAATTGTTAGATTCATAAATGAAATGAAGCTACCTTTTAATATACTTGAAGAAAGGGATGAAATGAAATCTGATCTTGCAATGAAATCAAAATATGATACCATGTGCGTATGGTCGGCCCAAAAAGTGCAAATATTCATCATTAAGTTTTTCATAAAATAGATTATTCCCTGCAAGATAATAATGAGATTATTATAATTAGTTATTGCAAGGGACCACATAGGGGGTTAGTGCATTACATTATGAGTATTATATTGTATACTAAAAGAAAGGATCAATCTTTAAAGTACCTGGAAGCTAGGCTCCTCTCAAGTGAATTCTGGATATTCATTATTCACGAGCATTTGATCACAATTTTGTATTGTTCCCATACATTTAACATGAGTACATCGAAGAATTGTGTCATTGCCTCCTACATAAAATGAATCCAATATTACAAAATGCCCCCTAAGAAAGAATATATAGTTCAAGTGAAATAAACACATGATAAATGTGAGAGAAAAAGAGGAGTCTACTTACAAATAGTAGGTGTTTCCATCACATCTGTGGTCATGCTATGTGTTTCTGACATTGTAGGTGGCACTACCTTTGTGGATTTGATCCTTGTACCAGGTGGCGTACTCAAGATAGGATCAATAGCAGGTGTTGAACAAAAATATTGTTAGAGCATAAAAAAATATGGATAACCATGGACAAGATGGAGGATAAAACATGTGATGTACCACCTGAAGTATTTGCATCTGAGGTGTCACCCTTTAATGTATTTAGCATCCTCTATAAAGAGAACACATATATATTTTAGTTAATGACACAAATAAAATAGTATACAATAAAAATCATTATTGAACTTTTTTTATAATTAAAAACTACATTAATACTTACTCTATAATTCTGAACATGACGAATCAACACATCCTCTTTCCTCTATATTTCAAGAGTGTGAGGTTGAATATCTTCCATTCGAGCTAACTCTTTTGATATTGCATGAAGGACCCTTTGCAGTGCAACCACAGGATTAACCTTTGATAAAAAATCAACATTGAATGGATCCTGCTCATCCCGCGGCTCCTCATGGACTACTTGTTCCTTTCCCTTTTTCTGATCAACAATCATTTGTGAGAATAATATTATTAGCCCTTTATTTAAAAGCAATCCAAAAATGCTGAGAGTAATATTGATCCTTACTACAAAGAGAGTATCATCTCTTTTGGGCATTTTCTAGGTTCTATTGCTTTTGATATTAAGGTCATCAAGGAGGACCTATAAGAACAAAAAAGATCACGAACATGATTAAAAGTGCTACTTTTGGAGACAAGCCTTTGGTTTCTTGCTTGGAGGATTGGATGGAGGCTATCCGTAAAGGGGAAGCCTTCAGTGAAATGGGTGGTAAGGTGATGGATTTGGAACAAACTTTTGACAAGCTCAACACCGATAAAAATAGATATGAGGAAAGCATCATCTTCCTAGAAGAGAAAGTCCAAATTTTGGAAAATTCCATTAATAAGAACTGTGAATAGAGTGCCCATATCATCAATCTTTCTGATGATCAAAGTAAGGCTACCACAAAGAAGCTGGATTTCTATAAAGGGGAGGATATCAAGGAATTGAAGGAAATGGGCATTGGTTACCGTACTAGAGCCAAAATGAAAAAAAAAGAGATGGAGATGGAGGACCAGATAGGGAACATGGACCTCTTAGTTGATCATGCCTCTAAGATTATGAATATCAACTAGCTCTCTCTCTACTGTGGCTGTCTTTTATTTGTGCTGTCTTTCTCTATTTCTAACTGCTTGGCAGTCTTTTTCTATTGTCTTTTGTTGGGCTGTGTGACTTTGTTTTTGTTTTCCTTTTTGGTCTATGATTGATTAGTATTGAATATCTTCTTATCTTTTGTACAAGGTTTTGAGACCTTTCAAATCCTATTTTTACTTAATCAGAACAAAAAATATGCATTAACATAACAAAAAATACACATTAAAATTTTTCTTGTATGTGCATTTGTACAAAAACAATGAGTTTTACCTGTCGGGAAGAAGAAGTCCCATGAGAAATATCATCACCATGCATATCATGTGGTTGTTCATCCATAATATAGCTCTGTATTTCAAAAAAAATCATTCAGACATGTTAAAACACATGTGTTCTTATTCCAAGTTACGTTGAATAATAGACAATTATCAAAATGCGTACCACCTCATCCATGATAGTGATCGGATTTTTTGTATCTATGCAATTCAAATTGTAATCAATAAGCATATCCTTGCCTCCATGTATGATTTGATCGCACATACAAATACGTGATTTCCCTCGTGCGACTCAAATATGCAATTGGGTTGCCTCTTAGTTGACGTAGGCCGTGTACTTTTTATAAAACCTGTAATATTCCTTGATGCTTTTGACCTTTCATCAATGTATATAGGTTCTATTTTACTTTGTTCACTCACTTTTTGTTGTATATAATTTACCATGAGTGCATACCTATACATACCTTTTTTTATATTTAACAATTTGCATCCAACTACTGTAATCATAACAAGGTCTGACATACTCCATCAATTCAACAACTTTTTTGTAAGAGACCTTTATGCCATCCATAGAAAATAGGCCCAAGCCATGTAATAAAGATGGTGCTATGTGATATATCCTCTCTTGAACACAAAAACCAATGTTTATTGAAGGAAGTTCATCGGGGACCCATTGTTTCTGTAGATGTTTGTACCTAAAGGGAAGCTTAGAGTCACCTTTTCTCTCATCATCATAAGAACATGACCCCCCTTGAGCAAGGAAAAATTTCATGTGTTTATTGAATTTCTTTCTAATCTTTTGACCTCGAGTCGATCTCATTGAATTAGATGTACTAAATGTCTCACTTTCTTCTTCCATTCCTACATTTTCCTTGCTCGAGGAAGACAATTCTGACAATACCTATTCGCTAGTACCTACACTTCATGCAATGAGAAAGATAGGTGGTAATGAGAGAGATATTTTACAAATGGTAAAAGACATTAATCTCTATGGGGTGTATTGACTTGTACTTGACAATCCATGAGACTGTGTGGGATACCTGACATAAGATAATAGTTATATAATCAGACAAATATAGTTCACTCCATAGTTTTCATTATATCTTGTGAAGGACATTATACATTGTTAAAATTATCTATTTATCCAACAATATTTTGAATATCTCAGCATTGCATATAACTAAACATCTCAACATTGCATGAGACACCACTATTGTGGTATTTCGTCAAATAGTTCTTGTGCCTTACCAGTGTTTTTATTACATTTTGTCAAATGGTTGGCATGTATGTTTATTCAAATGGAGTTATATCATTTGGAATGGATATATGATAGGTTGATATCGAATTCTATGTCAAGATTTACAACATTAAATTGATCATAGTTAGAAGACTCAGACACAAGAAGAATATGAGTATAGCCAATTTTTAGAAGAATATGAATGAATGCAAACATACATAAGTGGATGAACATTAATAATGAAGGTACTAGATATTGCCTGAAGTAATAAAGTGTTGACCCAGGGTTCAATCTAGTATGCTCATGTATGATCTAGAAACTGTAAGGAAGGAAAGGATGGGGTTAGATCCAAAGGATCTAAGCAATTCCTGACACCCTATTATTGATCCTCATCTACAATTATGCATGTAAATAGTTAAGCCATACACTTCTAAAAGGAACTATGCTACATAACATGTGCACTCAAGAACATTCACTCAAGAACATGTGCAGTGTATAGGCACTGGAATCTAAATGAAGCCCTACATTTATGTCTCTATGAACACCTAGTGAATCACTGTTGTGGCTTCATTTATGTCTCTATAAACACCTGGTGAATCACTATTGTGACTGCATCATCCAAATAGTGTAACAACAACACCAGATGTTGTTGTTCCATCTGGTGTTGCTATGGCATCATTTACAAATGATGCATCCACAAGAATAACCCACTATGCCCATCAACACAAGGCAATCATGATCAAGCATAAGCAATGGAGGGGACATTATCAAGGTCAAATCAGAGGTCAAATTTCATTCCGTGAAATTTTATATTTGTATAGTTATAAATTTTCATGCCTTAATAAAATCTTATAAAACAACATATATTGTGTGAAGTGTTTGATCTCTCTTTATTTATTTTGCTGTTGATATTCACTATGTGGTACTCCCTGTTTATGATCATTTCATGAAGAAATATCTTGATGGCTCGTGGGATGTAAGCTAGGGCATCATGAATTATTTATGAGCTCATTGTTTGAGCACCTCATGTCCCTATTTGATGGGTCGATGCTCTGTTTGTTATATTGAGTTTACAAAATATATTTAGTCTTAATAAATATCTTATAAAACAACATAAAACTAACCCAAAATACTTTGTCTTAATAAAATCTTAATAAAATAATATATTTAGTCTTAATAAAATTTTATAAAACAACATATATTGTGTGAAGTGTTTGATCTCTCTTTATTTGTTTTGTTGTTGATATTCACTATGTGGTACTCCCTGTTTATGATCATTTCATGAGGAAATATGCTGCAAGCTAGGGCATCATACATTGTTCATAAGCTCATTGTTTAATACTGGTATTGTTTACATCTTTTCATTTGGAATTCTTGATGACCCACGATCTTTGAGAGCTAGGGCATCATTGCTATTGCCTTCAAGGCATTGTGTGAAGTGTTTGATCTCTCTTTATTTGTTTTGTTGTTGATATTCACTATGTGGTACTCCTTGTTTATGATCATTTCATGAGGAAATGTCTTGATGGTTTGCGGGCTACAAGGTAGGGCATCATGCATTATTTATGAGCTCACTATTTGAGCACCGACCAATCAAATAGGGACATGAGGTGCTCAAACAGTGAGCTCATAAACAATGCATGATGCCCTAGCTTGTAGCCCACAAGCCATCGAGACATTTCTTCACGAAATGATCATAAACGAGGAGTACCACATAGTGAATATCAACAACAAAATAAATAAAAAGAGATCAAACACTTCACACAATATATGTTGTTTTATAAGATTTTATTACGACTAAATATATTATTTTATTAAGATTTTATTAAGATAAAGTATTTTGGGTTAGTTTTATGTTGTTTTATAAGATTTTATTAAGACTAAATATATGGTGTAAACTCATAATTATACTTGATATATATAATACAATGGTATGTAGTATGATCTATACATTTGTGAGATGTGATTAATTCTAGTTTTATGATATTTTGGGATTAAATTGGTGAGTTTGTATACTTTCTCCATATTAAACTAACCTATGACTTCAAAGAAGGAATTATGAAATATAGTTGTAGGTAGTTATCTCTTCTATAATGATGGAGGAGTGAAAGGTAATGATCAATGAGGTTGTTGCTATTAGATCATACATTAATACACTTACTATTTTGAATTTGAGCTCGGGCATCATGTAATGTTATTGTTGTCATTGCATGCTTGCTGCTATTGTGCACCATATATTGTTTTATACACTATTTATTTCATTAAGACCACGAGCTTAGCATTTGTAATGTATTTTCTGTTATTGGATCAATGCTACCATGTTGTTGAGGCTGTAGATGCATTGAATCACCACTGTCATTCTATTTTGATAGCAAAAATATAACAAATAGAGCACCGACCAATCAAATAGGGACATCAGTATGACATTTAATGCATTATTTCTTCATCATGATGATAAGAATTTCATTGGCTCAAAGCACATAAAATGTGGGTAGATATATTGAATCACCACTTCCGTTCTATTTTGATGAAGAGGAACTATGTTATAAAATGTCATGGCATGAAATTTTATAATTGTACATATAAATTATGAGTATAACCGAACAACAAAAGAGCACCCACATGCCTTGGTTGTTATTGGTCTATGAAAGGTTTTGGTTTGCCTTTCCCAATTGAGATGTCATCCTAAGATTCAAAAGGACCAAGGTAATAATAAGTCTTGAGCATAAATGCATGATTGTGGATCCTCAAGTAGGAGTTATGATGCAAAGGAAGAACACTTATATGGGTTTACCCACATAAGGACAATGGTTTCATTCATCTTTCTTTCAAGTTCTCTTGGGTACTTTCCTTGGCCTCTAGGCTTGGGCATCCTATAGGGGTTGAACCAAAATTACGAAGGCAATGAGGAAAAATAGAATAATAAGTTTGGGGACTTAGACTTATGTTCAATCCTTAGTAATGGTTTGTTGAACTAATTACTAGATGAGTGACTACAGTACCCTAGTTTGCATTATTAGATGATCTTTTTTATTTGTGTTCATTTCATGCAAAGATACATGTAAAGGAAAATAAATTTTTGTATCTAAAGATTACATGTATATATATGAAAAATAAGTTGTATATACTATACAAGGAAAATAAATTTTAGAAGAAAATGCAAGAGTACAGGCATACATAAGAGGATGAACATAAATAATAAGGGTGCCAGACATTGCCTGAAGTGATGAATTTTTGACCCAGGTATGAATCTAGTGTGCCCCTATGTGATCCAGAACCTGCAAAGAAAAGAGAGATGGGGGTTAGATAAAAAATATCTAAGCAATGAATGACATCCTATTAATGAGCCTCATCTACAATTATGCATCTACTTACCCCATACTTGTATGTGTATGGTGATCATGTGTATGTACTTGCTTGATGTGTTTGTATGGTAGAGGGTAGAGGCGTAGTTACTTGCATAGTCAAGATCCACACATCTGACTGTACCCTATCATTGTCTGTTATATATATATATATATATATATATATATATATATATATATATATATATATATATATATATATATATATATATATATATATATATATATATATATATATATATATATATATATATATATATATATATTGGATCATGTGCATGCTTCATCTTGTGATGAAAGGTTTGCAGGTAGATGGCATTGTCTTCCCTGAATTGCTAGGAGTGAGCGTGCCCATAAACATTCATCTCAATGGTAAAGAGGGGAGATAATACACAGACCCAAAACCCTAACCTAAGCCTAATTGTCCTAGGATTATACAAGTATCAATTTGACTACCCTACCCGAATTCATCTAGTAGGCATGAATTCGTGGATCCCTTCTCTTGAGTTTGTTTGGTTTTATGTTGTTTGAATTCAGTTGATTTATTTCTTATATGGGTGATTTTCTGTGATTTATTGATTAATATTATAGTTGAAATTTAATATTAATCATGTTCCTAAGTTATTTGAAAAAATTTAATTAAAAGTTAAATATTTGATTATTTGGATTTAATTAATTATTTAATTGGTAATTAGATTTAATTATGCTTGTGTGCATTATTAAATAATCAAATATTTAATTGCATGGGTTTATGATGCTTTAAATATTTAATCTATTTAATACATATTTTAATTATTAACATAAACAATATTGAAAAGTGAATTGTTCTCAAAAGTTATCAACTTATTTTCAAAAGTCAAAGTTGAGTTGTGCAAAATAAGTTATTTTAATTTATTAATTAGGATTTACTTTCAAATTGGGAATTGGAGTTTGATAAGGAGTTAACTATTGAGTCATCTCTAGGGTTTGCATGAAAGGGGGAATTAAATTCCTAATAGGGGGAATTGTATTCATTTTAGCATTAGACATATTTTTTGGAGATTGGTGGAGAGAGCTTGGATTTTGGCATCTTGAGATTCTTGGGTGTTTTGTGTTGCTTAAAAATTTGTGAAAGATTGTTGTGCATTTGGATCTTGGTTTGCATTCTTCGTGGATTCAGATTTACAGGATTGGGTTCTTACTTTGAAGGATCTAGAAATTTTCTTCTTCTCAAAGGCTTCTATTTTTAGTTCTTGCATTGGATCTGAGGTTGGGTTTGAGAATCCTCTTTGTAATTTTTATCGGTGAAATTCTCAATGAATTAATATGTCTAGTTAAATTTATTTTCTTTAGTAGATCTGTTTGGTATGTCTGTGATTTTGGGTGTTAAAAAACCCTTAGATCTGAATTTGTGTGATTTTATTTAGACTTGGCACATTAGGGTTATGCTGCCCAATTTTTCATGAAATTATTCTCTATAAAATTCATAGAAAACAAAAAAAATTAGTGTAGGCTATAGTTCAACTATAGAGCCTTGGAAATATTATTAGTTGTGAGAAAAATCCAATTTGGGTAGGAAAATACTTGCTGGTAAAAAAATAAATTACATCTCTGGTAAATAGAAAATTATGCTAGTAAAAAATGAATAATACACCAGTGAGAAAAAAAAATAAAACAACAAAAAAAAATCCAAAAAAGAAAAAGGAAACATTATTGTGTGAAAAGAGTAAAAGGGCTCTGATTTCCTTTTCTGGAAAAAGATATAGAGAATATAAATTTCCGTTTTCAAAAATTGCCCTTTTAAAAAAAAAGTAATAAACTCTATTTATAAAAAATAAATAAATGGCATTATATATATATATATATATATATATATATATATATATATATATATATATATATATATATATATATATATATATATATATATATATATATATATATATATATATATATATATTAAATGGTATTAAAAAAGAGCATTTGAATGCTGTTTGTTTAAAAAAAAATTAAATTTTTTTTGAGTGGGGCGGGGCCACCAACTCACCCACCCCACGATAGCCTCACGGGCATCGTGAGCAGCCTAAGGTTGCAGCATGGTACCATGCCGCAGTCCTAGACTGTCGCACGATGGGGTTGAGGCCTATTGCCTGCAATCCTCGACTGTAGTGCGACAGTGGGGAGCGGGCCTAGTGCCCCCCCACCTACCTTTTATTTTTTATTTTTTAATATTGTTTTTTTATATTATTAATAATTTTTATTAATAGCTTTTTTTAAAATATGTTAAATTTTTATTTAGTGATTTAATTTAATTTAGATTAATCAGATTTTATTTATTAATTTAATTTAATTTAATTAATTTAGTTTAAATAAATTGTTTATTGGATTAAAGTTGGAGTTACATATTAATTTAGTTAAATTAAATCTTGATTATAAATTAGTTTTTAATGGGAAATGATATTAAGTTATTTGGATTAAATAAGATTGCTTTCTCATTTGATTAAACATAACTTAATCTTTTGATTGTATTTAGTCATATTGTATTTATTCAATGAATAGTATTTATTTAAAATGTTGTTATAAATACTTTTAGTGGTAATGCACTTTTATTGTGAGGGTTTAGGGCTGTATAATATTATGAAATAAATTATTAAATTGTATGATTTATTACTTAATTTTAAATTAGACCTATCATTTTATTATTCTAATGGGGCATATAAATGCTTGTGTTAATTAGGATACATTTTATTATGCATAACTAATTGTGATTGGTATTGGAAAATGAGGTTTGTAGGTGTTATATTCTTACTGAAATTGAGCTTTTTACTTTGTTGAATTCATAGAATGTATATAGGGAATATTCTTTTATTATGACAATATTGTGATGTTTATGTTAAGTTTCTCTTAGTAGTTTTATGTGTTTCTACTTTTGGATTCAATTATGATGAATATGAAATTTAAATGCTTATAGATCAATTTCAGTTTACTATGATGGGAGTGTTGTATTCCTTCATTCCTGCAGTGTCTTCTTGTGCATATTATGATATCGGGCACTAGATGACCTAGGGGGAAAATAAAGGCCAGGGTATGTGTCAGTTGGTTATGTTTTCAGCATTATGTTTTGATGTGTGTGTATTTCGATTATGCCATGATTTGACCATATGGGCTCATGATGCTTTGTATTTTGTTGATGGTATCTTTGTAATCATTTGTAGTTCTTGTGTGTGAAACTGGATCTGGGATTACTTGGCTGTATACCTGATTAGATCTAGGAGAGATTTATGAGCCCAGAGTAGTTTACCTAGATATGTAGTAGGAGGTGGCTTGCAATAAGCGCCAGGGCCCACAAGTGGCTGCCATGATCACTTATTGTAAGTATATGTAATCAAGTGATAACCTAATAAAATTAAGGGGAATTAAATGAACTTAATAAGATATGTTCCTCGCCCATGCTTGAGTGCTAGTACAGACTAAGATGGGAATGGAGATGATGCTGGCCACCTTGAGAGGTGTGTCTAGCATAGTTATGGCTTCATTTGTATGAGGAGTCATTGATCCATGTATGGTCACTTGAGTGCCGGGATCCAGAGTGATTACTAGGATGAGACTCAAGGATTAGACGTACATGATGACACCTTCCTATGCATAGTCTAGTTATTCTACATGTGTCGGTTGCCTCTGGATTAGTGAGTTGTACCTATCACTTTATTTTGTTTACCTTGAGTTAGAGTTCTTTTAGGATCATCTTGCGTAGTGGTTTTATCCTTGCTTTGGTATTGGTTATCCGAGTGGGGTTTGTTGTTATCTCCTCAGCACGGTGGGGTAGACCTTTGTGGTTCTACATGGACGGGTGGTAGTGATTCTTTACCATTTGAGATTCAACATCCTAGTGTCGGTGCTTGATGGTGCTTTTGCAGTTGGATTCCTTATGATTCTTCTTTGATGCTTCTTTTATTATATTCTATTACTATAATCTTGTATTAGATTATTGCATGTGTTACCTAATTTGGATATTGTATTATTGAGGTTAGAGTGATTACCACATACCCTGTGACATGTACAGTGGATGTGAGTTTATGTAGATATCATGGCTGTCCATGAAGATTGTATTTATTGATGTATGATGTAATTGTAATATTTAAGTTATGGAATCTTTTGTTTATGTTATTTTAGTTGTGTTATGTTCTTAAGTAATTCTATGTCATGGGACCCTCAAGTTTGTAATCTGTGATGGTTGTTGTGTTAATGTGAGTAAATGGTAATTGCTTCCACACTGATGTTTATCTTGTATGTTAACTTTAGAAAAAAAAAATTCACCAAACTTAGTAGCATGTTTTAGGTTAATCTCTCTTGGGTTCCTTGGCGGGGCATTACACACATTAACTTGTACATTCTTGATCTTCAATACTTAACAGAATCATGTAATATAATCAAATCACTATCATACTGTTATAGACTCATTAATAAGTTACCCAATTAATACCATAATCATATCTTACTCATACATCTCATCTTCATATTAATATCTCATTCCTTCACCAATATTTTCTTCTTTAGATGTTTGTAACTATCATGATAAGTACAATCAAAACTAGTTGACATTAATGACAATATAATAATTGATCTAATATCTCACATATACTTTAGTAGCTCATTGATCATCTTCACATTCTCCATTATGTTCTCCAAATAGTTAATCAATTTTAGTCTAACAAGCATGTTATATGAGTAAACAGGGACAAAATGAGTTTACTTGTACTAGGATTCTCACAGGCTAGTACAAGGATTGCCGGAGTTTTGGAAATAGATGATGAAAATCCTCAAAAGAGGGAGAAATTTGGATGGTGGGTGTCCCATCGGGCATGCAAAAATTTAGATGTGATGAACCTAAATTTTTGAGAGCACACGTAGACAAGAAAATGTTAGCTAAAAATATGCATGCAACATATAACAATAAATTCATACACACCACCTCTGATTGAGCGAAAATGGGTGCACCCAAGCCCCATTTGATTTGCTCATTTTAGGAGAATGTGGATGTGCTCTTCAAACACAATGAGAAGATTCCCAATAAAATTATAAGATGATTTGAACTAAAAGAAAGCCTAGGAGATCCCAAAATGGCACAAAAACTAGTATGAAGAACTAGTTTTGCCCCAAGGATTCCAAGAAAGGAAAATGATGAAGATAAAGATTTAAAGTAAAAATGATATGCAAGATTTGAGATTCATTAACCTTTAAGCATGGATATGTTATTTAGATTGAAAAGGAAGAGAAATGCATAAGGAAACTAAGATTCATTAACCATTAACATTATGCTATGTGATCTAAGAATTGAAAGCAAGAACAAATAAACTAACATGCAAAAATGTTATGAAATTCTAGAGCTAAACTAACATGATAACAATGCATAAAATGAATTAGTGAGTTGTTTATGGAAGGGCCTCTATTTATAGATTTTTGGAAGGAGAGAGAGGGCTTGGATGAGGTGGCACCTATGTGGCATCCACATGGGAGCCACATAGGAGACACACGGGCTTAGAGGAGAGGGATATTTTGAAAGGTCAATTTGAGACAAGATAGGAATTTAAGGTTTGATTGGCTCAAGGTTTCTCACACGTGTGAGAAACTTTGGGGAAGACATTAGGGGATAAATTTTTAAGAGAGAGTTGGAGCATTTAAGGAAGTTTGGTGGCTTCCTTGGGAAGAGTTTCTCACACATGTGTGAGCAACTCATTAGCTTTAATGAGGTTAGGAATCACTTTTTAAGTGATATTAGAGGAGTGATTAGGTGGGAGGATAGGTTTATCTAGTGAGGTGATGGGTATAGGCTATGCTTTAGGTAGGGATTTAGATTAATTTAAATTAGATTTTGACTAATCCAAGCTTAGAAATTAGGATGTGGAGGGATTTTAAATAAATAGCAATTTATTCAAAAAGGGATTTATGGGGGGATATGTATTAAAATAAATTCAAAACATTAGAGAGAGGAGTATTTGAATTAGATTTAAATACTTTAGTTAATGAACCCAAGTTAATTAAATATAATTAAATGGGTAGATGAATATGACAATATTAAGTAAAATTAATTATTAAGTCACATGGATTATTAAATGAATGAGTTAATTAATATAAAATATTTTTAGGTGTCTATAGTAGGTATATATTCCAATCTCACTTCTTTATTCTGTACCTTCTCTTTGAAAAAATGACACTTGATAGCTATGTGCTTGGTCTTTAAATGCATTACTAGATTCTTTGATATATTAATTGCACTAGTATTATCACAGTGTATAACAACAGGTTCATTTACTTTTTCTTGTATTCCTTCTAATATTTTCTTAATCCATAAAACTTGTTGACAATTAATTATGATGCAAGAGCATCCTAGGATTCTTGGGAATCTTGTATCATCCAAAAATATGTCTATCTTTGAAGGTAGATTGTTAGTTTTGATCTTGGTTTGGTGGAGTTATTGCTCGATTTGAGAGACTGGTTGCTCGGTTTATGTGGTTACTGGGGTGCTTGGTCTCTAAAGAACACTTAGTGACTAAAGGTGTCAGTTCACTATTGCTCGGTGATAACTGTGTTGCTCGGTCATGCTTGGCGTGGTCGGTCAACTAGTGCTCGGTTAGCTCTTCTATTGCTCGGTGTTCTTTCTTACTGACTGGATTATTTTATTAGATTGGCTTGGCCGACTTATGCATTTAATTTGGGTCACACTCCTCATGTTAATGGATTTTTCATTAGACATGTGGGGACCTAGATCTGGCATGTTGCATTCTTCTATGTGGATCTGATGACCATTTGGGGCCATCTTTGAGAGTTTATTTATTTTTATAAGGCTATGTGAGAGCTGACTAATGTTTTAGCATTTAATATTTGTTTATAAGGGTTTATTGTTTCATCAGCCAACTTGTGGCTAGGAATCAATATTTATAGGATGCTTGGGTAGTTGTTTAGGGCATGATATAGTGGGAAGGAGAGTTAGTAGCCTACGAGCTTAGGAGAAGGAAGATTGCTTGGAAGTTTAAGTACAAGTTTAGATCTTTCTTGGGTGCCTACCAGTGTGTTGTGTGTTACAAACCTAGGCTAGCTGAATGTTGATGTTGGGGAAAAGATTTGGATCCTGTGAGATCTTGTAGACTGTTACTTGCTTTGTAATTGGTGGTCATTGGGAAGGCCTTACAGCCTAACACATTGCATGTAATTAGTGTTTTGATGAATAAAGAATTCTATTTCATTTCAGATCTATTGTTTTTATTGTGTATTTTTGTTTCATATTGGTTTGGCTACAAGGTTGGTTAGTCCTTAATTGGATCCACTGAGCCTTGACTGCATCGGGTGGTATCAGAGTGAATTTTGTTCTTGTTTGGGCAAATTTTGTTCCTGTTGGAGCTGAGTGGATCTTTTATATCTAGATCTTGATTTGAAGATGCCTTTGAGGAGAAATTGTGAGATCTCTAAGGAAGAAGAAACTACTGGAGAATTCTATCTTGATGATTTTAGGGCTTTGCAGAAACAAGTGCAAGACCTACAAGAATAATTGAGAAATAAGAAGCCTACCTTGAAAGAGGATACTGATGATGAATTCGAGGAAGATCATTTTGAAGAAGCTGTGGAAGAAGCTTGAGATCCTAAGGAGAATCAAATTTTGAAAGCTATGTCTAAGATCGAGAAGAGACCTAAGAATGAAGTTTCTACATTTGCTGGAAGCCTTAGGCCATAGGAGTTGATTGATTGGATCAATGAGATTGATGATTACTTTGAGTATGAAGAAATAGAAGATCCTGATAGGGTTAGATTTGCAAAGACTAAGTTGAAAGGTCATGCAAATATTTGGTGGAGAGAAGTTCAGTTGGAAAGAGGTAGAAGAGGAAAAGAGAAGATCACTCAGTGGAACTGAATGGTTGACAAGTTGAAGAATCAATTCATTCTAGTGGATTATGAACTAGACATGTTTAAGAAGATGCAAGCTTTGAAGAAGACTAACAAATCGGTACAGGAGTATACCAAGGAGTTTTATAGAATCTTGATTAGGACTGGTCATTCTAAAGCTGATAAAGAGAAGGTTGCTAGGTATGTCTATGGTTTGAGACCTAGTATTCAGTAAGAATTACTTACTATGCAGATGAAAAAATTTGGTGATGCTTACCAAATGGCATTAAATATTGAAGAGAAGCTGAATAAGAAGTATGAAGGAAAATAGAACAATAGGAACCGAGGTGGTAAAACTAGTGAGACAGTTTATGAGAGTAATGTAATAGAGAATCCTAAGTCTGATATGGGATTTGGCAGTGGTCAAGTTACTAAGAATGTTGGATAGAGAGGAAGGTGGAAGAATGAGTTCACTGGTACTTGTTATAATTGTGGTGAAGTTGGTCATAGAAGTTGGTAGTGTCCTAAGAAAAGAGTTGCATTAGCTACTAAAGAAGACATTGAGAACATTCCAGAGAAAGGTGAATGTATTTTCAATAGGAGATTAGCTGCATGTGTTCATGAACTAGTGCAGAGAAGAAATTTGTTTTGAACCAGATGTAAGTGCAAGGTTAAGGTATGTAATGTCATAGTTGATGGTGGCAATTCTGAGAACTTTATTTCAGATGGAATGGTTAGTAAATTGAATTTGGAAAGAAGAAAACATCCTAATCCTTATCAGATTAGTTGGATACAAGATATTTCTAAGGTTAGAGTTGAAGAACAATGCTTGGTTAAGTTTCAGATTGGATCTTACCATGATGAGATATTGTGTGATGTATTGCCTATGGATGCTTGTCATTTGTTGCTTGATAGACCCTAGTAGTTTGATAGAAATGTTTTCTTTGATGGTCATGCTAACACCTATGTGGTTAGGCATAAAGGAGCTTGGCATAAGCTGATACCATTACACGAGACAGGGGTTAAGGGATGTGGAGTTATCAGGTGTTGTCCTTATGACAATCCTCAGGAGTAGAAGGTTGATGAACCTATTCCTGTTAAGTCTAGTTTGAAGGAAAAGGAGAATGATATCTCTAAAGAGTTTGTTGAGATTAAGAGATAGATGGTTTTTCTAGTAGAGATGCTTCAATAGATGGTGACATTTGTGACATAGAGAGATGTAGATGATACTGAGTTGGTTGAGGAGTCTAGAGAGGATGAACCTTACCAAGGCATTGGGGTGATTGGTAGTGGTCAAAGTTAGTTGCTAATAGCTTCCAACTGGAGGAGTAAACAAAGTGGGAGACACAAGAACTTTCTACATGAGGTAGTGAATGAAGTGAAGACTACTTGGGATAAAGGACAAGAAGAGATATGGGTTAAGAATAGATTCAGCATACCTATTATGATTCCCTTGAGTTGTTCTTGATTTCCTTATGAGAAAATATTTCTTACTTGGGGTGTCTGATGTAGGAGCATCCTAGGATTCTTGGGAATCCTGTATCAACCAAAAATATGTTTGTCTTTGAAGGTAGATTGTTAGTTTTGATCTTGGTTTGGTGGAGTTCTTGCTTGGTTTGAGAGACTAGTTGCTCAGTTTATGTGGTTACCAGGGTGCTCAGTCTCTGAAGAATGCTCGGTGACTGAATGCATCAGTTCACTAGCACTTAGTGATAACTGCATTGCTCAGTCATACTTGGCATGGTCGGTCGACTGGTGCTCGATTATCTCTTCTATTTCTCAGTGTTCTTTCTTACCGACTTGATTATTTTGTTAGATCAGCTTGGCTGACTGGTGCATTTAATTTGGGTCACACTCCTCATGTTATGGATTGACAATTGGACTTGTGGGGACCTAGATCTAGTGTGTTGCATTCTTCTATGTGGATCTAATGACCGTTTGGGGCCATCTTTGAGAGTTTATAAGGGTTTATTATTTCATCAGCTGACTTGTGGATGGAAATAAGTATTTATAGGATGCTTGGGTAGTTTTTTGGGGCATGAGATAGTGGGAAGGAGAGTTAGTAGCTTGAAAGCTTAGGAGAAGGAAGATTGCTTGGAAGTTTGAGTACAAGTTTAGATCTTTCCTGGGTGCCTACTAGTGTGCTGTGTGTTACAGACCTAGGCTATCTAAATGTGGATGTTGGGGAAAAGATTTAGATCTTGCAAGATCTTGTAGACTGTTACTTTCTTTGTAATTGGCTGTAATTAGGAAGGCCTTACAGGCTGACACATTGCATGTAATTAGTGTTTTGATGAATAAAGACTTCTATTTCATTTCAGATTTGTTGTTCTTATTGTGTATTTCCACTACATATTGGTTTGGCTGCAAGGTCAGTCAATCCTTAATTAGATCCACCGAGCCTTGACTGCATCAAATTGCAACAACCACATATTCTTCTTCACTAGTAGATTGTGAAATGTAGTTCTTCTTCTTGCTTGTCCATGAAACTAATTTATTTCCAAGATAAAAATCTCCTCCACTTGTACTTTTTATGTCATCAATGTTTCCTATCCTATCTGCATCTATATAAAATTTAAGATCAAATTCTCGTTTCTTTTCATACCACAATCCATAATCTTTAGTTCCTTTTAAATATCTGAATATCCATTTAACTACAGTCATATGTGAATCTTTAGGATTTGATGAAAATCTAGCAACTATGCCAACAACATGTAAAATATCAGATCTTCTATGAACAACATACTGTATTTTTCCTATCATTGATCCATATAATATTTCATTAACTTCCTTAGAATCATCTTCTTTTGACAATTTATAGTCGGCAACCATAAGTGTAGCAACATGTCTTGAATCTTCCATCCCAAATATTTTCAATATCTCCTTAATGTATTTAGAATGAGTTATGTATATGCCTTTCTTCATTTGTTGTACTTGTAATCCAATAAATAATTTATTTCTCCTATCATAGACATTTAAAATTATTTCCTCATTTCTTCAGCAAAAGATTCACTCATTAAATAATTTCCTCCAAAGATTATATCATCAACAAATATTTCACCAATCAATACTTTATCCTTACTTTTAGCTTTCAAATAGACATTACTGTTATCATTTTTTCTTTCAAATCCAATCTTAATAAGATAAGAGTGTATTATTTCATACCATGCTCTTGGTGATTCTTTAGACAATATAGTGCTTTGTGCAACTTGTAAACCAAATCTTTACCTTTTTTAGTAACAAATCCTTTAGGTTGTTCAATATAAACTTCCTCTTCTAGTATTCCATTCTATTGAGGCATTCTCGATGTAGTTAATTGTCTTTTAATTCCATGTTCATCACAATACTCATTAAATTCATTTGAAGTAAATTCACCTCCTCTATCTAATCTGAGACATTTCAATGTTTTTATAGTTTCCTTCTCAACTCTTTCTTTGTACATTTTAAACATACGAAAAGCTTCTGATTTAACTTTTAAAAACATTAGAAACATTATCTTTGAGTAGTCATAAACAAATAGTATAAACTACTTATGACCATGATAACTTTCTATACTTATAAGACCACATAAATCTATGTGCACTAAGTCTATAATATGTTCTATAGAGTAGACCTTACTTGATAAACTTGAACTAGTCATTTTCCATAATTGACATTCCTTACATATGGAATTCTTTAGTTTGTTCAGTATTGTATTCCTCTAACAATTTTCTTCTTGCTAACTGTTACCAAATTATCAAAGTTCACATGAAAAACTATTTATTGTCATAGCCATCTTTCTTCTACTTTAGCAATTAAATAATGACCAAATGTAGTATTTAGCTTGAAAAGATTACCTTTTTTCTGCTCATCGATAGCAATCAATTCACTATCTTTTTCTGATATCTTACATTTTCCAATACAAAACTTAAATTTGAATCCTTTTTTATTCACTTGAGATACACTTAGCAAATTATACTTTAATCCATCAACCCAATAGACATCTTCACAAGTAATTTCATCAGTTAAAGTAATAGAACCTTTGCCTCTGATTACACAGGGAGAACCATTTCCAAATATGGCTGAAACTCCATCGCAATGTTCCATGGTTATGAATTTGTTCTTATCTCCAATCATATGATTTGTGCAACCACTATCAATGATCTAATCATTGTTAGAGTTCATGCTTGTGATCAAATCTTTTTCTTCACCAGTTTGAGTGTCGTTGGTAGAGGGATCTTCCTTTATAGAAACACATACTATTTCCTCCTCATCATCATTAGTATCATAATCTTCATCTACATAGCACATCTTCTTGTTTTTCTGATTGAAGTCTTTGTATTTCTTGTATTTATCCTTCTTTTCATTATCATTTTCCTTTTTTGGTTTGTTGGGACATTTGTGTGCAAAGTGACCAATCTATATACAATTCCAACATGCAATAGGGATTTTCCCTTTATTCTTCCTTTTCCTTCAGGAAATATCTTGGCTAATAAAGCTTTGAGTTCTTCTAACTCTTTTTCTTTAGCAGCTAAACCTTCATAGTCATCTGAATCCATAAGAAACTTTTCCTTTTCTAGATGAACCAATATTTGTTGAGGCTTAAAATGAAACTTTAGTAGTAGGTTGACTATTATTAAAATTACTCAACTCAAATGCAATAAACTTGCCTATTAATGAATCCAATGTAACTTTATCTCGATCAATAGATCTTAACTCTTGAATAACAAAAATTCTAATTGCATACCTAGGTGTAAGTGTTCTAATAATTTTACTTACTACATGATTGTCTTCAAGGTTTCCTCTAGATCCTGTGATGGCAACAACAATCTCTTTTATCCTTATATTGTACCGTGTAATGTTTTCTCCATCCTACATCTTTATCTCATCATATTTTCCTTTTAGACTATCAACTTTAGCCTTTAGTTCATGTGCATCACCTCCATAGATATTTTTTAGCTTATCCCACTTGTTTTTTGCATTACCCATGTGATGAAAATCAACATATTCAATATCATATAAGGCACTTGTAATCTCTATCATTACTGAGTTGTGTACCAACATTTCCCTTCTCTCATTTTGATGCAGGAGCATCTCGGGTCCTTGACAATCTTGTGTCACCAAAAACATTTTGGAGTTTTGTCTGTGTTGCTCAGTTTCTACTTTGGCTGAGTTGGTTAGTAGTTGGCTGGTTTCCTTTGGTTACTGAGTGTGGTTGGTTCTCTCCTGGGTGGTCAGTTATTTCATTGGTGCTCGGCATTGTCTATCTGCTACTCGGTTATCTTGCTTACCGATGGGTCTAGTTTTGAATCCTGTTGAGGCTGACTTGTGCATTTACATTGGATCATGGAATTAATGTTTGTATCCATCATTGGGAAGCATGTGGTCCTAGATTTGACCATTACTTCCATTAATTGTGGATCTAAAGGTTGACTCAGCTCGGTAGCTTCTTGTATAAATGTAGATGTTTGGTGGTAGTTTAAGGAGTCAATTTTGATAGAAGATAGTAGACATTAGAATTGTAATTTGTAGCAGATCCTCACATGTTTGAGGAATTTTGTAATTCATTGTAATATTAGGCCCTAACTAGGAAGGCCTTACATCCTGACATGTATGATTCAAATTGATGATAATATATAAAAGGATCTGGAATTCTCTCTCTCACTCTAGTTGTTTGTTACTTTTGCATGTTTTTTACAGGCTTGGATCATTAGGGTGCACCATCCTTTGGCCCCTCTTGCTCCCTACCTTGCAT
Source organism: Chamaecyparis obtusa (assembly GCA_027943335.1). Lineage (NCBI taxonomy): Eukaryota > Viridiplantae > Streptophyta > Pinopsida > Cupressales > Cupressaceae > Chamaecyparis > Chamaecyparis obtusa. The sequence continues at coordinate 138,850 of BSBK01001449.1, forward strand.
CAGGTGGTATCAGAGTGAGGTGAGATCTTAATCTAGGTCTGCGGATCTAGGTTTGCATGTTCCTCTTGAAGCCCTAGTTGAATTTTTGTAGGGTAGCAGATTGCAATCTGACCTACAATTATAGAGGGTTGTCAAGATGGTTCGTGGGAGGTGAGATGTAGATCTAGGATTGGCAAAGATGCTAAGATAGATTGCTGCTAGGTTAGAAGCAGTGGAGACAGCCCAAAGAAGACACAGACATCTTGAAGATGTTAGTGATGATGAAATTGAAGAAGAACAGGCAAATGCAGAACCTGATCCTATTATGGATCAAGGTGAAGAAATATTTTTGAAGGATTTGACAAGTCTGAAGTCAACACCACATTTCAATCTCCCTGAGTATAGTGGAAAGCTAGATTCTGATGAATTGGTGGATTGGATCATCGAGATGAAAAAGTATTTTAAATATGAAAATATCCCCAAGGATAAGAAGGTGAAGATTGCAAGCACAAAGTTGAAAAGTCATGCATCCTTATGGTGGGAACATCTACAATTGGATCAGAAGAGGAAAGGCAAAGCAAAAATCAAGGTATGGAGTAAAATGGCCAATAAGTTAAAAGGAAAGTTCTTACCCTGTGATTATTAGATTAACCTAGTTTGGTGAATGCAAAGTTTGAGATAGAAAGATAGCTTGGTAAAAGAGTATACTGAGGAATTCTATAGATTAGATATTAGATTTGGACATGATGAAGATGATGTGGAAAGAATTGACAGATACCTGAATAGTTTGAGGGTATCCATCCAAGAGGAAATTAGTATGGTCAAGTTGGAGAAGATTGAAGAGGCTTATCAATTTGCTTTGAAAGCCAATGAGAAATTGAACGAGACATGAACAGAGATAGAGAGGTTGAGGTGGTAGATTCCCTAGAGGAAGAGGTAGATCTAATAGTAAAAATGGTAGATCTGAACTAGAAAAGACAAATTTGGACAAAGGCAAGACCGAGTGGAAAGGTGAAAGTTCTAGAGGTAGAGGCAGTAACCACCGAGGTGGTTATAGCAGAGGAATTTTCCAAGGAACTTGTTATAATTGTGGAGAGGAAGGACATAGATATTTTGAATGTACAAAAGCTAGTAAGAAGGCTGGTAGCAATAGAAATGCTTTGGTGCAAGAAGAGTCACCAAATGAACCTGAGAAGGAAAATAACTTGATGGTAAGGAGAGCAATATGGAATGAAAGCAAGAAGGAAGATACGATAAGGAAAATTTTGTTTAAGACCAGATGTAGAGTTTCTGACAAAGTTTGGAAGGTAATCATTGATAGTAGTAGCTTAGAGAACCTGGCATCTGAAGAGATGGTCACAAAATTGCAGTTGGAAAGGTTGGTATATCCAAAGCCCTATTAGATTTCATGGATCAAAGATGAGCATACACTCCTGGTAAGTGAATAATGTTATGTGAATTTGAAGATTGGAAAATACTGTGATAAGGTGTTATGTGATATCATGCCTATGGAATGTTGTCATATTTTGTTGGGTAGACCTTGGCAATATGATAGACATGCTATATATGATGGGAGATTGCATAAGTATACTATTGTGGCTGATGGAAAGAAACAAATCTTGTTACCTTTGATGGAAGAACCTGTTAGTAATGTTTGCACATCTATGAAAGTTTGCTTGATGGAAGGAAGAAATTTTTTTAATTCTTTGAAGAGGAATGATGTATGTTTTGCTATGATTCCTAATAAGCCAAGTAAGAAAACAAAGGATCATGTCCCTAAGGAGATTGATGAGTTACTCATCGAGTACAGTGATATCATTTCTAATAATGTACCTGATGGTTTGCCATTGAAAAGAAGCATTGATCATTGTATGGATCTAATCTCTAGAGCTAGTTTACCTAATAAGGCACCTCATCGGTTGACACCTACTGAGAATAAGGAATTGAACCGATAGATTCAAGAGTTGTTGGAGAAAGGTTTGATCAGATAAAGTTTGAGTCCTTATGCAGTACTTGCTGTATTGGCACCGAAGAAGAATGGAGAATGTGTATTGATTCCAAAGCAATCAATAAGATAATAGTAAAGTATAGGTTTCCTATACCAAGAATGGATGATATAATGGACAATTTGACTATAGCAAAGTATTTCACAAAGATTGATTTGAAAAGTGGGTATTGTTAGATCAGAATCAGATAAGGTGATGAATGGAAGATTACTTTCAAGACAAAGGAAGGTTTGTATGAGTGGTTGGTTATGCCATTTGGTTTAACTAATGCACCAAGTACTTTTATGAGGTTGATGAATGAGGTTTTGAAGAAATTTTTGGGTAGATTTGTGATTGTATATCTTGATGATATTTTGATATTTAGTAAGACCAGAGAAGAACATTTTTTTCATGTTAGACAAGTTTTGTAGAGATTGAAAGAGGAAAAGTTGCTGATAAATCTGAAAAAGTGTTCATTCATGAAAGAAGAGATTGTGTATTTGGGATTTGTTATTTTAGCTGATGGTTTGAAGATGGATGCTAAAAAGGTTGAAGCTATTTTGAATTGGCCTACACCTATGAATGCTAGTGAGGTAAGATCATTTCATGGTTTGGAAAGTTTTTACCAAAAGTTCATAAGGAATTTCAGTTCAATTTGTAATGCTATGATTGAGACTATGAGAGGAGACAAAAGATAAATCAAATGGACACATGGAGCTGACAGAAGTTTTGAGGCCCTGAAGCAGAAGGTTGCTAAATTACCTATTTTGGCATTACCTGATTTAAGTAAAGTATTTCAAGTAGAATGTGATGCAAGTGGAAGTGCAATTGGAGCCATGTTGAGTCAAGAAGGTAAACCTATTGCTTTCTTTAGTGAAAAGTTGAATGATGCTAGAAGGAAATATTCTATGTATGATCAAGAATTCTATGCTATTGTTCAAGCATTGAAGAAATGGAGACATTATTTGATACTGAGTGAATTTGTGTTGTATACTAATCATAAGGCTTTACAATATTTGGGTAGTCAGAATAAGTTGAATTAGAGACATATGAAATGGGTTGAGTATTTGCAGAGTTATACATTTGTAATAAAGCATAAGAGTGGAGTCACTAATCGAGTTACTGATGCATTAAGTAGAAGATCTTTGATGACTGAGATGAAAATTGAAGTTCTTGGTTTTGATGAGATGAGAGGTTTGTATGAAAATGACCATGATTTTTTTGAGCCATGGAGAAAGTGTAGAGCACCTATTCAAGATCAACAAGACACTAAATGGGATGAATATTTTATTCAGGAAGGTATTTTGTTTAAAGGTATTCAGTTATGTATACTGAGAGGAGTAATGAGATCTAATTTGATAAAAGAGAAACATAGTAGTGGTTTGGCTGGACATTTTGGCATTGATAAAACATGGAATTTGTTTAAAGAGAAGTACTATTGGCCATAGTTGTATAGAGATGTTCAGAAATTTGTGAAAAGTTGTGGAATTTGTCAAGTTGCAAAAGGAGTAAGTCAGAATACTAGATTGTATACACTGATTGTTGTTCCTGAGAAACCTTGGATTGATATCAGTATGAATTTTGTTCTTGGGTTATCGAAGACAGTAAGAGGTAATGATTCAATATTTGTTGTTGTGGATAGATTTTCTAAGATAGCACATTTTATACCTTGTAGAAAGACATCAGATGCAATACATGTAGCAGATATTTTATTTAAGGAAATTGTCATATTGCATGGATTACCAAGGAGTATTATCTCTGACGGAGATAGTAAATTTATTGGATATTTTTGGAAAACACTTTGGAAGAAATTTGGCACTGAGTTGAAATATAGTTCTACATTCCACCCACAAACCAATGGATAGACTGAGATAGTGAATATAAGTTTGGGAAATCTTTTGAGATGTTTGGTTGGAGACACACCGAGTAATTGGGATTCTATGTTAGCACAAGTAGAGTTTGCATACAATAATTCAATGAATAGAAGTACTGGAAAGACACCATTTGAGATTGTAAATGGCACACAACCAAGAGGAATATCTAATTTGAGAGACATTGCTGATGAGAATAAGAGAAGTGTTGAAGGAGTAAAGTTTTCTGAGTATATGAAGACATTGCATGAAGATGTGAAGCTAAAGCTGGAAGACAGTAATCAGAAATACGAAGACATAGCTGATAGATCAAGAAGACATAAAACTTTTGATTTTGGTGATGAAGTGATGGTTCATTTGAAGAAAGTCCGATTTCCTATTGGAAAATATGGAAATCTAAAGATGAAGAAGTTTGGACCTTGCAAGATTTTGAGGAAATTTGATAGTGGAAATGCATATGACATTGAGTTACCTGATGACATGGACATATCACCAATTTTCAATATTGCTGATTTATATGAGTATCATGAACTTGATGAAGAAGTGACAGTACTGACAAAATATCCTAAGAAGTAGAATGATGAAGTTGAAAATATTTTGAAGGAAAGAATTGGCAAAAGTACAAGAGGAAAATGGTATATGGAATATCTTGTTAAGTGGAAGAATAGACTAATGGAAGACAGTTCATGGATTTCACAGTCTGAGTTGGATGTAGCTCAGACTAGACCTACCAAATGATTCAGAGAATCATTTCAAAATAACCCCAGGTGTCTGATGTAGGAGCATCTCGGGTCCTTGGCAATCCTATGTCACCAAAAACATTTTACAATTTTGTCTGTGTTGCTCAATTTTTGCTTTGACCGAGTTGGTCGATTTCCTTTGGTTACTGAGTGTGGTTGGTTCTCTCTTGGGTGGTCATTTATTTCACTGGCGCTTGATGTTGTCTATCTGCTGCTCGGTTATCTTGCTTACCAACGGGTCTATTTTTTTTCTAGCTGTGGCTGACTTGTGCATTTATATTGGATCATAGAATTAATGTTTGTATCCATCATTGGGAAGCATGTGGTCCTAGATTTGACTATTACTTTCATTAATTGTGGATCTGAAGGCCGACTCAGCTTGGTAGCTTCTTGTATAAATGTAGATGTTTGGTGGTAGTTTAAGGAGTTAGTTTTGATAGAAGATAGTAGACATTAGAATTGTGATTTGTAGCAGATCCTCGCATGTTTGAGGACTTTTGTAATTCATTGTAATATCAGGCCCTAACTGGGAAGGCCTTACAGCCTGACATGTATGATTCAAATTGATGATAATCTATGAAAGGATCTGGCATTCTCTCTCTTAGTCTGGTTGTTTATTGCTTCCACATGTTTGTTATAGGATTGGATCATTAGGGTGTGCCATCCTTTGGCCCCTCGTGCTCCCTGCCTTGCGTCACATTTGCAGAGGGTGTTCCAATGGGTGGTGTGTACTGTGTGGTAAGATAGAAAATTGTTGTATATGATATTCCTAAGAAATTTAACTTCATTTTTCTCACCCATGTATTGAAATTATCCTTGGTAAACTTGGGTGCTTCCTTCCTAGATATCTTCAGATCTTTTCCCTAAGAGTTTAAGCTTTTTGAATGATGGAACTTGGCTCTGATTCTAATTTTAGGTAAAAGATTGATTACTAAGAGTGGTGGGGTAGGGGGTGAATCAATAATCACCAACCCAATATAAATCTCATAGTTCCAAAACTTCTTTAAACATATTTACCAATTAAGATATATTTTAACTTATAACATCATTATCAGTTAACTGAACATTAAACATCCATGCAATAATAAAATTATCCACACAAAAATAACACCAGTATTTATCTCGTGGAAAATTGATTAGGGTGAAAACCATGGTGTGAGAACAATGCCCACAAATAATTGTACTCTTTTGAAATACATCCAATTAAGAGCCTACCCTATTAAAGGCTCACACGATTAGGGTTACAAAAGCATGATTAAATGCTCCCCGGTTAAGGGATTTCCCTGGAGACCTGTTAAAGTCTTTTAACCTATTAGGAGTAACCTAGTTAGAGGATTTTAAACACACTTTTTTGAATGCCACCTGGTTAGAGGATTTTACAACAAACCTGTTAGGGTCACCCGATAAGGTATTTTACTGTCGCAATTGTTAGAGAGTAACAACTAAAAAATAATCTATAGTTCTCACTAATCTTGGTAATTCAGATCCAATGAAGTTACTTAACACAATAACATACCAATTCAATTCTCTATTCTTCTTTGTATCCTTCTCTATGTCCTTCTATGCGTCCTTTGTGATCGCAACAATACTTCTCTATTTCACCAATATCTAGTCTTTCACCACAATCTTCTTCTTGCTCAGTCATGATACCATACTTCTTATTTCTTCTTCCTTAAGTATATTTCCTCAATCATGAATGCTAGACCTAAATTTAACAATCTGTATCTTTCATATCAAATCTAGCCATCCATATTTCTTTTCTTTATATCCTTGTCAGCTTTCTCATTGATAAACTATTTTACTTTTGTATAAACTTCCTTAATACATTTTACCTCGATCTTTGTATCATCACCTTTCTCCTTAAATTATTCTTGAGTCATCCCTATTTCTTAATTCATCATCTATTCTTATCTTTCCTTTAGATATTTACTATCTCTGATAAGACTTCCTTTGTACCGATAAGACTTTATTCAGTGTACCGATAAGATAATAGTTTACTGGTAAGTATCTTAATCAAATTACCTTCACCTTTACTCATATATGATTAACATATTTATGAATAGAATCCTTCAGCTTACTCCTTAGCATATTTTGATAAACAATCAAATCATTCATATGTCCACCATTATTTATCTTAACTATTACCCGATAAGGTTCCTATCAACATATCCTTTACCTTACTTAACATCTCATTATAACAACAATATTTTCCTTCTAATAGATATAGTAACAAGTCAAAACATCATGCCAAATAGTTTGACATCAATGAAAAACATATAACTAATTTTCCTGTATACTAATCATGTCTTTATGAGAAACAACATAAATCAACCATCTCTAACTTTTTATGCCAATAATTATGCCAACATTTCCCCCAAAAGTATTGTAAATATTATAAGTTATGGTGGAAAAGACATTTTGTTAGTATTAAAAAAAGCATACATTCTTTTATTCTTTATCAGTCAAACAAAGATGTTACTAGAATCAACATGGAATATGAATACAATTAGAATGAGAACTTTGATATAACACTTTTTAATGCACCATCTTCAACAATGACATAAGCAGAGCATTGATAATACAAATTTGGGTTTTAGTTCTTATATTGACCCTTCAACCTTCTACTTGGAGGCTTGATGACATCATGAAACAAATAAAATTGGCATCATTTGTGACTCTTGAAAATTTTCACAAAGATGCAATTGGAGTAGATTTCTTCAAAGACCAAGGTGTTCATCATTATACGAGGAAAAATGCCACTTCTATAAATCCATTATTGTGTCATCTTTTTTATGTTATATGCATTAAAATTATTTATTCATTCTAATATAAAGATATATGTTTTGTGTTCTCAACTACTTAGATGATGAAATAATGGTTATAAGGATAAAAGAATCAAATGAAGGAAGAGAAGATCCTTGAAAAATCCCTAACTTGAAAGTTACATTTTTAAGTCATCTTCTTTGTAAAAGTGACTTATGTCACTTATAGCAATTAAAGCTAGCTTTTGTGTTAGGATTGAATAATACTGAGAGGGGGGGGGGTGAATCAGTATTACAACACTTTATATTCAATTTAAACCAATTTCAAATAAACCATATGATTGTAGAAATGAAAATAACATAAGCCAATAACACACTACTCATAACACCATTATTTTTTTTCGAGGAAACCCTTGCTAAGGGAAAACCCCAGTGGGGATGATACCCACAAATATGTAATAAAGTATAATGTCCATGTTAGGAGACCTAGCCCTATTAGGGGTTGAGTATTACATAATACATTTCCTTGTTAGAGGAATATCAACCTGGTTAAAGGTATACAAAACCCTATTAAAGGTATACTGGACATACAACTCTTACAATCAATACTTCAGTTACAAAGTGTTCTCAAGAATGAAGAGAATAAGCATCTGCTATACTTTGATAGTTCCAATTATAGTTCTCAATATCATCTGTCAACCTCTAATCTCACATCTACCATCAATCTATCTCGCTATCACTATCTTTCACAATCAACACTTCATTTTACAAAAGCTCTTCATATAAATATCTATTTTATCATTCTGTCAGCTCTCAAATACTATACAAAATAGAATAACTAATAATGTAAAGAGTAAATACTAAGTCAGTGATCTTAAATTACCAAAGTGTCAGCAATCCACAATCTTTATCTAACTTAGCACGTTATTATTCCATATTATATTCCCGTAATCATCTTGACTATTCATATAATTTGTTTCACCATCCCTCTATCTTCACATGTCTCCAAATCACTGTAACTCACTAATAACAACACCAAAACACAAGCGACCTTAACTGAATGTCATACATATCCAAACATATCTTCTTCTAAGCTCACAAGTCATCAACTATTATATACTGTCTTTGATGTCCAAAACACTACTACTATACTCTGCAAATTTGCCATACTTAGTCATTTTGAAGACTGCATCTCCAAAACTAAACTTCCCTTAATGTGATCACCATAGAAAATGTGTTGCCATAAATGAAAACCCTCAAGTGATTCATACTACTCTATGTTAATATGATTTAGAACAATAGAGAGGGGGGGTGAATCAGTTGTTCTCAGGTCCAGATGTACCAATTGAACATTTAAATACTTCAACAAACTCAGATCTAATCACCAACACAACTTGGTCTCTTAAGAACATATATCAGAAAACATATAACATGTAGTTCACTGTCCAATAGTATTTAACTTGCAGAATATCAAAACATTCATAACAAACCATTCAAACAAGTATGACACTAGGATTTATAGTGGAAACCCAATTTGGGAAAAACCACTTTGTAACATGTTACTGATATTTTCACTCTTCTAAAGTGAGCTCGGTGAAAAGCCAACCTTGTTAAAGGTATAAAAACAAACTATTAGGTGTAAACCTATTAAAGGATTTTAATCACCCTGTTAGGAGTGGCCTGGTCAGAGGTATTGAGTACATTCCATTAGAATGCCACCTTGATTAAAGGATTTATCAATGATTGTTAGGTCAACCTTGATTAAAGGATTTTTATTGTTACAATGGTTAGAAAGTAGCAGTAGTTTCTGATCTATAAAACATACAAATCACTTTGCAGATATCAGATCCAATTCAAAAATATATGCTGATTTATTGACTGAGTATTATTTCCATCTCCATCTCTAATATGCTTGGAATTCACTTCAAGCAATCACAACTTTGATATTCACCTTCAACCTTCTGCTTAGAATTATCAGTCAATAACATCAACAATACCAACATACTCTATAACCTCACCATTAGGTTTCCTTTATACCTCTCCAGATAGATAGATCTATCTTTTTCCTCTTAATCTCCTTTGTAGATCTTAGGTTAGGTCAGATACAATAGATCTTTCCAACATTTAAGTCCTTCATACATCCTTATAGAAACATCTTCAATCTTCTCATTGAAATCATAATAAAACAATTTACCATGCATTAAATTATCCATATAATCATTTAATAAAGTCAACACAATTTACATAACCCAAGAATTCAACTGTGTCGGATGGAATTCTAAATTCTTCCTCCAAATGTAAATTAATGACACTCGGTCAATACTGTGTTCATCTCCTTGGTCATCACTATGTAACTCAGTCATCTCTATAAACTGTCTTCCTTGGCTAACACTATTTGTCTTGGTAATTTCCTATTGCTTGGCATAAACTGATGTTCAGTCAACACTAGCTTTACTTGGCATATACTGGTGCTCGGTTGACACTAACATCACTCAACTTAAACTAGATTTCTTCACTTTTTCTTGGTTAAGCCTACTTCTTCATTATTTCTTCTTACTTAGATAAACAATACATTATCTCATCATAGTGCCAAATAATCAAGTACTCATTGAAGTATCAAATAACTCGACCTTTCCTTAGGTTCTATTATTATTTCCCTTGCCCTAATCCATTTCATCAACCAATAGATATAATACTTTCTTAGATAGCAACTATCTTACCAGTTAAGGTTTGACATCAATGCCAATACAACAATTGTTTCAATTGCAGTTTCCAACAATCTCCCTCTTTGACATTGATGGCAATACCACATGAATAACACATTATTTACCAACCAATCCAAACTTTGTCATTGAATAAAAAATATTTATAGTATCCTTAGCTTCATTCTGATTCTCAATAACTTAGCCTTACTTGACCATTTACACGGTAACTCCCTCTAAATCTTTTCTATGTCTCTCCCTCTTTTATTGTATCCTCTTGATGTGTATTCATCTCTAAAATCTCTTCCTCTTTAACAAAAATGCCAAAGTAGCAACTAGAACTTACATCTTTCATATGTAAATTTCATCTTGTTAGTTTAGTAACAATATTTCTTCCTCTGTCATCTTTCTTATGACTGATTATTAGATTTGTTGTTCTTTTCACAACTCTAGGCAACTCCTAAAGTGTGACCTTTCCTGCATCAATTTGTCAGATACTTTGTGCAACACATTTGATGCAGTGCTCCTAGCTTGACTAGGCAACCTCAATTAGGGGAAGAACCCCTAATTTACCTCTTAGATATTCATGAGCATACTTAGGTAAAGCTTTTGTTAATATGTTTGCTAGTTGTTCCTTTATATTCACATATTCCATTCTCACTTCTTTTTCCTGTACCAATTCCATTAAATAATGATACTTAATGGCTATGTGTTTGGTCTTTGTGTGCATTATAGGATTCTTTGATATGTTAATGGAACTTGTGTTATCACAGAAGATAATAATAGGTTCAATAATTTACTCTTTTGTTCCTTTCAATAATTGCTTGATCCATACCAGATTTGAATAGTTTACAACAACTGCCACATACTCAGCTTCTGCTATAGATTGGGAAATGAAATTTTGTTTCTTGCTTGTCCAGGAGACTAATCTTTGTCCAAGAAAGAAAGCTCCTCCACTTGTAGTTTTCCCGTCATCAACATTTCTTGCCCAATTAGCATCTATGTAAACTCTTAGTTCAAATTTCTCATTTCTCTTATAGTACAATCCATATTCTTCTGTCCCTTTCATATATCTTAATATTCTTTTCACAGCCATCATATGATTTTCCTTAGGATTGGTAGAGAATCTTGCCACAATCCCAACTGCTAGAGAAATATTTGGTCTGCTATGAAAAACATATTGTAGCTTTCCAATCATGGATCTATATAGGGTTTGATTCACTTCAGTAGTATCATCAGTCTTAGATAGTCTCTATCCATTCCAAAAGTTTTAGTATCTCTTTGACATATTTAGATTATGTAATAAAGATACCTTTCTCCATTTGATAGATTTGTAAACCAACAAATAATTTGATCTCTCCAAACATAGACATTTCAAATTCAGTTTGTATTTCATTTGAAAATTTCTGACATAGTGCATCTTGTCCTCCAAATATGATATCATCTACAAAAATTTCTGCTAACAAAATCCCTTTACCTTCTTCATCTTTCATGTATAGATTGCTATTTTCATTTGTCCTTGCAAATCCAATCTTGATCAAATAATTGTGCAGCCTCTCATACCATGCTCTAGGGGCTTGTTTCAATCCATACAAAGCTTTGTTCAGTTTGTAAACCATATTTTTCTTGTTTGGATCAAAAAATCCTCTAGGTTGTTCAATATATACCTCTTCTTCTACTATACCATTCAAAAATGCATATTTTACATCCATTTGGTATACCTTAAAATCTCTATAAGCAGTATATGCAAGTAGAGTTCTTACTTCTTCTAATCTTGCTACAGGGGCAAATGTTTCCCCATAGTCTATTACTTCTTCTTGTGCATAACCTTTGCATACTAGTCTTTCCTTGTTCCTTGCGACTTGTCCATGTTCATTGAGATTATTTCTGAATACTCACTTTGTTCCAATAACATTCTTGTTTTTTGGTATCAGCACCAGAGTCCAGGTATCATTCTTTTCAATTTGATCTATTTATTCATTCATAGCTTGAATCCAGTCTTCATTCTCCAAAGCATCTTTTACTATCTTAGGCTCAAAATCACACAATAAACATGTAGGGTCTTTCAAATTATTTTTGGTCAAGACTCCAGATTCTTTATCTCTAATGATTTGTTTAGTCTTGTGATGTCTTCTCACATACTATGCCAATGTGGGTTCAGATCTCTTCTCAGGTTCATCATGAAAATTATCAAATTTTGCTTCTGATTTCTCGACAACATCCTCCTGATGCTCGACAACATCCTCCTGATGCTCGACAACATCCTCCTAATGCTCAACAACATCCTCCTGATGCTTGGCATTGCTTACCCAGGATTTTGTATCTGGTGCAGGTGTGTTACTTGCCTCTTCTTCTTACATATAGACAAAAGATATATAGTCTTCAGGTTCTTTATTTCCTTCTTATTCATTTCTCTCTGCATATTCATCAACTCTCATATTTTCACTTTCTACAATTTTGTTAGTGTTAGAATTCAAATACTTATAAGCTTTACTCTTAGTGGAATATGTTAGAATAATTGAGAGGGGGGTGAATTAGTTATCCAGTGTCCCAATACAAAATGTATAATTCAAAACTATTTCTTCAATTTATGCTCGTCAGTAAACAATAATAACTCTCTCTGTCTATGCTTTTACCGATTACCAATCTAATACTATAATAGTTATCAATCAAATCTAACATGTAACATGTAAAGTATGATAAAAAACAAATATCACAATCAACACATAACATAAGAGATTTAACGTGGAAAACCTATAAAGGGAAAAACCACCTAGGATCGACAACCCAAAATTGTTCACTCTTTTGAAGTGAGGTAGTTAAGACCCAACCTTGTTAAAGGTTTACAAACACACTGTCAGGTGTGACCTTGTTAGAGGATTTTAGACTAGAAGTTATCATCCAACCAGCATTCACTATGGGGTTGATAGGATAACAATGTTCATTCTATGAATGATACATCATAAGACTTTCAGAGTCCACTCAATTAAGAGATTTTGACTATATACAATGGTTAAATATGTAATAGTAAATGACCTGCCTTAATACAACTTCAATTGTAGATTACAAATCAATATTTAGTCCATACAAATCCTTCTGATCAATATTTCACTTCAGATTCAATATTGTATCAACTTATTATCCATCGGTAATTGCTCTTTGTAGCTCGGTAATTGTTCTGTAGCTCGGTTCTTACTTAACCAATATGATCAGAATGCACAAAAACCTTGTTCACATGATATTCCTACAGTTTCTTCTTCTTCTGACATCCATCATAAAGAAATTCTGTTCTCTTATATAGACAAGTAAATCATTTTCTTCTCCACCATCAGATTTTGCCGCTTAACCACATTCATAGATTTTGTTGCTTCAAACTTTCTCGGTACTTGTGTCAATAACACATTTCAATCTGCTCCGTTAGATCTTCCCTAAATTTTGTCAGTCGTCGATCTGTGTAACAAACATTATCTGTTACCTCAATGTTATACTCTTGCTAGTTCATCAATCTTATCAGCTAACCTAATCATTTAATTCATTCTATTCTACTTGGTTAACAAAGAAATGCATCGGTGAATACTGCTCAGTTAATACTGTGATCAGTAAACACTACACTCTATTGGTGTATACTAGAAATGCTTCATTTACCGACAACACTACTTTGTGTCTTTTAGCTCTATACTTCATCATAGATGAATGCAACATAATAGAGTCAATATCATCAATTCATAGACTCATCAACAAGTTACTCAATGTGTTCCTTATCCTCATCTATCATGTACATCTTTTCTCATGTAGATTTCTCTGTTCTTCATCTTTTTCACCTTTCTTCAGATGTCTCGGTATAGTAACTTACAAGATAAGTGCTGTCAAACTAGTTGACATCAATGACAACATAATACTAATTTAATCATATTACATATCTAATTAGCAACAACAACTCCTCAGTGATCTTTAATCATAGATTCTTCAATCAGATGCCAAATCAGTTGTAGTTCAACAATCTCTCCCTTTGGCATTGATGGAAACTCAAGTAATATGAAATGTACCATACACATACCAAACATATATTCTACAAATTTGTGAACAAAATGCTATAAGTCAAATATACTTAATATGTTTAATCACTATATTACTAAATCAGCATTAAATAATACAACTTTACCATTCTATAGTTGTGTTCTTTTCAGTTCTCATGTTCTTGCTTTTGTTTTCTGTAACTAATCTTCAATAATCATGTTTGTCTCATTTAGATTGTCTCTCCCTTAGATAGTTCTCATCAGTTCTTGTTCCTTTTCATATTATTTATCTCTCCCTTTGATAGCAATGCCAAAGAAACAAATAAACAAACAATTCTATCTTCCTTTGTATCTCTGAATATAGATATTCCAATCGGTTCAAGTTCTCAATCTTAATCACAACCTTGAACATGATTCAAAGTTTGAACTATGTTGCATCAACATGAATGATCTTCTGATATAAGTAGGCTGATGCAACAACCAGATCACCTTAGTGATTGATAGATAGGGGATGAGCCCCAAGTCTAGTCCTCAAGTATTCAAATGTGTCCTTCGGTAGGGGCTTTGTAAAAATATCTACAAGTTGTTCTTTAGATGTAACAAATTCTAACTTTACTTGCTTCTCTTGCACTTGTTCTCTTAAGTAATGATACATAATAGATACATGCTTTGTCTTAGAGTGCATCACATGATTTTTTGAAATATTAATTGCACTAGTGTTGTCACAATAGATAATCATTAGGTCAGTGATTACCTCATTCATTCCTTTCGACACTTGTTTGATATATGCAAGATTTGAACAGTTAGTAGAAGCAACAACATATTCTGCTTCAGCTGTAGACTATGAAATACAAGCCTACTTTCTACTTGTCCAGGTTACAAGTCTTTCACCAAAGAAAAATGCTCCTCCGGTGGTGCTTTTTCTATCATCCACATTTCCAGCCCAATCAGCATCGGTATAAAATTTTAGTTCAAACTTCCCTTCCTTAGGATACCATAATCCATAATTCTCTATTTTCTTCAAGTATCTTAAGATCCTTTTTGTAGCTATCATGTGTGATTCTCTAGGATTAGCAGAAAATCTTGCAACAATTCCCACAACATGTGCTATATCTAGCCTACTATGAACTACATACATTAACTTACCAATCATGGATCGGTAAAGTGTCTGATTTACCTCTGTAGTTTTATCCTCCTTTGTCAATTTGCATCTAGTAGCCATCGATGTTCCCATAGGTTTAGCATCTTCCATGCCAAATGTCTTCAATACTTCCTTTATGTATTTAGATTGTGTGATGAATATTCCATCACTCTGCTGAATCACTTGTAGTCCAAGAAAGAACTTAATCTCTCCAAACATAGACATTTCAAATTCCTTTCACATTTCATCAGCAAATGCCCTGCAGACAAGATCTAAGCCTCCAAAGATAATATCATCAACAAATATTTCAGCAATGATAATAGTATCATCAGTATCACCTTTCACATACAGATTGCTATTTTCACTTGTTCTAACAAATCCAATACTTAACAAGTAAGTATGTAGTTTTTCATACCATGCTCTCGGTGCTTGCTTCAATCCATATAAAGCTTTATGTAATCTACATACCATGTCTTTATTGTTGGGATCAAAAAATCCTTCAGGTTGTTCAATGTAGACCTCTTCTTCAAGTATACCATTCAAAAATGCTGACTTCACATCCATTTGACAGACTTTGAATTTCTTGTGTGCAACATATGCAAGTAGCATTCTAAATCCTTCTAATCTAGCAACAGGTGCAAATGTTTCACCATAGTCAATGCCTTCTTCCTGTGCATATCCCTTGCATACCAATCTAGCTTTATTTCTTGTGACTTCACCATTTTCATTCAATTTATTCCTGTATATCCACTTAGTACCAATAACATTCTTATCTTTTGGTCGGGGTACTAAGGACCAGGTTTTGTTCTTCTCTATTTTCTCTATTTCCTCCTTCATTGCATTAACCCATTCTTCATTATCTAATGCAACTTTCATAGTTTTAGGTTCAAATTCACAAATTAGACATATACCTTATCTTGTTTTGCTTCTAGTTTGCATTCCAGCATGTCTGTCTCCAATGATTTGTGTTTCAGGATGATGTCTTCTGACAAAACTAGCCAAAACTTGATTTCTCCTTTCTTTCTCATCTTGCTCAGGGTCATTTCCTTGCTCGGTAGCTCCATCTTGTTCCTTGGTTTATGTTGCCTATTGTCCTGCATTATTTCCCTACTAACCGGTTGTCACAACTTGCGGTGTCGGTAGATACTTTGGATGTTCAATGTAAGTGAATCTACCATAGTCTTTTAGTTCCTTTGTACTTTCCTCTATGTACTTGTCATCAAACTCATCAACATGAGCATTAGTACTTTCAACTATCTTATTTGTAGCCTTATTCAAACATTTGTATGCTTTACTTGTAGTGGAATATCCTAGAAATATCCCTTCATCTCCTTTAGAATCAAATTTTCCATTTCTCTCATCTCTCAAAATAAAGCATTTACTTCCAAAAATTCTAAAATAACTTACAGTAGGTTTGTTTCCAAACCATAGTTCATAAGGTGTTTGGTTGGAGTCCTTCTTCAGTTGTACTCGGTTAAGAACATACACAGCTGTACTGACAACTTCCCTCCAATATGTCTGAGCAACATTCTTCTATATCATCAATGTTCTAGCATAGTCAATTATATACCTGTTCCTCCTTTCAGCAATGCCATTTTGCTGAGGTGTCCTTGGTGTAGATACCTGTCTTTTGATTCCATACTCATTACACAAATTAGTGAATTCATCAGAGATAAATTCACCTCCTCTATCAGATCTTAAGCATTTTATTTCCTTTTTGGTTTCTTTCTCTACCTTATCTTTATACCACTTAAACATTTTGAAAGCTTCAAATTTCTCTTTCAAGAACATAGCAGTCATCAGTCTAGTTTAATCATTAAAAAAAAGGATAAAATATCTATCACCAGAACAACTCTAAGTTCTCATAGGACCACATAGATCAGTATGAACCAACTCAAGTATCTTCTTTGTTGAATAGTCTTTTCTTTTAAAACTAGACTTAGTCATCTTCCCTTTCTGACATTCATGGCACATGGCATGATCAGGTTTTGTCAAGTTAGGCAATCCTTTTAACTCTTTTCTTTCTACTAATCTTGATCATGTTGTCAAAGTTCACATGGCATAACCTTCTATGCCAGAACCAAGCATCTTCATCTTTTATTAACAAACAAGAAGACTGATCCATATCAAGACAAAATAGATTACCTCTGGATTGTGTACCAGTTCTGACAAGTCTTCCTCCATCATCATAGATCTTCACCTTTTTGCTTTCAAAAGCTAGCCGGTGGCTTGAATTGTTCAGCTGAGCCACACTTAACAGATTATAGTTCAGTCCATCTACCTAGTATGCATTTTCACATTGTAGTCCATCATTGATCATCAGTGAGTCTTTACCTCTTTCCATACAAAGTGCATCATTTCCCATTCTCATAGATCCTCTATTATATTCAACAAGATGACCAAAATTCTCTACATCACCGGTCATATGATGTGTACAGCCACTGGCTATGATCCATGTATCATTTCTGCTTACTTTAGAGATCAGTGTTGTCTCTTCATGTTTCTCTTCCTCTTCTGAGTCATCTTTCATAGCAACAAATACAACTTCTATATCATCATCAGTATCAGATTTAGTTTCAATATCTTTGGCTATGTAACATACCTTTTTGCCTTTTTCATCTCAGTTGTCTCTGTTATTGTGTTGGCAGCCTCTGTTGATTCTTCTCCCATAGCTTCCTTCAGATCGGTCTTTGGATCTATCATCATATTTCTTCTGTGGACATCTAGCAGTGATGTGACCAACTTATTTACAATTAAAGCATGATAAAGGTAGCTTACCTCTATACCTTCCTTTTTCTTTGGGCAATCTTCTAGCCATAAGTGCTTCAAGCTCATCAAGTTCATCATTGGTATTGTCATCACTATCACAATTCTTACTATTCCTGCTAGATTTTCCAATCTTCAAAAAAGACATGAAAGTGGATTCAATAGAAGGAACAACACTGTTATCAAAGTTGTTTAATTCAAAGGTTGTAAGTTTACCAATCAGAGTGTCAAGAGTAAGGTTGGATGTAGCTCTTATTTCATGAATTGCAGAAATCTTGATTGCATAAACTGGTAGCAAAGTTTTGAGAATCTTGCTTATCACTATTTCATCATCAATTACTCCATCAAATGCTCTAATAGAATGTACCACCTCTTTGAGTCTATTTGAATATTGGACAATGTTCTCACCTTCTTTCATTCTCATATCATCAAATCTACCTCTCAGACTTTCAGCTCAGGCTCTTTTGACATTCAGATCTCCACTGTAGATTTGTGTTAATTTATCCCACATTCCTTTGGTAGTTGTGCATGTCTTAATATCTTCAAATTCAGCATCAGTACAGGTAGTAGCAAGTTCCATCATAGTAACATTGTGTTCATGCTTGTCCTTCAGTTGATCAAGAGTTAAGGGACCAGTGGGTGGTTATATGTAGCCATTCTCCATCAGATCTAGTGTAGAGTTCCCAATTCCATATATGTACAGCTTCATTCTTCTTTTCCATACTATGAAGTTCTCTTTATTTAGTTTTGGTACTTCCCTCTTATACATCTTGAGACCTTTGTGCTTAAGTCCTTAAAAATCTATTCCAAGCAACCATAGCTCTGATACCAATTTTTAGAATAATTGAGAGGGGGGTGAATCAGTTATCTAGTGTCCCAATACAAAATGTATAATTCAAAACTATTTCTTCAATTTCTACTCATCGGTAAACAATAATAACTCTTACTATCTGTGCTTTTACCAATTACCAATCTAATACTATAACAGTTACTGATCAAATCTAACATGTAACATGTAAAGTATGATAACAAACAAATATCACAATCAACACATAACACAAGAGATTTAACATGGAAACCCTGTAAAGGGAAAAACCACCTGGGACCAACAACCCAAAATTGTTCACTCTGTTGAAGTGAGGTCGATTAAGACCCAACCCTGTTAAAGGTTTACAAACACACTATCAGGTGTGACCTTGTTAGAGGATTTTAGACTAGAAGTTATCATCCAACGAACATTCACTATGGGGTTGATAGGATAACAATGTTCATTCTATGAATGATACATCATAAGACTTTCAGAGTCCACTCAGTTAAGAGATTTTGACTATATACAATGGTTAAATATGTAACAGTAAATGACCTGCCTTAATACAACTTCAATTGCAGATTACAAATCAATATTTAGTCCATACAAATCCTTCTGATCAATATTTCACTTTAGATTAAATACTATATCAACTTACTATCCATCGATAATTGCTCTTTGTAGCTCAGTAATTGTTCTGCAGCTCAGTTCTTACTTAACCAGTATGATCAGAATGCGTGAAAACCTTGTTCACGTGGTATTCCTATAGTTTCTTCTTCTTGCGGCATCCATTATAAAGAAATTATGTTCTCTTATATAGACGAGTAAATCATTTTCTTCTCCACCATCAGATTTTTTTTCTTAACCATATTCATAGATTTTTTCACTTCAAACTTTCTTGATACTTGTTTCAATAACATGTTTCAATCTGCTCCATTAGATCTTCCCTGAATTTTGTCAGCCGTCGATCTATGTAACAAACATTATCTGTTACCTTGATGTTATACTCTTGCTAGTTCATCAATCTTATCGGCTAACCTAATCATTTAATTCATTCTGTTCCGCTCGGTTAACAAAGAAATGCGTTAGTGAATACTGCTCGGTTAATACTACGATCGATATACACTACACTCCGTTGGTGTATACTAGAAATGCTTCATTTACTGACAGCACTGCTTTGTGTCTTTTAGCTCTATACTTTGTCATAGATTAATGCAACATAATAGAGTCAATATCATCAATTCATAGACTCATCAACAAGTTACTCAATGTATTCCTTATCCTCATCTGTCATGTACATCTTTCCTCATGTAGATTTCTCTATTCTTCATCTTTTTCACCTTTCTTCAGATGTCTCGGTATAGTAACTTACAAGATAAGTGCTATCAAACTAGTTGACATCAATGACAACATAATACTAATTTAATCATATTACATATCTAATCAGCAACAATAACTCCTCAGTGATCTTTAATCACAGATTCTTCAATCAGATTCCAAATCAGTTGTAGTTCAATAGAATAGCCTAGGAATATGCCTTCATCGCTTTTAGCATCAAACTTTCCATTTCTATTATCCTTCAATATATAGCATTTACTCCCAAAGATTCTAAAGTATTTCACATTAGGTGCATATCCATGCCATAATTCATAGGGTGTAACATTTGTACCTTTCTTGATTTGTACTTGGTTTCAAGGTATAAATAACTATACTTACAGCTCCTCTCCAGTATTTCTATGCAACATTCTTCTCAATCATTAGTGTCCTTGCAAAATCCATGATAGATCTGTTTCTTCTCTCAGCTATACCATTATGTGGAGGTGTTCTAGGTGCAGACATCTATCTCTTGATTCCTCTATCATTGTAGAACAGATTGAACTCATTTGATATAAACTCTCCACCTCAGTCAGATCTCACACATTTTAGGCTTCTACCTGTTTCTTTTTCAACCTTAGCCAAATAACACTTAAACAACTAAAATGCATCATATTTTTATGTCAAAAAAATTACAATCATCATTCTAGTGTAATCATCAATAAATAAAATAAAATACCTAGCACCACAATAGCTTTGTATTCCCATAGGTCCACAAAGGTTAGTATGAATAAAATCCAAAATGTTCTCAGAAGTAAATGTCTTGCTATTGAAACTAGACTTTGTCATTTTTCCCAACTGACATTGTTTACACATCATATTATCAAGTTTCTTCAATCTCAACAAACCTCTAACTTTCTTCTTTTTACTTATACTTACCACATTGTCAAAGTTAACATGACATAGCCTCTTATGCTGTAACCATACATCATCACATTGTGCAAACAAACACGTCTCTTCTGATAGATCTAGATAGAACAAATTACCTTTAGTCTGTTCACTACTTCAAATTAGTTCACTAGTAGCATCAAATATTTTAGCTTTTTGTGATGAAATTCCACTCGGTAACTAGTGCTATTAAGTTGTGCAACACTCAAAAAATTATAGTTAAGACCTTCAACCCAATAAGAATTTTCACAAGTGATCTTATCAGTTAGCTTAATTGATCCTTTACCTCTCACAAGACATGGTGCATCATTACCAAACTTAACACTTCTACCTTTGTAATGGTCTAGGGTTTCAAATTTACTTTTATCACCAGTCATGTGATGTGAGAAACCACTATCAATAATCCATTTATATCCTTTATTCACACCAAAAATAAGTGCAGTTTTCTCATCTTCATCAGAATCATCTTTCATAGCAACATAATGTTGGCATGTGATTTTTTGGAGTACTGGAAATCTTCTAAGGGTTTTCATTGATGGCAACACTTATGATAGTATGATCACATGTTGTGGAGAATGCCACTGGATACACAGTCATGAAAATGACTAAGTCCAGAATTAGGAAAATAGGGTACAGTGCCACAGTTTTGGATAGCGATGAAGACATACAAGGTATTATGGCTTGCAAAGTTAACTAGAGTTATTTTGGGATATATACATGCCTCAGTTAAAATCACATGAGTTTTGGTTAGCTGGTGTGCAAGATACAGTGTTTGAAAGGTACGCAAAGACATCAAACTAGTATATCAGGGTACATGAATAGTTGCAAAGATTAAGGAAAGCATAATGGATATGGTAAAATGCTAAGACTTGTAAATAAAGTATAATGCCAACTCTTTAGTGATATAAGAGCATTGAATCCATATATATCATTTGCACAAGTTTCTATTTATTTTGTATAACAATTGTGGAGCCGACTGGAAGGCTAACTTTGTATAAATATAGATTTATCTTGTGAATGAAGTGATATGGATGATGAATAGATGACAAGTTTGTGGATAGAATAGTAGAAGTTAGATGTGACATCAAGAAGAGGCTGAGCTACAACTAGAACTATCTAAGCAAGATAAGTGCTTGTATTATTCCCTTTTGAAAACTATTTTGGGACATTTTTGATTGTAAGAGCAGTGTGCTCACCACCTTTAACTAGGTGTTTTGTATGCCCCTAATAGGGTTTTTGTAATCCTCTAAAAATGAAATGTACTATGTAATAATTAGCTCCTAACATAGCTAGGGCTCCTAATAGGGAAATTATATTTTAGTACATATTTGTGGGTACCATCCCCACCGGGTTTTTCCCTTTAACCAGGGTTTCCTCGAGAACAAATCATGGTGTCATGAGTAATGTGTTATGCTTATATGTTCTTTTCATTTCTACATTACTTTGGATTGTTTATAATTGTTTGAAGTTAAAATCAAAGATTCGTAATATTGATTCACCCCCCCTCGTAGTATTACCTAATCCTAACACATAAAGTACTTCAATATCAAAATTATCACTATCACTATTAGTTTCCTCTTCTATAATATAACAAGATTTCTTACCTTTTTCCTTGTAATTTCTATACCTTCAGTGATCTCTGTTATCTCTCTTATCTTTGTACTTGCTTTCTTTGTCCTCATCCTTATCATTCCTATCAGGACACCTTGTAGCAATATGGCTAACTTTATTACATGAAAAATAGATTATAGGAAGCTTACCTTTTTATTTGCCTTTTCCTCTCTTCAATCCTCTAGCCATGAGTGCTTTAAGATCATCTAGTTCCTCATCAAAAGTGTCACTATCACTTCCACTTTCACTTTCACATTTTACACATTTATCTTTCTTTCTTTTAGATTTATGCAAAAACATTTGTGACTTGAATCAAGATTCAACATTAGGAACAATGTAGTTATCATAGTTAGATAGTTCAAAAGTAGTAAGCTTACCAACAAGGCTTTATAGAGTCAGAACATTACCAGGGTTACATCTTGATTCTTGAATTGTAGAAATTTTGATAGCATATATAAGAAGAAGAGTTCTTAATACCTTTCCAATGATAGTCTCATCATCAATGATTCCATTAGATCCTCTTATAGCATTCACTATTTCTTTGATTCTTCCACAATAGTGAGAAATATTCTCGCCTTCTTGCATTTTCATTTCATCAAACTTACCTCTCAAGCTTTCATCTTTTTACATCAAACTTATCAAGTGCATGACGATGATGAGTAACATAGTGGACACCGAGTATCAGAAAGTCACCAAGTTAGTTTTCAATAACCATGTAACTATATTTGGGCCAACTCAGTAATATTTGTGTTTACTTGTTTAAGAGCCGACTTTGTAATTATTTTGGAATTGACTTAGATTGATATATAAACAATGTTTTATGTCATATCCAAGTATGATAAAAATAAAGAAGTATGAAAAAGAGAGAAAGGCAGAGATAAGTGAATGACAAAGGGCTACAGTAGTATAAGAAGCAGAAAAGATCTATCCATCATAGAAGGTGATCAGTACATCAGAGAATCTCAATCAGCAAGTACAATTGCAAGTAAGAGATCTACTATTTCATCCTAACAGGTGAATCAGCTTGAAATCCTTTAACCGGGTAGACTTAATAGCCTTTGTAAAAATCTCTTAACTGAGTGCATACTTCATTTTATGTTTGTAAAACCTCTAACAAGGTGGACCTAGGAGTCCTTATTGCTCCTAACAGGGCAGATCATCAGAAGTGATCATTGTAAGCCTTAACCAACAAACTTTATACTGTAGTATTGAAGTTTTGTGGGTATCATCCCCACCCTAGTTTTACTTTCTACTTGGAAGGTTTCTGGGTCACCAAATCTCTGTGTTCTAAGTGTTATGAATGTTTTATTCTTTTTTTTACTGATGCATGCAGTCAGATTATCAATCTAATATTATTAAGATTTGAATCTATTAAAAGTTTTGAAGTTACTAATTCACCCCTCCCCTCTCAGTAACCTAGATAGTCTTGAATATTTCCAACAATTGGTATCAGAGCATAGTGGATCTCAAAATAAAGTTTGACAGCTTGAAAAAAGATTCAAGACAATGGAGATATTCAGACTGAACAAAGTAATTGAGAATGAAAAGCTAGATCTGGAAATGGCCATAACTCAACTCAAAGAAGTAAGAGAGCATCTTTCCCTTTCCCTAAAAAGAAGGAAGGAACTTGCAAATCAGATCAATGACCACCAGTATGTTGAAGAAAATATTGAAGACTTTTTCCCTTCAAGCAGCTCAGATGAAGCAAACAATGCAATCAAAGAACTTCTAGAAAAGAATGGATCTTTGCAAGAAGAAGTGAGAAAATTGAAAAGAGAACACGAAATTCAGTCAACAAGATTCTATGAAGTCTTGGAACAAAGAAACAAGATGAAAGATGAAAAAGATGGAAAGAACAATGAAATCCAAAATAAAACTCTTTAGCTAGAAAATCTTATTGATCAAATCTCCAATGCAAATGAAGAAATCTTAACTCTAAGATCAGAAAATGAAAATATGAGAGAAGAGCTGAGATCTGAAAAGCAAATCAATTTAAGAGTAATGAGTGAGCTAGATGCTGAAAGGAAAATCAATGAGAGAATGTTGAAATCTCAAGAAGATATGAATCAGGTGTATGAACAAAACCTTCATAGGCAAAAAGGAAAAGCAGGACTTGGATACAAAGAGGAAGGTGAATCCTCCAAACAAGGTACTCAAAAGAATCAGAAACCTACCTGTAATCACTATGGCAAAATTGGTCATACTTCAAACAAATGTTGGAGCAATGGAAAAGCAAAATTCAATGGAAAATGCTACAATTGCAATCAACTTGGTCATAAAACAAATGAATGCAAGGAGAAACCAAGATTTAAAGGCATATGTCACAAATGTAGCAAACAAGGTCATAAGGCATCAGAATGCAAAACTAAAACACCCAATCCAGCGGAACAAATTATTAAAGCAATGTGTGGTTGGGATTACAACACTTGGTGTAGATGTCATTACTATGGAGAATATGGACACATTGGCATGAATTGTGTAAGGCACCACTTGAGAAAAAGGGATTCTACCATAAGATGTTATAATTGCACTAAGCTTGGTCACATAGCTAAAAACTGCATGAATTTAGGCAAAATTGAAGATGAAAAGAAAGAAAAAGCAAATAACATTAGGAAGTAGATGAGACAGAAGTGGATTCCTAAACCTACCGAGAAAACCAATCCTAAAGTCACTAATGAAGAGAGTGGCTCTATGAGCTCTAACTAGTCTCCAAGAAAGCACCAGAACTGTATCTTCATAGACATATTCCAAAATAGTTCCTGAACTGAAAGGAAGACAGATCCAAATCAGTATGCAAGATACAACAGGATCAAAAGAAGGTCAGTATTAGTTACCACCGAGCAAGGTTGGGAGTAACCTAACTTCATTTGGTTACCGAGTAAGGTCGGAGAAGTATGAATTCGTATGATCACCGAGTTGCGGAGTCTTCACTGAGAAATTAATTCATAGTGGATGACAGCCTGTCTAATTCAATACCCTAATTCATACTAAGCATTAATGACAAAGTTTTAACAAAAGGAGTGAAATCAAGTTCACTATTCATCATGAACAAAAGTCTCCTAGTGCAATCAAGCATTTTGAAGCATATTTCAGCAAGATATTCTCTTTCCTTGAAGAATTTACTATGTTCACCGAGCTACCATGGCATCATCTAGCGCTAAAATGAAGAAAGATTCAGAAATGTTGGTTCATGGAGAATGGAAAGCACTAGATTTCAAAATCGTGCCTGCAGTTGCCGGAACCCTAGACCCGAGTGGAGCTCAATCTCAAATTCCTCCTAAGGTACTCCTTATTAACAATATTCATAGTCATTTTAAGTGTACAATTCAAGATCTTGGAACCCTAGAGATAGATACTATTCATGAGGAACTATGTGTTGATGGTGTTCTCAAACCGGAGCATCAACATTTGGAAGATAAGGGTTTAGTTCACATCACACACTTGCCTCAGAGCTTTCAAATAAAATGGGTCAGATATATCCTAAGTCGAGTACATGAAGGTAAAATATGGCTTGAGCAACTAGTAAAGATTACGAAGAAGATGATTCACTGAATCACTAGTCTTCCCATGCTTGACAAGGCAAAATCTACAAAAACCCTAGGTCAGACAAAATTGGAAGAGAAAACCCTAGCTGAGTGGGGTGGTAGAGGTATGAAGATAAGAAAAATTATAGATGTAGAATTGAAGTTTGGTATACATATCGTAGCTCACAAGATATACAGTTCAAGTAGGTAGAACAGTGTTCTGTGTGAAGCAGTTGACCTAGCATATAAAATTGTAAAGAACAATCTATCATTTGACCTAGCAGATCTTTTGTTGAAATAGTTCAACAAGAACATGGAGAGCATCCAAACCTCAAAGAACAATCCATGTAAGTTTGGCTCACTATTGGTTTGTTTATTTTTCTATGCTCAAAAGTTTTTCCCATCAAAAGGCACGGTAGTATGGAGAAAAGATGTGCCGGTTCTTTATCAGATGAATGAATACATTTCAGAAATGGGTGACAATTTTGAAAGCATAATGGATAACTATTTTGAATCATTTAAAGAGAAAATGAACAATAGATTCTGGATTCCACAGAAATTGGTGGAAGATTACAAAGATGATATTTGTTTCATGGTGGACTGTGATAATCTGTATATACAAGCAGCAAAACCAAGGATTGTACATGTGAAACCTCTTCCCTATGAGGTAAATATTGATGAAACCAAGAATATTATTGAAGCCCTAATTAATCAACCTATTAATCCAAAGGCACCATATTTTGGGATATATGAAGAAGCTAAGGAGAGAATTGAGCTTAGTATAAAGCTCCCACAAGCGGTTAACAAAGGAAGAAAGAGGATGGCCAAAATACAAGCTAGCACACCTCTAATGCCAACCGAGGAAAAAGGAGAGGACTTTGAAGAAGAAGAAGAGAAAAAGGATGGGGAGGAAGAATAACAACTACCAGCAAAGAAGAAAGGAAAAGTATTTATCACCAAGGCACCCAAGCAACCCTTTGCAGTATTTACAAGAAGGAGTGCAAGAGGCAAGGTAGGCAAAGACAGTGAAGAAATAGTATTCAAAAGGCCTCCTCCTTCATTAAAAGAAAATATCAAGGATATGAAAGAAGGACCTAGAATTGCAAACTTCAAATCTCTAAAATATGAAATCAGATCTGAGGAAGAGCAACAGGAAATTGAAGATGCTGTTATCAAGAAAATAGGAAGATGGAAGTACTCACCTGAAGAGATAGCTTCTCAAATCCCAGGAACTCTGCTGAACAAAATTAAGTTGAGATGGTCCAATGCAAGACAAACTGTCAAGGACATCTATGCTCAAACCTTGAGGCATTTAATGCCAAGTTTGAAAAATGCTGAAATTAATAAGGCATTGATAGATAATGAAAATAAGATGACACTCAAATTTAATAGTTGTTTGATTTTGATCAAAGATATTGAGTCAGTTGTGAAGAGTGCCACTTCCACATGGAAAAACATCTATAATCTTCACAAACCAAGTGTCAAAACTGTGATAATCAAGGATATTGATGATGACAGTGATGAACACGAAGAAGATACCAAGGTAGACAAGCAAAGTGATGAGGAGGATAATATTGTTCGGATAGCTGCAGAAGTCATTGCCTCAATTCCTCACTCTCTAGCAAAAGTTGCTACACCTAGCATGAAGATAACTTCAAGTATGATTATGACAACTTCCACAGATACATCAAATGTCAAATCATCACTAGCACAACTCAATGAATCATCGACAGAAATGACTACCACCTCTTTTACCGAGTTGCAGTCTCCTGTATCTACTTCAGTACCTACTTCCATATCAAGTTTTCTAGCAGTAAGTACCTCAATTTTTGATACTTTAGTAAGTATTTTAGTTTTTGATTCTACAATTGTGAATACTTCAGTTTTGAGCCCTTCAAGTATTCTAGTTGGTAGTTTATCATTTTTCACAGCTAGTCCTACAATGTCTACAATAACTTCTACAAAGGAATTAAGTGCAATAATAGTTTATCCTAAGGCTCAACTGAGTACAAGATTTTTGAGTAAGAATGTAGAAGAGGATATAGACTTAGATGAGGAGATAGAGATTCCAAAATTAGACTTTGCAAATCTTTCAGCAGATCAAATGCAAAACATTGGTGAGCTCCTCCAAAAGAAAGCAAAGCAGAAGAAACTAAAAGAAGAAAGGGACAAGGAATATAAAATTATTGAAGATGCAAAGGATATTTTGTCAGAAGCATTAGGTATTAAAGTTGATTCATCTCAACATATTTTGTTACAGTTAGTTGAGGCAGTAAACAAGTTCCATGAGGATTCCTCTGCGTCAAAAAAGATTATTGAGAAAGTTGAGAAGAAATTTGACAATAAAGTGCTTGAGCATGTTGCTCAGCATATAGCTATTAATTAGGTAGAATTATCTTCAGTTTTGACAGATATTGAGTCCTCCTATTCCAATGTTACCTCACTTGTTGCTAAGCTATGTAATGTTGCCGAGTTCACTAAGGAAGTCAAGGAAAAATTGAATAAGATTGATGAGGATCTGAAGGATAGTGTACAAAGGTTGCAACTTGAACCTAGTTCAAGCTCTGCACATCATATGAAAATCACATTCCTATCAAATAGGCAGTTGGAATTATTAAAAGAAGATACAAAGATCTGGTCAACACTACTAGATATTCAGAACATGATCCTTCCCATCATGGACATAATGCAAAAGAACATTGTTCACTCAAAAGCATTACTCCATGACAATCAATTTTCAATTGCAGATCACATGATTGATCTCTCTGTAGAAGTCCAAATTGCACTCCAAACATGCAAGTTTTTGCAAGAGAATTGGGATAGAACTCTGGCACTAATCATAAAGGTACATTCTGATTTTCTTTCACATTTTGGATTCTCCCTGTAAAATACTTGTATATACACCTTTGGCATTATTGTCAAAGAGGGGGAGAAAATTTATAGGAGAAAGTGTATAAGATTAAGGTGTGTAATACGAAAGGGGGAGAAAGTACTCTAAATAAGGGAGTCATGAAATATATAAACAATAGTTTGACAAAGATAAATTTTGAAAAATAAAAAAAAAAGATTCAGCATGATTCTTGTATATAAGTTTTTGCTATAAGTGTTTTTGTCACTAATACCAAAGGGGGAGATTGTTGGCATTAAGCATGATTGTCATTAGTGACAACACTTATTCTGAACAGTACATACCGAGTAGAACAGTGTTTACCGAGTTTGAAACTATGACCGCGTGGTTAGTATGGACCGAGTTTCCACTTCTACTGAGTGCATGATGATGCTGAGTAATGCAGTGGATGCTGAGTATCATAAAGTCACCGAGTTAGTTTTCAATAACCATGTAACTATATTTGGGTCAACTCAGTAATATTTGTGTTTACTTGTTTAAGAGCTGACTTTGTAATTGTTTTGGAATTGACTTAGATTGATATATAAATAATGTTTTATGTCATATCCAAGTATGATAAAAATAAAGAAGTATGAAAAAGAGAGAAAGGCAGAGATAAGCGAATTACAAAGGGCTACAGCAGTATAAGAAGTAGAAAAGATCTATCCATCACAGAAGGTGATCAGTACATCAGAGAATCTCAATCAGCAAGTACAGTTGCAAGTAAGAGATCTACTATTTCATCCTAACAGGTGAATCAGCTTGAAATCCTTTGACCGGGTAGACTTAATAGCCTTTGTAAAAATCTCTTAACCAAGTACATACTTCATTGTATGTTTGTAAAACCTCTAACAAGGTGGACCTAGCAGTCCTTATTGCTCCTAATAGGGTAGATCATCAGAAGTGATCATTGTAAGCCTTAACTAGCAAACTTTATACTGTAGTATTGAAGTTTTGTGGGTATCATCCCCACCCCAATTTTACTTTCTACTTGGAAGGTTTCTAGGTTACCAAATATCTGTGTTCTAAGTGTTATGAATGTTTTATTCTTTCTGTTACTCATGCATGCAGTCAGATTATCAATCTAATATTATTAAGATCTGAATCTATTAAAAGTTTTGAAGTTACTGATTCACCCCCTCCCCTCTCAGTAACCTAGATAGTCTTGAATATTTCCAACAGAGCTCTGATACCAATTATTAATATTTTTTAGAACAATAGAGGGGGGGGTGAATCAGTTGTTCTCAGGTCCAGATGTACCAATTGAACATTCAAATACTTCAACAAACTTAGATCTAATCACCAACACAACTCAGTCTCTAAGAACATATAACATGTAGTTCACTGTCTAATAGTATTTAACTTGTAGAATATCAAAACATTCATAACAAAACATTCAAACAAGTATGAAACCAAGATTTATAGTGAAAACCCAATTTGGGAAAAACCACTTTGTAACATATTATTGATATTTTCACTCTTCTGAAGTGAGCTCAGTGAAAAGCTAACCTTTTTAAAGGTATACAAACACACTATTAGGTGTGATCCTATTAAAGGATTTCAATCACCCTGTTAGGAGTGGCTTGGTTAGAGGACTTGAGTACATTCCATTAGAATTCCATCTTGATTAAAGTATTTATCAATGACTGTTAGGTCAACCTTGATGAAAGGATTTTGACTATTACAATTGTTAGAAAGTAGTAGTAGTTTCTAATCTATAAAACATACAAGTCACTTTGTAGATATTAGATATAATTCATACATATATGCTGATTTACTGACTGAGTATCATTTCCATCTCCATCTCTGATCTTCTTAGAATTCTCTTCAAGCAATCACAACTCTGATCTTCACCTTTAGCCTTCTACTTAGACTTATCAGTCAATAAAATCAACAACACCAACATACTCTATAACCTCTCCAAATAGATAGATTTGTCTTTTGCCTCTTAATCTCCTTTGTAGATCTTAGGTTAGGTCAGATGCAATGGATCTTTCC
The DNA here is from genome assembly GCA_027943335.1 of Chamaecyparis obtusa. Taxonomy (NCBI): domain Eukaryota; kingdom Viridiplantae; phylum Streptophyta; class Pinopsida; order Cupressales; family Cupressaceae; genus Chamaecyparis; species Chamaecyparis obtusa. The sequence continues at coordinate 169,902 of BSBK01001449.1, forward strand.
AACATTTATGTCCTTTATACATCCTTCTAGAAACATCTTCAATCTTCTCATTGAAATCACAATAAAATGATTTACCATGCATTAAATTCTCAATATAATCATTTAATAAAGTCAACATGATTTACATAACCCAAGAATTCAACTGTGTCAGCTGGAAATCTGAATTCTTCCTCCAAATATAAATTACTGATGCTTGGTCGATACTATGTTCATCTTCTCAGTCATCACTATGTAACTCGATCATCTCTATAAACTGTCTTCCTTGACTAACACTATTTTGCTTGGTAATTTCTTGTCGCTCAACATAAATTGATGTTTGGTCAACACTAGATTTACTCGGCATATACTATTTCTTAGTTGACACTAACATCACTCAGCTTAAACTAGATTTCTTCACTTTTTTTCGGTTAAGCCTACTTCTTTAGTCTTTCTTCTTACTTAGATAAACAATACATTATCTCATCATAGTGCCAAATAATCAAGTACTCATTGAAGTATCAAATAACTCAACCTTTCCTTAGGTGCTATTGTTATTTCCCTTTCCTTAATCCTTTTCATCAACCAATAGATATAGTACTTTCTTAGATAGCAACCATCTTACTAGTTAAGGTTTGACATCAATGAAAATACAATAATTATTTTAATTATAGTTTCCAACACTCTAAAGTATCACTTACCAACAATCTCTCCCTTTGGCATTGACGGCAACACTTAGAGAAAAATGACTAAGTGTCCCAAAACACTTAACTCTCCTTTTCCTCTTTCTTCTCTTCTCTCCTAATATCTTTTGCTTTTTCTTTTATATATTAATTTTTTTTGTATTTTTCTTTGTCTCTTATACATATATATTTTTTTTCATTTTTATTCTTTTCTTTTCTCCCTTTGACATCAATGGCAAAGGTATACCCAAAATTGCAAAACTTTACAAAAAATGTAGGTACTTAGTGCTTGCTCACCAGTTTTAGAATATCTTGGAAGGATTCTTCCAAGGTCTTCACTTCATCATTCCATGATTTGATCAACAGTTCACTAAAATGTATTAGACCATTCAGTGCATAAGATGAAGTCTCTACTACTTTCAATTTTGTTGGTATAGAGTTGGTCATTGATTTCTCAATCTTCTCCATTTCAGTAAGATGTGCTTCAAGAATTGATAGCTTAAGAGTTATTAAACACTTAAGAAAACCAAATCTTTATATTACTCTCCCTTTCTCTATATCCAATACATTTATTTTTTTAAGAATCTTGGATGCATGCTTGTCCATATATAATATAGTTTGTGAGGAGGTCTCACAACTGTCCATCATGCTATCCAAAGTAGCCCTATCCTTAGCTATTATATCTTCAATGTTCTGAATGTGTTTGATGGGGTTAATGAAATAGCTATATAACTTCCTTCCATGTGTGACACAACTTTTGGCCTTAGATGTAGTTGATCTCAGAATGCCCAAGTCCCATGAAATAGACTAGCATACTTCCTTCAACCTTTTCTCTAGGTATATTTTCTCTACCTTCTCTTCTATGATCTTCACTAGTGACTCATAGTGAATGTGAAAGTTATCTATTTCCATACTAAGATTCTCTACATCATTTCCTTGAAAAATAATAGGTATAGGGAGTATTTTATTGACTATATCAACTTCCCTAGTAATTACCTATCTTTTTGTCTCCCTTTTGTTCTGATCTTTCTTTTTCCTTAGTGAATGCGATGAAGGATAATCTCATCAATTCATCCTCATCCATGTTCTCTACATCTGTGCTCACAGGCTTGTCCATACTTTCCAACAATAAAGTTGTGGAGGTATCAGGTTCTTTCTTGATTTTGATTCTTACCTCTTCTCCTTTACCTATGTCTATTTCTTCTCTCTATTTGGTTTCTTCTTTCTATTCTTCCTCTCTTTGTTTTTCCTCTTTCTATCATTCCTCTTCTTGTTTTCCTTCTTCTACCATTGCACTATCTATGTTTCCTTGAAATGGATCACTCTCATCAAGTGTAGTGTTAAGGGTTATAGACATACTAGCAATAAATAAATCTAGTTTCTTATTAGACCTTACTTTGATTCTTTCTATTGTATCCTCAGTTGTCTTAGAGCTTTGTCCAACTCTTATTGGTGTGGTCTTGGTAGACTTAGGAGGTGAATTTTTCTCAAACATTTTTCTCATTAGTATTTGATCTAATGCTTTCTGAATATCCTCAATAACTTCATCATATTTTCTAGCAATTATTTTTACAAGTCTATCTTTTGCTATCAATAAGGGTTTGAGCTCCTTAATTATATTTTCTCTCTCCTATATAGAAACTACAAGAAACATTTCCTCAATTCCTTTATTCCTTATTGCTTCATCTTCTATCTGTGCAAGTTGTTTTCTAATTTCTAATTTTCCATACAAGTATTTAGGTATACTGCCCTCAAATTCTAGTAGATTCTTCTTGTAAACAAGTAGATGTTCAATCACCATGTCTTCTATCAATGATTGATTTTTAGAGTCATACCTCTCATAATACATGTTTAATGTCTTTAGGATACCATCTCTTATTATCCTTTTGTGCAATATTTTTATGTCTAGTTTCCAGAGGTTCTCTGCCTTCTTTTTTTCTACTTTCTCTTCTTTCTTTTTAGTTCCATTATCTTCTTCCTTCTCATGTTCCTCATCATCTTTCTTCTTGGCTTCAACTTCAACCTTTTGTCTCTTAGGGCTATTGGATTTGGTTGTTCTAGTGGATCTCCTAGGTGTGTTCATAGGTGTATCTTCTTGTGCTATCTTCGCTGGAGTGATAGATGGATTAATGATATTGGAAGTAGGATTTACTATGTTTTCTACTTCTAAAGGTGGAGGGGCTTCAATTATCATGCTTGTCGATCTAGAGGTTCCTTTGGTCATCTTGGTCCTTCTTTCAGTTCTTCCTTTGATATCCCTGCCTTTTTTGCCATTTCACCAACCATTTTCTCTATCTTTATTTTCCTTATGCCTCTATCATGCTCTTTTCTGACTTTTGCTGACTTCTCCTCATATGTGCCCCATCTTTCCTCAGCTATGTCAATTTTAGATTCTAATACATGTTCTATTTCCATCACAAGAACTTCATAACTAACTTCATAACCCATGGGGTGACACCATTTCTTTCTAGTTTCAACTACTTCAAAACATACACAATCAGTTTCAACCTTGAAATAGATTGTATCCTTGTATTTATAAACTAATTCTTCAGGGATTATATATCTTTCTTTAATTTTCTTTGTAGGATTTTGATCATGGAAAATAGTTCCCCATCTACCCATGTATTGATCTATCTTTAGTAGTTCTCTGATATCTAAATACTAGTGGGTATGATGTTCTTCCATGCTCTAGGGTGTAGTTTGGGAAACTTGTCCTCAATATGTATGTACATGTGAATTAAAAGTGAGCCAAATCTAAAAGCCTTAGGTTTATCCTTCTTTATTATCTTTATATTTTCCAAAAACTACTGTGCCAAAATCTCGCATAGATTATATTTGGTGTTCTCTTTCACCATCCTATAGGCCATCATTATTACTCTTGCTAAGATTGAATTAGGTCTACTACTGTAGTAGAGTTTGTATCCAAGTAACATGGCAACTAGTCTCACATGTTGTTGAAATATGTCATTCACTATCATGGCTCGCTTGTCCCATTTTGAATGTGTTAGGGTTTCAACTTGCTTCTTGATATTATTTTCTACCATAGGGATAACTCCAGTGTTGTTTATCCCAATAATGTCATGAATTAGTTCACTACAAATCTTTACAGGTTGCTCTCCTATCCAAATGAACTGGTCATGAATTCTACTAAGTATTATCTTGAATTATTCCATTTTTTTGAATTCATTCATGTGGGTTAACTTCACGATGGCTAGGTCATCTAGATATTTAAAATCATCCTTCATTTTACCATCTAATTCTATCATCTCATCAATTTCTCTGAATATCTCTGCATCTCCTATTGTCTCATACTTGTAATGGATGTATTCCCTAATATCTTCTACATGTAGGACACAATATGGTGTTTGCAAGAAAGCTCCTTCAGGGTCATCCTCACAAGACTTAAAGGGGTTCTTCTTAAACTTATATCTAGTTCTATCCACAACATCATAAATCATAGGTGCATCCATAGCTTTCTATTTGAGTAAATGATATAAATACCTTAAACACATTGTGTTTAGAACTTTCATTTTGATTGATCATGCAATGTAGCTGCTTGGTGGTTTGATATGCTTTTTAACTCTAATGTGTCATTGTCTGAATCCTCCTCGATATTTTCCATAAGGTAATGTCTTTGATTTCTTCAAATTTCAAGTCGTTCCTTTAGTTTCTTGATAAAACCTTCTGCTCTTCTTAATTTGAATTTCAATTCGCCATTCTTAGCCTTTTCTTTGTCCAAGTCATCAAGAGCTACTTCAAAGTTCTCTTGAAAATTTTTTGAATCCATTCTGATCTTCCTTAAACTATTAGACTTTCTCTCCAAGGGCCAATAGCTCTGATACCAATTGTTAGGAATGAGTAATACTGAGAGGGGGGGTGAATCAATATTACAACACTTTATATTCAATTTAAACCAATTCCAAATAAATCATATGATTGCAGAAATGAAAAGAACATAAGCAAATAATACACTACTCATAAAACCATTATTTGTTTTCAAGGAAACCCTGGCCAAGAGAAAACCCCAGTGGGGATGGTACCCACAAATATGCACTAAAGTATAATGTCCTTGTTAGGAGACCTAGCCCTGTTAGGAGCTGAGTATTACATAGTACATTTCCTTGTTAGAGGAATATCAACCCTATTAAAGATATACAAAATCCTGTTAAAGGTATACAAAACCTTGTTAAAGGTATACTGAGCTTACAACTCTTACAATCAATACTTTGGCTACTGAGTGTTCTCAAGAATGAACATAAAAAGCATCTACTATGCTTTGATATTTCCAATTGTAGTTATCGATATCATCTATCAACCTCTGATCTCAAATCTATGATCAATCTATCTCTCTATCACTGTCTTTCATAATCATCACTTCGCTTTACAAAAAGATCTTCATATAAATATTTATTCTATCATTCAGTCAGCTCTCAAAAACTATACAAAATAGAATAACTAACAATGTAAAGAGTAAATACTAAGTCGGTAATATTATAATGCCAAAGTGTCGGCAATCCATAATCTTTATCTAACTTATCACATTACGACTCAATCTTATATTCCCTTAATCATCACGACTGTTCATATACTTTGTTTTACTATCCCTCTATCTTTGCATGTCTCCAAATCACTATAACTCACTGATAACAAAACCAAAACACAAGAGACCTTAACTTAAGGTCATACATATTAAAAAATGTCTTCTTCTAAGCTCGCAATTCATCAACTATCATATATTGTCTTCGATGTCCAAAATACTACTGATGTACTCTGCAAATCTGCTTTCATACTTAGTCATTTTGAAGACTGCATCTCCAAAACTAAACTTCCCTTAATTAGATTACAATATCAGATGTGTTGCCATAAATGAAAACCCTCAAGTGCTTCATACTACTCTAAAGTATCACTTGCCAACATTTTGGGCTTTATGTTTGTAAAAGTTAGGAAATTCCTAACTTGTCTTCAAATAGGTAATTACTCTCAATAATCGATTGGGTGGTTATGCTAAGTAGTTATCCTAAGTGGTTACCTAAATTGGTTATCCTAAGTGGTCAAAAAGTAGTTACTCTATGAGCCTTTTACAATCTCATTTGTAATGTAAAAGAGACTTTTTGTTGAGGGGAAACTAGGGAGAAATTTTGAAAGAAAATTTTGGCTTTACATCATATACAAAAGATTTTTTGAACTTGTATATTTTTAAGGAGATAATGAAGAATGCATTTAGTCACATGTCTTGAATGTATTCATGAGTTATTATTTCTATTTTTTCATATGTTAAATTGGTAATATATTTATGTATTGTTGGAATCCAATGGTTTCTCTAATCTATGTAATTGATGTAAGAATTGTACTCATTTCTTGGTATCTTTATTTGAATGTGTTGGCATAATTGATATGTTTGTATGTTAAGTTTTGTTAGATCCATTTTCTATCATAATTGCATTATGTGCTTATACCTGTATAAGCTAAATATGGGCCTCTAATTTAGCCTCACACTTCAACATAGTCATTGTTCACCAGCTGTAGACAAGAATGAACATGCGATCATTCATCTCACCTGTCTAGATGATTCGACCTATTGCCTCCTATCCAGGTAGGGTTCAAGATTTTCTCTCAGAATCAAGAGTCCTACAACCATAGAATAACACTAGAATGGAGGATTTATGCAGTTTATTCTAAAATGAGTATGCAAGATTAATCTAGAAATGAGATATGAGTATTAATCTAAGAACTTTGAAAGAAAAATAGATTAATAAATGAAGTGCATATTTAATCTAGGCATGATATATTAATCTAGAAATGAGATATTATGCTAAGAATGAAAACTTTGAATGCAAATGAATTCCAATGACAATGCGACAACACTTCATTACTCGAGAATTGTGGATGCTTTGAATGAGAAATGAGGGTTATTTTATAGAATCCTAGGTTCAATCGATGGTTGAGATTAAATCAGATGAATGGTGGAGATTCAATGAGAGTTCAGTTTAGAATAGAAAGTTTCCTACAGAGAGGCAGTCAACTGCTTGTTTTTGTTTGTGAAAAGTTGTTAACTATTTTATTCCTCTTTTTTGAATTTCAATTAACTCACAGTTTCCTTTTTTGAACTGAAGAGAAGATTTTGTGGAGAATATTTGATTAAATAAATTAAATATTGCCTCATAAATAGATTTTCTCAATTATTTGAATAATTAAATTCAATTATTAAGATGAGGATATTTATTTAAAACCAAATATTTATTTAATTCCTTTTTCATGTGTGTTAGCTAAAGTGGGTGGATTTAATTTAATTAAAGTGCTAGGACTTTATAATTAAATTAATTGATCATAGGGTTTATTTAGCTAATTTATGGTCATTAATTAGGAATTAAATATACATTTGTGATTGATACAGATTTAGGGTTTTTTGCATTTGACACTAAGTCAATTAGAGTCAATTAGAAGACATAATTGCCTAGTACAATAGGACTTTAATGATTCAAAAATTGATAGAGTGAGACTAAATGCAACAAAATTGGTTAGGATATCAAGATGCCAATTTTGGGGTATTACATTTTGCCCCTCTTTGAATTGATATGAGAGAAACACATGGATTCAAAGAATAGTCTGGATGTGACACTGATGAGAGTTTCAGGATTATCTCCAGAATGAAGCTTAATCCTCAGAAGTCAAGGTTAGATTACCAATACAATGATCAAATCAAGATGTAGAACCATCTCTAGAATGAAGCTTGATTCCCTGAAGTCTAAGTTATATTGCGAAGACATCGGCCAAATTACCACTTTTAGTAAGACTGTCCCCAGAAGGAGGCTCAATATTTAGGAGTCAGGGTTAGATTTCCCTGATACTCCATCGATTAAATGATAACTGATGCATATTTGCAGGATTATCTCTAGAAAAAAGCTTAGTCCTTTGAGACCTGGGTTAGATTGTCTAGATACTGATAAAAAGAGCTTTTGAGAGCCATCTCCAGAATGAAGCTTGACTTTCAGGGATCAGGGTTAGATTGCCCCACTACCTAATAGAGGTTTCAAGAACCATCTCTAGAAGGAAGCTTGATCCTTAGGGATCTGAGCTAGGTTGCTCAGATACCTAACAGTATGATGAAAAGATGTAAGGCACAAAGATGCCCCTAGTGATTCAAGATCGTGGAACATTCAATTTTGACCGTGAGGTATGAAAATTGAACATGCCCCAAGTGATGATATGCCCCTAGCAATGAGGAATTTTGATTCATAACATATTGATTTGAGAACTGGTTTGATGAGATTCAATGATGCAATCATCCTACCCTCGTGGGAGTGAAATTGAAAGATGACACATCATAAAAGTGATTGACAATAATAGGTTTTAGGTAGAGATAAAATTAGAGGTCTAGAAGAACTCAGAATAGATTATGGAAGAATCAAGAGGATTCAGAAGTGATTGAGAGTGATTCTGAGGTCTAGTTGACCAAGTTTGATCATGGTTGACCAAAGTTGACTTTTGATGAAAAGGATGAAGAACTCAAGAAAATGATGATGAGATGTGATTCTGTCAAGAATACAACTTCAGAAGGTCGACTGCACAAGTGTCCGATCACATCAGTCCCAAAAAGTTGAAAATGTGATTTTGAGCTATATAAATGTGTCAGATTTCAATTTCAATCTCGAAAATGGATTTAGAGTGGTCGATTTAGCCAAGGGTGAAGTTTTCATGTAAAATAGAGCACTTTTGAAAATTAGGTCAGAACCTATATAAGGCCTAAAAGGGTCATTTTCAATTCATTTGAAACCATTGACTTTGTGAGAAAAGAGAGCTATGAAAGAAGATGGAAGGTGTGCTAGTGAAATTGCACATATTTGAGCACTCTCGACATCACAGCTGGCCAATGATGTATGACCCATTTGTGAGTAGTTGATAACCTAGCTTGTATTTAAAGTTTTAATGCTTTTGAGTAGATTTAGATAGATTCTAGGGCAAATTTGGGAGTGTTCACAAGAACTCACGTGAGGAAATGGTTTCCTTGCATGGGTTAGTGAGGAGGCTTGCACGAGAAAGGACCTAAAGAGGGCTTTCTCACATGGGTCTCTCCACAGGCTCACACAAAGAGGACCCAAAAGTTGTGTGAGAAAACCTCTATGAGGAAGAGCTCTCACGTGATCTGGCGCACAGGCTCACATGAAAGAGAAATCTTGCATGAGATTTCTACTTCCTCACTTGGGACTATAGCGGAGAACCAAAATTTTGAGTACAAAGTTTGCATGAAATCAGCCAGGTGGAGCGTCTGAGAGTCAGTCTTAGGATAGGTGCACAACTTCAATTTATGATTTTCTTTGAGAATCATCATGATTGAGGTACTGATCATGTGTTGTCACTTACATTGTAGGTTGACTTCCCAAACATTGTGTTCTGATCCCATCATTCAGTGATTGGTGAGGTCATGTGGGGGTTGGATGATGCAGAGTTTGTACACATTAATGCACTAGGGCTGTCATTTCTATGTGATGTACATGACATTTGGGTAAATCATGATTTACTAGGTGCACTTGTCGAGTGTTTCCATCCAGAAACAAACACATTTCACTTTCCGTAGGGGGAGATGACAGTTACCCCAGAGGATATCTAAAGGATCCTGATAGTACCCTTCCATGGCCTATATGTAGAATATGATACACAACTAAGAGTAGGCTCATTGGCACTCAAAGAGGTGTTTTGAGATGAGCTGGTGATGGGCCGGGTGATCCCCTAGGAGGATCTAATTAGAGACTATGGCATTGGAAATCGATTAGTAGTTGTGTTAGCATCATTCTTGGGCTGCTACTTGATGCCAAATAGACGGCAACATGGATTGGAGTGTGGCTAGGGTCAGATGCTGTAGAGGATGCTAGAGTAGTCAACCATGTGTTTTGCATGGGGCTAGTGCATACTGGCACAAATGTATCATGAGATGCATGAGATCATGTATCGTGATGCACAGAGCATGGAAGCAGATGTATTTATTCTTTAGATATGGGCCTAGGAGCATCTTCCTATGTGTAGGCCATTTTTTAAGGATACCAAGTAGCCTTTAGAGCCATACATCTATAGATATTTTGGATCGATGACTCATCCAACACTGGGTAAGACTGAGTAGTGGTGAACTCAGTTTGATGATATGGTTGTAGTTGTATAGTGGCCATGGATAGGCACAAAGGTTTGGGACAATGCCAGGTATGATTTATCATATATGTTCTACTTGTGACCTTTGATTGGCTGTACTATCACTATTATTGAGTGCTTCCCATTGTTACAGGTCCTACGACAGTTTGGGAGGCCACAAGACATATTTGAGGAGTACTATGCATACACTCACTTCATCGATGAGGTGAAGAAGGGATGGCTATAGAGATTAGATCAAGGTTGATTGATAATAGAGATACGGGTAGCACCATCCTGATGGGATTATATGGTAGTTATAGCTGATGGGGGGATGACACCAACATACCAGGATCATCTAATAGTGCATCCATTCCATTGGTACATAGATCTAGTGGATATGCATTGGTAGGTGGCACAACTACCACCATAGTAGTAGGTGGCACAACCACCACCACAATAGGAGTAAGCACCTAGATAGAAGACTATGCAGGCTCCCATTCATCCTCAACAAATGAGGATAGATCCTGGTGTGGGCAACAGTGGAGGTTAAGAGAGATCATTGAGATAGAGGACTAAGGAGACATCTCAGCAGCCTCCAGTGACTGAGACATAGGTCGAGGCTAGCAATGAGGATATGTAGGATCAGGATAAATAGGGTCCCCCTCTAGGGGACATGGTCACACAGCTATAGGACTCACTGCAGAGGAGTAGAGAGGGAGTCAGATTAGCATAGAGGTAACTAGGGGATCTCTAGATATAGGTTATAGTGCAAGATGCCTGATTAGTTGAGAGAGATCAAGAGATCAAAGAGTTGTGGGAGGAGTTAGTGAGGTCTTAGATAGAGACTCGATATGAGGCTACCCAGTTAGTGTACTATTATGCAACATATATAAGTGTGGTTCCAGAGTGAGCGAACCAGGTTCTACAATTTTCAAAGTATGCCAGAGCACCAAGGATTCCATAGGGACCTCCTCTATAGGCACCACCACAGCCAGACATGCCACCACCTCCACCTCCTCCAAGTGGTGATGGCCAGGGCTAGATCTAGGATTGCTATATCATGATGTATTGTAGCCCCATTTTTGAGATATAGACTATGCTTGAGTAGCACCATTTTTGTATATTGACACTATGATTTATAGATATGAGCTCATCTTTTGGTATCATTGTATGCATTGTATATCACTTTGGATTTGTATATTTTGTGAGATGTATCCTAAATTATTAGATGAGTAGATATGAGATGTAGGGCATGTATGAATATGCAAATGAATACACACATGTTTTATTGTTATGTATGTATGCAATGTGAAATGCAATGATGGATAAATACAATGTATGATTTGATTTTTGTATTTAATGAATGCACCTATATATGAATATGTAGATGTAAATGTATGCACATGAATTATGAGAATGTAATTTGATGAATGTAATTCAATATATGTGGTACTAATCATCTCATGCAGGATATCACAATACATGACATGTACTAACCAAAATAATGTTCTTGAAGATTGAGAGCGAGGATCAGACACTTGTGCAGTCAAGGTGAACCTGGGATGTAAGATGAGAACCCTCAGACAAATCCAGGAGAATACAACAAAGAGAACTACAAAGTACTATTGCAATGCAAGGATAGAATGAAAATGCAAGCCTAGAATAAAAATGCAAGCCTAAGCTAGACGCAATCCATAGGACTTGGTTGCTGGTCACATTAGATAGTTATCATCATAGAGATTTTAGGTATCGAACAATCGCAAGATGTCATACAACTATCACTGATATGAAAATCATGAGAATATGAATATGACATTAGTCTTAGATTTGTCAGAATGAGGTGTAAGCATTAAGGCACAAGAAGCCAGAATGACTTGAACACCTATTCCTTTTGATTTAGCAAGTGAACATAAGCATCAACGCACAGTTTCTAGGATGACCTGAATGTTTCTTGCATACAAACACACCAGACACATGAGAGTTCCTTCTTTTTCTAAGTGATTAATGAGTATAATAAGAATGTTCATAGTGACCCTTACGTACACTTAGCAGGACGAGCATTTGAAGTTTCACTTGTAGCAAAAATAAGTCACTCAAGCAGACAAGGAAAAGTACCAACCTCACCAAAGTTTCCATAGAAAAGGAGCCAAGGTACACATGGCCATCTAACATGACATAGAGGCTCTCATAGTGGACACCCATTTTACATGGATCCATTGGATCATTGGAACTAAACCAACAAATAGAAAGAAAAGAAAAGATCATGCCCCCAGTCTTCGCATCTCTCGATCAAGATAGACATCCTAAAGCTTCTCAGGGAGGAATGACAAAGTGAAAAGACAAGCACACAAAAGAAAATTTCAGCACACTTTAGAGAGTTGACAAATTTAGTTTCAATTTTAGTGGATTGATGTCAGATCATAAGTACACATTGTTCATGAGAAGTCTCATCAGGATGGTGATAGTAGATAGATGTAGTGAGAACCACTAGTGACTGATGCAAGAGAGAATTTTAAGAAGCAATTGTAGGGATAACTAAGTATCAACATGCAGACACGATAAGAATAATTGGTGACTAATACAAGGAAGATTCTCAGAGAGAGAGAGATCTTAGTACTAGCTAGGCATCATTAGGCAGACATAGTGAGAACCACTAGAGACTGATGTAAGGAAGATCCTATAGCTAAGCATTAATAGGTAGATGTAGTGAGAACCACTAGTGACTAATGTGAGGAAGATCCTCTGAAAAGATAGGACAAGTGCCCCTCTAGACTAGGAAGGGTGCCCCCAAGTATGACCAGTTTCAATCCATGTAGAGTCGAGCATAATCTTGAAGGTAACTAAGAGCAAGGGCATGAGCTAGCAAACTAAAAATAGGAAAGTAGGAAAGAAAATGTATAGGGCCAAGCAGTGCTACAATAGGTATAGCATTGCAGAACAAGAGGCACCTATTTACCAGGTTTTCACCTTCTTGGCAGGAATTTTATTTTTGCTACCATGACGCCTGTTTACCAGGTTTTCATCAATGGCACTTTTTTTGTTTTTCAATTTTCTTGTATTTTTGTATTTTTGAATTTTTGAATTTTTTTGTATTATCAAGGTGCCTGTTTACCAGGTTTTCACCAGGAAAATAGATTTTTTTCAAGACATTTTGTAAATTTTAGGATTTTTTCATAATAAAGTATGTACATGGAGCATTCTAAAGATGTCTCAACCATAGAATTGTTTTAGATGTAGAGCATTGATTGAATCTTTGAGTTGTTCTCCTTCAGTAGTAGAGAGTTGAGAGGTGCGAGACCCAAACACTGCAGTAAAAATATACAGACCAAGCCAATTTGGTTCAAAATTTCCCTTCTGGATCCGTTGTTGCTGATTCTTAGGGTTCTCTCTCAGAACGAGATCACCCACTTGGAAATCCCTTGTTTTAAATTTCTTGTTGTAGCTCTTGGACATCCATTTCTAATATGCTCAGAGATGATCAAACACCACTAGCTAGTGTTCATCTAGTAGTTCTAGCTCTTGTAGTTGAGATATTCTAGTGTCTTCATCAGTGATGAGGCCTTTCAGAGAGACTCACAATGTAGGAATCCCAACCTCAATAGTCAACACAACATCCACTCCGTAAACTAAGGTGAAGGTTGTGGCCCCTGTTTGTGTTCATATACTTGTTTGATAAGCCCATATAGCTGGATTGATCTGGAGATGCCAGTCTCATCTAGATTTGTGAACTGTGTGGTGCAAGATCTTAACAATCACCTTGTTTGATGCTTCTACCTATCCATTACCCTGGGGATAATAGATGGAAGACCAAGGCTAAGTAATCTTGAACTTAGAGCATAGCTCTTTCAGATCCTTATTTTTGAAATGCCCCCCATATTCAATGATTATTGAGGAGGGTACACCATACCTACAAATGATGTAATTGAGGATAAACATGGCTACATTTTTACCATTGGCTATGGTCAGAGGTACTGCCTTGACCCACTTAGTGAAATAAGTTGTAGTAGTGATGATGAACTTATGTCCATTTGATGAAGAAGGGTGAATCTGACCCACCATATCAAAGGCCCATTGTTGAAATGGCCAGAAAGTGATGAATGGAATTAACTCCTTGGTAGGAGCATGAATTAGATTCCCATGAAATTGACATTGTTTACAAGCCTTAGCATATTGTATAGCTTCCTTCTCCATATCAGGCCAATAGTAACCAGCTCTAATAAATTTACAGGCCAGTATTAGGCCACTCGAATGAGACCCATAGATGCCTTCATGCACCTCAACTAACACACACTTAGACTTGTCAGGTTCTAAACACCTAAGGAGGGTACCATCTAGACCTCACCTATACAAATTGTTAGCTATGATAACATATCATGAAACATTGAGGATTAGGTGACATTTCTCATTCTAGGTGTAAGTGTCTAGAACAATCTGGTCACAGAGGTAGGAGTAGATATGATGGTAGCGAGAGGAATCGTGTCCAATGATTGAACATATCATCCTAGATTTAGGGGTGTCATGGGCTGGGTAGTGTAACGTCTCCACTAGGAATTCATGTTAGAAGTCATTTTCTAGCATTTGTAACATAGAAGCAAGAGTAGCCATGGCATCAGCTGCTTTGTTGTCTACTCATGGAATCTACTAGAAAGTAACATGTGCAAAGTATTTTCTTAGGTCATCGACCATCCATTTGTAAGGTACCAATTTGTCATCTTTTTTTTGATAAATGTCATTGACTTGATTGATGACTAGCTATGAGTCTCTAAAGATCTTTAGTTCATCTAATCACCATTCAATGGCTATCTTCATGCCATTGATTAGAGCTTCATACTTAGTGATGTTATTTGTACAAGGAAACAACATCTTGTATGCCTTTGGTAAAGAGTACCTCTATGGTGTAATGAACAGTATTCTGACACCTGACCCCTGTTGGGTAAATGATCCATCAAAGAACATAGTCCATGTTTGATGTGTGAGAAGCATTATGGACTCATCTGGAAACTCAATGCTTAATGGTTGATAATCTGTAATAGGTGCTTCAGCCAACTGATCTACAATTGCTTGTCCTTTAATGGCTTTGCACTCTACATACTCAATGTCAAATTCACTAAGTATCATGACCCATTTCGCTAATCTACCTATAAGGGTAGCTTTGTTGAGCAAGTACTTTAATGGATCAATTTTAGCAATAGGACATGTAGTGTGGGAAAGTATGTAGTGCCGCAGTTTGTGTGAGGTGAATACCACTACTAGGAAAGCTTTCTCAATGATAGAGTAGTTTATTTCATAAGAGACTAGAGTTATACTAATGTAATAAATAGCTCTTTCTTTATTGTTTTGATCTTGTTGAGCTAGTAAGACACCCAGTGATGTGTCTATAGCAGAGATCTAGAGAATGAGAGGCTTTCCATGAATAGGATGCATTAATATTGGTGGATTTGCAAGATATTGTTTGATATGTTGGAGCCCTTTCTCAGTCTTCATTCCATTCATAGGTCGCACCTTTGTGTAAGGTCTTGGTGAATGGTTGTGACTTATCTGCCAGTTGTGCAATGAAGCACTAGATAGACTGTAACTGACCTTGAAGTCCTCTCATCTGACTAAAGTTGTGTGGCAGAGGCATTTCCATGATGGCTTGAACTTTCTCAGGATCTACTTCTATGCCTTTTGCTGATATGATGTAATCTAATAGTTTACTAGATGTGAGTCTGAAGGCACACTTTTTTGGGTTGAGTCTTAAACTGGATTGTTCCATTCGATCTAGTATAGGACCTAGATCTAAAAGATGTACTTTCTGTTCCATGCTCTTAGCTAATATATCATCCACATAATCCTCCATCATCTTATGCATCATGTCATGAAAGATAGTGGTGACAACTCTTTGATATGTGGCTCTAACATTTTTAAGTCTGAAGGGCATGGCATTCCAACAGAAAGGTCCCCAAGCACATGTAAAGGCTTTCTTCTCTTGGTCTTCTGGCATGATTTTGATCTGGTTGTAGCCAGAGGAACCATCCATTAGTGAGTACATTTTATAGCCTATTGTCATGTCTACAATCATGTCAATGTTGGGTAATAGGAAATCATCCTTGGGACAAGCTTTGTTCAAATCTTGGGAATCCGTGCAGACTCTGATAGATTTATCATGTTTAGTAACTATAATACCCCAAAAATGGGCTATAGGTTCATTGACCTTTTACATCAACAATTCGATCAAAATCCACATCAAAGTCCTAACCTAAGGCACATATACACATCAACTTATCAAAAATTGATTATCCTAATTCTGCATTGGGGAATATTCCTTATTTATCCTAATTACCTTTGATTTAATAATTATTTGGCGATAAATCCTATTCATCCTAAAGTTTGATTAATTGAATATTTTGAATATTTAATTAATCAAATTTAATTCTGCCACTTGATTATTTAATTAAATTTAATTATATTTATTCCTAAATTGTATTATTTAGTTTTGACAATAAATAAAAAATCCTAAAAATAATTGACTAAATTCTCATTTAATTAATTAAATCAAGTTGTCAATATTTAATAATATAGTTTTGAATAAAGTTTGATTTAATAATTGATTAACCCATAAATCAATTATTTTAATTCAAAATTAGTTAAGTTGAGAATAATCACTTTATTTTTAAATTAATTCATATTAAATCATGCACAATTAGAAGAGTAGTCAACTTTAAATCAATTATCAATTTCAATTTGTTAAATTTCTAAACTTGACATCTAATTGTGAGTTGAAAAAGTGAACTAAACTCTATTTTGAGATAAAAACTGCTTTTGCATGATTTTATGAGTTAATTTATTTCTAATTTCTTGTTAACTCAAAAATCAATGTGAGTTTATCAAGAGTGACTTATGGCTTTTCTCAATGCATCCTCAAGCCCTAGATTTCTATAAAAACAAGGCTCAACTCTTCATCTCATATCTCTCAAATTTGCACAATTACTTTGGCGAAATTGCGTACGAAGAATCAATCTTTTGTGACAGGCAACTTTGTGAGATCAATTCATAGTTTTCATAGCTTTTGCATAGTTTTTCATATCAATTCATATCATTGTTAGATTAAATCTGTATATCATTTCAAATTCATTCTAGACTAGATTCATATAGTTTTTCATCCTAATTGCATAGAAAATACAAAAAAATAGATTAATCTGCATTCATTATCTTTTGCATTCAAATCCTTCATTTAGGTGTTGCATTGTCACTGATCTCAGTCTAATCTAAGAATACCATACTCCCACCTACTAGAAGGTAGTAAATTGCTTGGTTAGCTTAGTTTCAATTACATGCAAATTTTGATTTTGCTAACCTCTAATGTTTTACTGAAGTGTTGTGTCTCCAACTAGGTACAATTTTCACACACACAATTATGGCACCCTGAAATGGGTTTCCATTTCTATTCTAATATTTTCTATCATTTTCTGGCCAAAACTGCAATTTTTATTTCCTATTCGTACATTTTTTGAATGAGTTTTGTCAGAAAGTCATTCCAGGACCCCTTGCCTATCGTATGACAGTTGAGATTTTTGAGACTCATACCAGAACGTACACATTGTTGTGTGGGAGCTACTATGTCATGTGGTCAGACACCCATTATCGTACGAGTTTCTAGATTGTCGTATGAGAGGTAACTAGTTATCATACGAGGTTTGCCATTAGAATTCAATTGTCATTTCAGATTTTTAGGCAGTTTTCTAGATTTGATTTTTGGATTTGGCTAACAGCTAACCCTAACAGTTGAGATCTTCTATTTCTGATTGGTATTTTCTGATTCTGATTGGAAAAGTGTAACAAAATTGCTAAAATAGGTAAAATCTACTAAGCGCATTGTGAGGAACTCAGGTATTTTGTTCAATCTGATAACACTTCAATTTTGGATATAAAATGAACTCTCATGTGTCAAGCTTGTGTGCCTTTTCAGCTTTCATAATTCACACTTCAGTTTTGGGCTATAAAATGAACATAGATTTTCTTTTTGCATATCTGTTACACATAGTAAATAGGCCCTATGAACACTATTTGCGGATGATCTAGAGAGAGTGGGCTTCATTCACTTGTTCATGCATGTGAAGCTCTTCTTGACGATAGATCCCCTTGTAGGTAGGGAGGATACTATGATTGTCTCACGTTCTACTTGGTTTGGTCCTCAGCTTTTGATTGATATGTTCTCTCTCTGGAGAGATTGATGGACATAGTTGTTGACATCACAAATCTTGGTGAGATAATTTCAGTCTTAGCATGTTGGATTAATTTGTTTGCTAGGTTTGGGTAAAAGTGATAAGGCTAGAGGATTATGCTCTACTCCCTTTTTGGGTAGTATCAGAAACCCAAATCCTTGGATCTGGACCAAGTCTCCATGTGGTATCTTTTGTGAGTCACCTTTAGAGAGGGTTAACCATAGTGGACATTCTATTTATTGGGTCAACCACGTGGATGGAACCTCAAGCAGTAATAGCCATTTTTTTTGTAGTAGCAAAAACTGCTATATAAATGTCTTTGTGGAAAAAATCTTCACAAGTGTGGTCTCTTGTTGGGATGTCAGATCTCCCTAGCAGCTCTTGATTGATTAAATTCTTAGACTATGTCAAAACCCCAATGCACTTGGATTGGAGTTCACCCTCTTGAGATCACAAAAGTTGTAGAATTAGACCATTACTACAAACCCTAGTGAGGCCAAATTTTTCATTTTCTAGGACTACGTGCATTATTGAAAAACTTTTGAGAATATACACAAGTAGCATTCTTAGGAATTAGAAAAATAAGTCACTTGATTGTTCATGCGCACGGTTGCTTTGTCCCCTATTCATTGTTTTTAGACATGCTTGAAATCACTTTTCTACTATTCTGCATGCTTTTTATCTACTTGGTCATTGAGAATGAACAATCCCAAAATGAACCCAAAATGAACTTCAAATCTGGACAGAAAACCTTGCAAACACACTGATTTTGAAAACTAAGAAATTGCAAATTTGATGCAAAATTCCTTTCTAGAGTCAAAAGTTATCCCACAAGATCAGAAAGTCATACAAGTTTTTCCCCTTTGTTGTATCAGAACCCCTGGATTGTCGTATGAGAGCTTGTATATTGTCGTACAATTTTTGTCAGAAATCACAAGAAAAAATAAAAACCTTCTATCAACTATCGTACAAGCATTGCAATTGTCATACGAGTCTTGTCAATTATCATGTCAGAGCCTACCCATACTCGTACTTCCAATTTATCAGTTTGATTCCTTTTTCATCTTGTGTCAAAGCCTTGTCAAAATTATCTTCAATTCAATCTTCATCAAAATGATTGTATTGCGAGCTCATGTTCACCATCTTTTGGGCATCTACCCATACTACTAGGGCATAATATCCTTCATTTATGTCCAATCTATCTTCATTCAACTCAATCTTGACAAGGTTGCGTCATTTGATCTTCTTGAATCAAATCATTCTTCTATTTTCTTCATCTTGCTCTTTTGCTCCACCCAAGGTTAATGGTGGAAACTAGAGCTTCATCATAGTGAAAACAAGGAGAAAAACCTAGATTCTCTTCAACCGTATCTTCTATGATTGTTGAGACATTTCATCAACCTTTTGACACAACTAAATTTGCAGAAGACACTCTTGGAAATCTTTACTTGATAGGTGGCTATGTCACTCCTCCTACATCAACCCACGCAGGTCATCAAGTAACTCCCCCTGCATCAATCCACACAGGTCATCAAGCAACTCCTCATCAATCAGTTCCTAGTAGTTCTCTTAACAACACTATGTCTCAAGGAGGAGACACAAGCCAAGGTTCCCAAGGACATCAATCACAAGATGGTGTGGATCAAGAACCCACACCTAATGAAATTTCTCAATATCAAAATGATGATAACTTCAAGAAAATGATGAGGCATTTATTGAAAGAAGAAAAGGAGACATACTTCCTAGAGTTAGCTTTCCAAGGAGCTAAAATTCCTCCAAACTTTAATGTTGAAGATATCATCACACATGAGGAAGAAAATCCTATCACATCCATGATGAAATAGATGCATGCCATGCAAGTGAAGCTCAATAAACTAGAGAAAGAAAAGGAACCTAAGGAGTTCTCCATGGAGGCTCTATGCCCTTTTCCATTTGATAAAGACTTGTACATGCCACCATTCCCAAAAAGAGTGGAGATGCCTAAATATGATAAGTATGATGGAAACCCTAATCCTCAAGATCATGTTAGAGAATTTTGTACTCAATCTATGGAGGTCATGCATGAACCAACCTACCTAATGCATCTTTTCCCTCGATCTCTGGGAGGGTCAACTATTCATTGGTTCTCAAAAATGCCTCCAACAATCAAAACTTTTGAGGAGTTAATCAAACTGTTCTATCAACAATACTCCTATAATATCTAGCATTCAGTCACTATGATCAACGTTTGCAATCTGAAATAGAACTCAAGAGAACCATTCCTGAATTTTCTCAAATGATGGAGGAAGAAGTTTTCTCTATATGCTAGACCCATTCCAAAAACTAAGAAGCTAGAAATTTTCATCAACAACCTTGTTCCAGAGATCAACTACCATTTGCAAATGCAAAATTATGCATCCTTTGATAAAATGGTAGAATATGCAATCAAAATTGAGAAAGTAATTGTACAAAAAAGGAGACATATCACTTCAAAAGGACAAGTATGAATCTGGATCTAATTCTAAAGACAAAGGAAAAAATTGGAACAAGAATAAAGGCATCATCATAGATGGCATTGTTGATAATATCTGTGCCCCATCTAAGGAACCTGCTTTCAATCTCACTATTGGCACCCAAGCTATCAAAGCCTTAGAGGAAAAAGCAATGGAGTCAAACAAGAAACCATTTGACTATAAACCTCAGGCTACAAATCTTAAACCCAAGTTTACTCCTCTTGGAGAGTCCTTGGAATCCGCCATGAAAACTCTATTGGCCAACAACATCATCACCTTGCCTGAGATAAAGGTATTTGATCCTGAACCTAAACCAAAATCATGGAGAGAGAATGATTTATGTGACTTCCATCACAATAAGGGTCATAAAACCAATAATTGCATACACTTGAAACACATCATCCAAGACAAAATTGATAATGGAGAAATCATAATTGACAATCATCAAACAAATAATGATCATACAACATTCATAGAACCATTTTCGAAGCATGGTTAAGGAGATTCATCTTCTTAGCCTAATGTGGGTGCTAAAGTCAATTATGCCTATTTTGGAAACAATGCTGTCATAAATATGGTTGAACCATGCCTATCTAAGTGTTGCAATGTCAACATGATTGTAAGAAAAGATAGAGATAATCAATTAGCAAATGTAGTTACTTGATCACAAGCTCAGACACATCTACAAGGACAAATCTTAGATTCATCAAATATCCCTAAGATGCCTTTCAATCTTTCATCTACTTATAAATAGAGGGCTACGTCTAAATCATCAAATTATAAAGACATGAGACCACCATCATACAGTATTGTCCAACAACTCCAGCATACAAATGCAAAAATCTCCATGTTTGAGTTGCTTCAGATATCTCCAGCTTATAGATCCATTCTAGACAAAGCTCTGCTCAGATCCAATGTTCCTGACAACCTTGATTTAGATAGATTCCAGACTATAGTTGGTCATCTGATGTCTCCCCAATATATCTCCTTTTCAGAGGAAGATGATAAATCCTTGAGTCATCCGCATAACTGGCCCTTGCACATTGATGTCTTAATCCAAAATCATCATGTCAAATGTGTGTTGATAGATGGTGGTGCTAGTCTCAACATTTGTTCTTACAGCTTGATCACGCAACTGGGATTATCAGAAGCTACCATGGATCCTAAAAAGAAGATAACTATCAAGGCATATGATGAACAAGAAAGATCTTCCAAATGAACAATTGTCCTACCAATCAGAAGAGGGCCAGTTATTAGAGACATCACATGTCAAGTTGTTGATCTACCTTTGGCTTACAACATCCTCCTAGGGAGACCCTGGATACATGAAATGCAAGCTATTCCTTCCACATACCATCAATGTGTGAAATTCCCTTATGAAGGAGTAGAGGTGATGATTCTAGTTGACCTATCTACAACTTGCAATACATTGAAAGAAAGTGCTAATAAACTTGTTCCTAATAACAGTGAATCTTCCACTAAATAGCTAGACATTGCATCAATATCCAAGATAGAAGAACTTGCTAAAGAAGTCAAAATCAAAGACAATGGCATGGGAGAATACACAATGGAACCCATTTTATCTCTCACATCTCTCCCATTGTCCCCAAAATCTTATGGACAACCTTTTGACAAAGTGAAACTCACAGCTAAAGAATACCAAGTCATATTTAATGGAAGCTTTGTCACAGAGCAAGTATCCAAACAAGAGTTTGAGGAAGAGGAATTCATGCTTTCATGGTTGTATAAGGATGAGTCTCAATCCCAATCAGTCCAGAAATGTGATTCCACTTCAAGCAAAATTCCTTAGAAGTCATATGGACCAGGGGATAAATTAATCACAAAAATGGGATATAGTAGAACATGACCTCTAGGACTATAAGGAAAAGGTCTTCTATCACCTCTTGACCACCATGGTCAAACAAAAAAGAATACAATAGGTTTAGGATATTATAAGAAGCCTTTCTATCTTAGCAAAAACTCTCCACATGTCTCAGAACATATTGAACCATTAGCAACAATTCAACTAAAGGAAGAAACACCACAATTTGACAGTGATGATTCAAACACTACTGATGCGCTCATTCCTTATGAGCATTTTCCTAAAGAAATAATAGACCTCCTCAAAGATGAAGATGAACCCATAAAAAGAATCAATGTAGTAGACACACAAGAATGTACTATGGAGCAAAAGATAGTTGCACCACAAGAGCCAGCTGATCTTCAAGAAACCCACATAGATGAGGAGGAAGGTGGTAGCTATTCTAAAATAGATTCCCATGAGTATGACTTCAAATGAGACTTGGAAGGAAATCCTGCTTGGGGGATTCATCCTAACTTTACACATATTCTTGACTTTCCAAGAGGCCTAGATGAAGAATTAAATGATTATGAGTGGGGAGTCATTCCAAAGGAAGATGAGCTTATCATAGAGAAACATGTTGATGTTATTCACCAATATGCACCTAAACCCAACATAAGTCTAGAGTGAAATAATGAACTTAATGAGTTTGATCCACCAATGGCTGAGGTGGACTCCCATAATGACATTGAGCCTATTCATGAATTGAACATTTTGAGTAGTAATATCACATTCAAACTCACAAGTCAGGTTAGGACCAATGATGACAACTCCATATCTGTGAATACCATTTCCTAATCTTTCCCCACTTTGACTATCCAATATCCTGAACTTCTTGACCAAAACTCCACGAATATGAGCCAAGGTATCTATACCTTTCCAAATGACTATGCCCTTACTTGCTACCTTAATGCAATTGAGCCTATTATGACTTCCATCAGTGAACTAAGTGTTCTCATGGTGGAGTCAGACATCAAGTATCTTAGTCAAAAGAATAAGAGTAAAAAGAAAAAGAAAAAGAGTTCTAAGGGTGAAAACCACTTTGTGGTAGTCTCAAAACCTACAAAAGTAAAAATAAAAGGCATATCCAAAGGTGAAAACCTCTCTGAGGCACCTAAGGATGAGATATTTGATGTCCTTTAGAGTCATTTATAGGATAGATCTCCAATACTAGTTGATCTCACTCAATCTATCAACTTGGGAACAATAGAAGAACCACAGTTGATTCATGTAGCACAATCATTATCAGAAGAAGAAAAGAAAAAATTTACTACATTCCTAATAGAAAAGAAGATCAACTTTGCATGGAAATATTCAGATATGCCAGGGTTGGATCTTGATCTTATAATGCACCATTTATCTATAGCTCTAGGAGTCAAACCTGTTAAGCAAAAATTGAGAAAGATGCATCCACATGTTTCACTCTTAGTCAAAGCTGAATTAGAGAAACTACTAAAAGTCAGATTCATTTGCGTTATTGATTAAGTAGAATGGATCTCTAACATTGTTCCAGTATCAAAACCAGACAAATCAATTAGAGTATGCATAGATTTTAGAGATGTAAATAATGCATGCCCTAAGGATGATTTTCCATTACCAAATATTGATATGATAGTGGACATGACTGCGGGCTTTGAGATGTATTCTTTAATGGATGGTTTTTCTAGATACAACCAAATAAAAATTGATCCAGAGGATCAAGAGAAAACTTCTTTCACATGTGCATGGGGTACCTTCTATTGGAATGTCATGCCATTTGGTTTGAAAAATGTAGGTGCTACATATCAGAGAGCTATGATGTCTATTTTCCATGACATGATGCATCAAACTATGGAAGACTATGTTGATGACACCCTAGCTAAGTCTATGATAAGATTAAAACATTTGAGTGACTTGAGCAAAATACTAGATAGAATGGAGAAGTTTAGTCTTAGAATGAACCCTAAAAAGTGTGCTTTTGGTATCACTTCTGGAAAGCTCTTAGGTTACATTGTTTCAAAGAAGGGTATTGAAGTTGATCTAGCTAAGGTCCAAGCTATCATGGAGATGCAACCTCCCAAGAATATCAGCCAAATGAGAACATTACAAGGGAGAGTGTAATCTATCAGGCGTTTCATATCTCAGTTAGTAGACATATCACAACCTTTTACAAAGACATTACATAAAGGTGTGACTTTTACATGGAATGAAGAATGTGAAAATAACTTTAATCATATCAAGAAATATCTATCAAATCCTCCTATTTTGATGCCTCCTATTCAAGGGAAGCCATTGATCTTATATGTCTCCACCATAGATACATCACTGGGGGCATTGCTAGCACAACATGATGAGGACAAGAAGGAAAGAGCTATATACTATATCAGTAGAACATTGGTAGCATATGAGAAGAACTATTCAATGATTGAGAAAGCTTTTCTAGCTATGATCTTTGCATCATAGAAACTAAGACACTACATGTTAGCTCATACTACACATTTGGTAGCTAAGATTGATCCACTTAAGTACCTACTAAGCAGGGCTACCCTTACAGGTAGACTAGCTAAATGGGTGATGCTATTAAGTGAATTTGACATTGAATATATTGAAAGAAAAGCTATCAAGGGCCAATTTATTGTCGATCAATTGGCTGACACACCATTGTTTGATGATACACCAATGCAAATGGAATTCCTAGATTCTTCTATCATGAATCTTTCTTCTAGGGCATGGAAGTTATTCTTTGATAGCTCCTATACATAGAATGGATCTAGAGTAGGCATATTGTTCATCACCCCTCAAGGATACTCAATTCCTAAAACATTACAAATAAATTTTCCTTGCACAAACAATATTACTAAATATGAATCCCTTCTTAATGGCACAAAAATAGCAATTGAATGGAGGATAACAAAACTACACATCCATGGAGACTCACAACTTGTAATACACCTAGTCAATGATGTGTATCAAATGAAAGATGGAAAGCTGATCCCATACAAGAGACTGGTAGATGATCTAAAGAAATATTTCATATCTATCACCTTTGAACAAATTCCTAGAACAAAGAATAAAGATGATGATGCTATGGCAACACTATCTACTTTATTACAGCAACTTGAACATGAGCTACATTACAAGTTCCTAGTGGAAGCACTATCTTATCCTACATATGATTCCCTTGAAACCTACATGATTTGCACTATTGTTGGTCATGATTCATCCTAATACAAAAACATTTTCTCCTATCTCCAAGACCAAATCATTCCCAATACCTTCAATGGCCTAGAGAAATGATACCTTATCCACAATGCATCCTAGTATGTCATCATTGGTAATGATCTGTACTAATGAGGTCTAGATAGTACACTCCTTACATGTTTAGAATGGGAAGAGTCTCAACATGCATTAGAGGAAGTCCATGATGGTATATGTGGATCACATTCGAATGGTTTAACACTAGCTCAAAAAATTATTAGGGTTGGGTATTATTGGCCTGACATGGAAAAAGAGGCTGTCAAATATGCAAAGAATTGTCAAAAGTGTCAAGTACATGGTAACTTAATTCTTGCACTAGGGAGAGATCTAATTCCCTTTACTACACAATGGCCTTTTCACCAATGGGAATTTGATCTTATAGGAGCCATACATCCTCATTCTTCTAATGGGCATACCCATATTATTACAGCTACAGACTATTTCACAAAATGGGTAGAAGCAGTCCCTTTGACTCAAGCAACTGACAAGCAAATATCAATGTTCATCCTAAACTACATTATATGTCAGTATGGTATTCCCATTCTATAGTCACATATAATGGTAGATAATTCAAGAACAAAGACTTAGATGATTTATGTGCCAAATTCAAGATTACACAACATTGGTCATCAATCTACTATCCTCAAGGGAATGGACAAAAAGAGGCTTCAAACAAGAATTTATTGAAAATATTGTATTGTACAATTAATAAAATAGGAAGAGACTGGCATGTCATGATCAATCCAGCTCTCTAGGCCTATAGAACAAGTATCAGCATGCCCACTGGGGCTACACCATTCGCTTTAATTTATGGGTCTGAAGCAGTACTGCCTATTGAGGTTGAGATCCCATCACTAAGAATCAGAATGCATGGTCTAGTAATTGATGATGACTACAAAGTGTCTAGGTTGCAAGAACTTGAACTACTAGATGAGCATAGAAAATCAGTGCATGATCATCTCAGAGTATATCAGAAGAGAATTTCTAGAGGCTACAACAAGAAAGTCCGACACAGAGAATTTCAGGTTGGTGATCTAGTCTTGAGAGAGAATCCTAAAAATCAATCACATAAAGAGAGCAAGGGGAAGTTTGAACCCAATTGGTTGGGTCCCTTTGTTGTCACTACTACTTTTGGCTTTGGAGCCTATCAACTCTCAATGATTGACGGAGAACAGCTTCGAGAACCAATCAACGTTCTCCATCTGAAGAAATTATATGCCTAAGGCATTCAGTCTTTGCAAAATGTCCTAAAAAAAATGAACATCTTGGTGAAAACTAGCAATAGGTGCCTTGATGATTCACAAAAAAATAAAAAAGAGTAAAAATACAAAAAAAAAATTTTAAAAATTTTTTTTTAAAAATTTGAGAAAAAGAAAAAGTGCCTTGGTGAAAACCTGGAAACAAGCGCCTTGGTAGAAAAACTAGAATCTTTGCCAAGATGGTGAAAACCTAACAAATAGGTGCCACTTGTATCAAAATAGTACATCTATCAACACAATCTTGGTCTCTCCTAGCTTTTAGTCTTTCTTTAGTTTGTACATATCTCCACATTCCTATTTTCAATAAAGTCAGTCTGTACACCAATTTGTACAAGCATCTGTATCCTATCAATGTTTCAAACTTGGGGGCATCAAATGTCATATCGTATGGTCTCCAATATACCTCAGATGAGTCATATCTAGTCAGAGTCCTTTGAAGCTACATCCAAGTTAGTCAGTCAATCTCCTTTCTAGAAAGGATTTTGCATCTACAACAACACAAACAAACATCAACACAAATGAAAACAATCTTTGCTACATGCTTTAATCTTCTTTGTATGCTTACTGATTCACATTTAGATTTTTGCATATTGTGTCCTTTTGAGCTCTTCAATGATGTGCTTTATAGGATTTAGAGAGTGATGACTTGGGGCATAATCTTTTCTTTGTTTTTTGCTTTGAGTGAAAATCTAATAACTTTGGAAAATTTGGATTGAAATGGTGTCCGTCTATAAGAGCCTCCATCATGTGTTGGATGGCCATGAGTACCTCAACCATTGATACCCAAAAAATTCAAGGAAGTTTGATCTAGCTTACATATTTTTGAATGATTTCTCAATCCTACTATGAACAGCTATTATCCAAGGATGTGAATGATAAAGGGTCATTGCGGGTAACTCACATTGGAGACAAGAATGAATTCTGCCAACTATTTGGCGTGTTTGTTTTAAGACGTATTCAGGTCATCATGACATTTATGTTTTGATGCTTATACCAATTGCTATATCAAAATAGACATGATATTCAGGTCATCATGGCATTTGTGCCTTGGTGCTTATATCTTATCTGACATTCTGAAAACAAAATCAATATTCATATGTCCATGGTTGTCTAGCTAGTGGGTGTTGTATTGACTTTGGCGCAAAAATCAATATTCATATATTCATAGTTTCCTAACTAGTGGATGTTGTATTGATTTATCCAGTTACCTAATAAAAACTCAATAATGAAAATGACCGACACATGATTAGTGACTAAGTCCTAGGTCCTAGGTCTACATTTCACTTTGCACTTTGCATGACTGCATTTATCTAATGATTGCCAAATCCGCTTGATG
Organism: Chamaecyparis obtusa; assembly: GCA_027943335.1. Lineage (NCBI taxonomy): Eukaryota > Viridiplantae > Streptophyta > Pinopsida > Cupressales > Cupressaceae > Chamaecyparis > Chamaecyparis obtusa. The sequence continues at coordinate 198,070 of BSBK01001449.1, forward strand.
TTAAATGATTCTCCAAAACTATGCTAAACATGACACAAGGACTGAGCATTGTATGAAGGTCCCTCCAATGAAACAACAAGTAGAATCCATTTTCAGGATCAAAATCAAAATCTGAGATCGTTTATATTGTCAACTGCTTGCATATTTGACCTTATAATTATCAAACGAATCCAAGATTCAAATTAATTGATTATCTTACATCAAACTATCAAAATTTTAGCTTGGTCAACCATGGTCAACTCATGGTCAAACCTAGTCAAAATTGGTCTTTAGGACCTCTAAACGATGCAGAATGCATTCTCAGACGTGTATAACCACTTCTCAAATCAATTAACATGCTTCTAAACCATTCAATGCTGACTTTTCTTGTCAGATTTCAATTTTAATCCCGAAGGGGGCATGGTATTACACATCAATCAAGTCTGTAAAACACATTTATTATTCTGTCAATCAAATCTTTCCTCAGTAATCAAGACACCAACCACGTCTAGTTGTTGATTCATCTAAAGACCTCATCACTTAGGGCACATTGCTTGGGGCATATCAGGTTCATTAAGATCCATATCAATTTGGTATCCTAATCAATCTTGTAAACTGTATCATATTTTCGTGACCATTGGTTCATTAGTGTTATTTCCTTGGTTCTTCATAACTAAAGGGTTCAAATGTGATACCGTTTCGATTCCTCTGGACAATCAAGTCTAGAATCAGGTCACTCACTTCTTTGTAATCATAAGGTTCAGAATCAGACATTTTGATACTTTTTTGTAATCACCAGTTCATTGTTGTTATAGTTAACATCATCATGATTCTTGGTCAACCAGGACCTGAATCAACTTTTCTAATCTTTCAATCAGTTTCTATCTCATAATCGGTTCATCTTTCAAATTAGTTTCATACATAAAAAATAGACTAATCTTTGAACCACTACGCTTCACATAGTAATTCAAAGAGGGGCAAAATGTAATACCCCAAAAAAGGGCTATAGGTTCATTGACCTTTTACATCAACAATTCAATTAAAATCGACATCAAAGTCCTAACCTAAGGCACATATACACATCAACTTATCAAAAATTGATTATCCTAATTCTGCATTGGGGAATATTCCTTATTTATCCTAATTATCTTTGATTTAATAATTATTTGGCGATTAATTGAATATTCTAAATATTTAATTAATCAAATTTAATTATGCCACTTAATTATTTAATTTAATTTAATTATATTTATTCCTAAATTGTATTATTTAATTTTGACAATAAATAAAAAATCCTAAAAATAATTGATTAAATTCTCATTTAATTAATTAAATCAAGTTGTCAATATTTAATAATATATTTTTTAATAAAAGTTTGATTTAATAATTGATTAACCCATAAATCAATTATTTTAATTCAAAATTAGTTAAGTTGAGAATAATCACTTTATTTTTAAATTAATTCATATTAAATCATGCACAATTAGAAAAGCAGTCAACTTTAAATCAATTATCAATTTCAATGTGTTAACTTTCTAAACTTGACATCTAATTGTGAGTTGAAAAAGTGAACTAAAGTCTATTTTGAGATAAAAACTATTTTTGCATGATTTTATGAGTTAATTTATTTCTAATTTCTTGTTAACTCAAAAATCAACCTGAGTTTATCAAGATTGATTTATGGCTTTTCTCAATGCATCCTCAAGCCTTGGATTTCTCTAAAAACAAGGCTTGTCTCTTCATCTCATATCTCTCAAATTTGCACAATTACTCTGGCAAAATGGCGTATGAAGAATCAAGCTTTTGCGATAGACAACTTTGTGAGATCAATTCATAGTTTTCATAGCTTTTGCATAATTTTTTTTATATCAAATCATATCATTGTTAGATTAAATCTACATATCATTTCAAATTCATTCTAGACTAGATTCATACAGTTTTTCATCCTAATTGCATAGAAAATACAAAAAAATAGATTAATCTGCATTCAAATCCTTCATTTAGATGTTGCATTATCACTGATCTTGGTCTAATCTGAGAATACCATACTCGCACCTACTAGAAGGTAGTAAATCACCTGGTTAGCTTAGTTTCAATTACATGCAAATTTCAATTTTGCTAACCTCTAATGTTTTACTGAAGTGTTGTGTCTCCATCTAGGTACAATTTTCACACACACGATAACTAGAACAATATTAGAAATCCACTCTGCATAGTTAATTGCTCTAATGAAACTAGCTTTGAGAAGTTTTTTGTATTTCAGCTTGGACTAAAAGTTCCACATGTGGGTGCATCTTATGAAGCTTCTATTTGATAGGTGTGATGCCTGATGCAATAGATAAGTGATGCATAATCAAATTAGGATCTAATCCAGGCATATCAGAATAGGTCCAAGCAAAGTTGATTTTCTTACTTCGAAAGAAACTAGTGAATTCTTCTTTCTCCTCCGTGGATAAGGATTGTGCCAAATGAATGATTTGAGGTGTAGCTTCTGTACGCAAGTTTACTGGTTGAGTTAGCTTATTAGTATTGAAGAACTTTCCTAAAAATGACTCAGAAGCGTATCAAGTATCTCATCCTTGGGTGCCTTAGAGAGGTTTTCACCCTCAGATATGTCTTTTATTTTTACTTTTTTTGGCTCTGACACTGCCACAATGTGGTTTTCACCATTAGAGTGTGTATTCCTTTTTCTTTTAACTTTATGACTGAGATACTTGATATTAGCTTCAGTCATGTTGACACTGTCTTCACTAGTGGAGGACATCATAGGCTTGACAACATTAAGGTAGCAAGAAAGAGCGTAGTCATTCTAGAATGTAAGGAATTCATTGGATGGAGAGAAGGGATTCTAGTTTATCAGCTCATGATGGTGGAGGGATAGAGAAGTGATAGGTTCAAGTGCATTCATGGTATAGTCATCAAGAATGTGGACAAGCAAGTCAAGACCTAAAGTGATCTCATCCAGAGGTGTGTTTGAGTCCCTTCGAGACCTCATGTTGGAAGTAGAGGATATGTTAACATCGGTGGAATCACACTCAATTTTCCTAACACTAGACCCTTCACCTACTTTGAGAAGATTTTCAAATGTGTGTACTATGTTTACGTCCTTGTCAGAAGTTGTGTTAGATAGAGAATCAAACTCATACTCATGTCAGTCTGTAATACTAGATATAGGAACTCCATCAACACTTGTACCATTTGACTCATTATCATCTCTTGTAGCATTGATTTCCTATTGGTTTTGTTCTTGTTGAAACCATGCTTGAAAATATGACAGCATGTAAAGTTCCTGTTGATAGTTAGGGTGAGCCATTTGTATTTTCCTCAATTGTTCATATGTCAAAGGAGTAGCTGAGGTGGTGTCATCAGAATCACTATTAGTTTCAAGGTGTCTAACATGCTACACCAAATCATCCAGGTCTTTGAAGAGAGCGATAAGATTTGGAGGAATAGGATAAGGAAAGGTATCTTCATCTGAACTATTCTCTAAATTTTTAGCTAAAACCATGTCCCTAGGTGCTGGTGGACATTCTAGTTCTAGTACAAATTTACTGGTCCCTAAATGGAATGAGATCTTTTTAAAGCCTAGACCAGTAGTGTCTTTTGTCCTTCATCCTATAGCTTCAATTGGTTCAAGCAATCAATTATCATTCACCCCTATAGGGCCACTCCCTTTATAACTGAAGTGTTTCATGAGCTTGAAGCCTTCGCTATTTGGTTCATGTTCTATATCACGAGTGGCAATGATTTGTTTAGATGTGTCTTTCCCTTTATAAACCTAAGCTGTAATAGCTCTATTTTCATGCTCATCTTCTAATGGTGTTGTGGCCTATACAAAGATGCCATCATAGACTACTTGAGGGGACACCACAAAAGGTTTCTTGTTCTTGAAGGGTCTCCCATAGGAACATAGAGAGAGAGGTAAATCTGTTAGTGACAAAAAAGGCTCTATTTGATATTCCCCCATGCCTAAATCCATAAGTTTTAGAGTCTTTTCCATTTCTTTTAGTTTGGCATCAAAATTTTTAGTAGACTCTCTATTTGTTGGGACAAAACTATCAGTAGACTGAGTGAGCATATTGTAGGAATAACTTCTGTTGGTAGGTACAGTCACTTATGCTCTATGGAAAGGGAATTTTATGCATTTATGGTATATCAAAGGAACCACTTGCATCTCATGGATCCACGGTCTTCCCAATAGTATGTTGTAGGTGAGAGGAATATCCAATACCTGACAGACAACATTTCTCTCAATAGGGCCAACCCTGATGGGTAACACAATCAAGCCCTTAGATTTGCACTCTTCTTCGTCATATGCTGATGGTAATCTTTTTATGTGCATCTATAGAATATTTTCCATAATCTAACTGGGTGAGAAAGTTAGCAGAGTAGATGTTGAGACCGACACCATTATCAATGAGGATGCGACAGACACACTTTTGGCCAATCATGACTTCAATATGCAGAGGAGTATTATGTGGGTGGCTAAGCGAATGATCATCTTCCTTAGAGAAAGATAGATAGTGAGGTGAGGTCAGGTGACCTACCATGGATTGAAACTGGTTGAGCTCAAGATCTTTTGGGACATTTACCTCAGTGAGGGCTTTATCCAGAATCTGCCTATGAGCAGGCAAGATTTTCAACAACTCAAAGATAGTGATTTGAGTATTGGTACGTTGTAGTTGGTCTAGGATACTATAGTTAGTATTAGTAGGTGTGGGGACCATTTTTGAATTCTTGTTGGCAGGGCCAACAATAGCTTTTTTTGCAAGTTGTTTTGGCATAGATGTAGAAGGCTCGGGGCCTTTGAGAGTGATCTTTGCATTAGATCAAGTGACAGTGTTTGCACAAACCTAAGACTATTTTGGGTCAGAAGATTGAGACATAGGGCCTCACAAAATGAATAGAGTTTTGGGTCTAGGAGTGTCCTTGCTCCTCTTGATAGTGATCACATCATAGTATTTGACATTGATAGGTTCAACCATATTAATAACATTTTCATTAGTATTGTATGTATAGTTGACCTTATTGTTGGTATTCTTGGCCTTGGAAGAATCACCCTTCTCATGAGGAGGAAAGCGGTCCTTGAATGCTTGATGATCTGAGTTCTTGTTATGACCACTCACAACAACATCACCATTATCAATAAGATCCTGGATCTTATGTCAAAGTTGAATACAGATGGAAGTCTTATGACCCTTGTTTAAATGGTACTCACAGTATGCAGATTCATTCCAGCAAGCAAGGTGTGGTTGCAGATCAAAAGGATGCAAGTTTTCTAGGGGTGTGCATATCTAGATCTGCAAGAGAGTCTTGCAGACCACATCAAGAGGTTCCCCTAGGGAAGTGAACTCACATTTGGGTCGAGGTGCCCAAGGTTTGCTTTTGGAAAATTTTGAAGGTGGTTGAGTATCTATCATAGCCTTCTCAATGGCTTTGGTTGCTTGCATGCTGGAGGTGAGGTTGAAAACAACATTTGGAGGCTTTGGGGTCACATTGTCAATGACCCCATCATTCACAACATCCCGGTTCTTGTTGACAATTTTAGTCTTATCTTTGCTTGAGGAGGAACCTTTCTTATTATCTTTATGTAGGGTGAGCTCTCCCTTCTTGACCATAAATGCCTCTATTCTCACAACCTACTTGATCATGTCATCAAAGGTCAAAGGACCTTGCAGCTATACTTGATATCTAAAATCAAGAAGAAGATTGTCTAGAAAGATATCAAGCTTTTCAAATTATGGTATTTTATGAGAATATTTGGTATAGAGTTGTCTCCATCCCTGGAGAAATGTCAGGAAAGGTTCTCCAGATCATTGTTTTAGATTGCAAAGATCACAGATATTGAGTGGATGCTAGATGTTATGCGAATAATATTGGAGGAACAAATTGGAAATATCATCAAAAGATTTAATGCCAATAGGTAGTTGGGAGAACCACTCCATAGAAGATCCACCCAGACTATGTGGGAAGAGACACATGAGATAAGTTTGATAATGTATGAACTCCATGGATAGAGCACCAAACTCTCTCAAGTGATCCTGAGGATTAGAGGTACCCAAGTATTTATCATATTTGGGGAGTTCTACACCTTTGGGAAAAGGTGGCATGCTAAGACTCTTGTCAAACGGGAATGGGAAGATGCTCTCCAGTGTGAACTAGTTTGCAAGTTTGTCTTTGGTTTTCATGAGTTGTCCAATCTAGTCTTGCATGTCTTGGACCAATTTTTGCAATTTGGTAGTCTCTGTTTCCTCTTCTTTGACTACAAGAGTCTCAAATTTATAGTCTGGGGGTAACTTGTCCCCTTGGTTGGCTAGTTCGAGAAAGTATTTCTCTTTCTCTTCTTTCATTAGAATTTGCATCATTTTGCAAAGACTTTTGTTGGACTAGGTAGCCTCAACGTCATGCTAGGTTATCTCTTTATCATCATTACCAAGGATTTTAAAGATACTCTGGGCATGGAATTCTTCCTAGTTATCTTGAGCTTGATGCTAATTATGATCATGAGCTTTGTTGTACTCACGATCTTGTTGTTGGTTCACCATCTTGCTAAAGTGCAAGTGTGCAATGTAAATAGACTAAGTATGGGGAGGTTCAGTATGACAAGAGGTCACTACTAAGGAAACCTTGGGTGCTTCAAAGGGATCAATCTCTACTAAGGGAACTTTTGGTGCCTCAAAAGGATCAATCTTTGATGATGATTCTTCAAAGTCTTGGCGTTCTCGAAACAAGGGATTCTTGACCTAACTGAAGTTCATAGTAAAAGTATGTTGGAAACAAGGTCAAATGACAGGAGAAGGAGAGTGAATGGGCTCCTCTTTGGATGTGTTTGAGGAAGAGTGTGAAGATCCTCTACAACACTCAAATTGTATGGAAAGCTTAGAATGAACTCTTCCTTGGTTGCGAGGTCTACCTCTATCCTGTTTGGTGAGACATGGAGGGAACACATTACCACTTCAAGTCACCACAGGCATAGATGAGGATTAAGTAATGAGAGATAACTTAGGATTATGATCAAAAATTTGTCTTTGGGATAGAAAAGAGTGATAAAAGTTAAATGCACCTGGCATGAATTGTCGAGAGTAAGGCTAGAATAGCCAAGATGTGACTATCATGTCGCAAGGTACAAAAGAACAGTAGAAAAGGATAGACAATAGAGAGACAAGGTGAGCTCAAGTAGTCATCGCATGGTTCTTAGCTTAAGACATCTAGTTTTAGACAGTGTACAACAAGAAAATAGGTAGACAGACCCAAGACAAAAATCAGATTAGGCAAAAGATTAACCAGTAGTTGGGAATTAGCTGGCTATTTTTAAAAATTAGGGGATAGTTTTGCATGAGAAAGTGTAGTCTCATGCAAGGAAATTCCAGACTACGTGTGAAGATATGTTGTCTCGTGCGAGAAAGTGCACAAAAAGATAAAGTCTCATACAAAAAATGAACATAATTTGATAGTTTGGATTGGTTTTTGAGATAGGAACAAATTTTGAGACACAACGTGGGTTGTTCTCTGACAGAATATTTAGTTTTCAGATAGTTTAAATCAAAAAACTCAACTTCTGTTCATTTCTAAATGGCCAACTATATGCATTAACAAATTTTTATCATGATCGGGCACACAAGACAACAATCAGGGAGTTCAAGAAAACAATGTCTTCAAACAATGAGCAAGGGACAAAGAAACTTTACGCATGAACAAGAATAGTGACATAGTATTCTACTCCCTAAGAATTCTACTTGTGTATGTTCTCAAAAATGTTTTGTAGTCACGCACATAGTCCTAGAAAATAAAAATTTGGTTGCGCTATGGTTTGTAGTAATGGTCAACTCTATAATTTTTGCAATCTCAAGAGGGTGAACTCCAATCCAGGTGCACTAAGGTTTTGACACATTTTGAGAATTTAATCAATCAGAAATGCTGAAGAGATCTGACAACCCAACAAGAAACTACACCCATGGATATTTCTTCCACAAGGACATTTATATAGTGGTTGCTACTACCACGATAGAAATGGCTATTATCACTTGAGGTTTTGTCCACATGGTTTACCTAGTAAAGGTAATGTCCACTACAGTTAACCCTCTCTAATAAGGAAGACTCACAAAAAGGACCACATGGGGGCTTAGCTCAGATTCAAGGATTCTAAGTTTCTGATGTGCCCAAAAGGGAACAAATCATAATCCTCTAGCCTCTTCACCTCACCCAAACATAGCAAACAGATTGATTGACACGCTAAATTGAAACCACCTCACCAAGGTTTGTATGTCAACAAAAATGACTACCGATCTCTCTAAGTGGGACCAAGAGAGAACATACCATCAAAGATTAAAGACAAAATTGAGCAAGACCATGAAATGATAACAAGTCCTTCCCTACCTACAAGGGGTTCTATTGTCAAGAAGAGCTTTGCGTGCAAAACAAGCGAATGAAGCCCACTCTCTCAAGAATGCCACAAATAATTTTCATAGGGCCTAATTACTATGTGAAAAAGATATGCAAGAAAGAAAATCTAGATTTATTATTTCCTTTAGAGCCAAAATGAATATGTGATCTATGAAAGAAAGAAACACTCAAGCCAAACACATGAGAGGTTCATTTTATTCCCAAAATCCAAATGTTATAGAGATGTAGCAAAATACCTCAAATCCAAAGCTTTGCAACCCAATGTTATGCTGCCTCAGAAAGATAGAATTAGGGAAATAATCACAGAAAATGTTATATATCAGAAAACCAAAAGCTAAAAGTACAAATCTACATATTTTTAAGTCTCTGGTGTTAGAATTTTGTGTGAGATGATATGCAGTCCCGCATGAGAAAGTACTAGATTCGCGTGAGAAAACACCTTTGTCACACGAGGAAGTACTAATGTAGCACAACTTCATGCAATACAGAGAGAAATTTCATGTGAGAATCTATACCAGAGGTGTATAGACATATGGATAGAATGTAAAATTTTGACAGAAACTTAAAATATTATGAGGCCAGAAATTGATTTTCCGCCCCACGATGGGTGCTAGAAATGTATAAGCTAAATATAGGCCTCTAATTTAGTCTCACACTTCAACATAGTCATTTTTCACCAACTATAGAAAAGAATGAACATGAGCTCATTCATCTCTCCTGTCTGGATGATTCGACCTATTGCCTCCTATCCATGTAGGGTTTGAGATTTTCTCTCAGAATCAAGAGTCCTGCAACCATAGACTAACACTAGAATGGAGGATTTATGCAGTTTATTCTAAAATGAGTATGCAAGATTAATCTAGAAATGAGATATGAGTATTAATCTTAGAACTTTGAAAGAAAACTAGATTAAGAAATGAAGTGCATATTTAATCTAGGCATGATATATTAATCTAGAAATGAGATATTATGCTAAGAAAGAAAACTTTGAATGCAAATGAATTCCAATGACAATGCGACAAAACTTCATTACTCAAGAATTGTGGATGATTTGAATGAGAAATGAGGGTTCTTTTATATAATCCTAGGTTCAATCAACAGTTGAGATTGAATTAGATGAACGGTGGAGATTGAATGAGAGTTCAATTCAGAATAGAAAGTTTCCTACAGAGAGGCAGTAGGCTGCTTCTTTTTGTTTGTGAAAAGATGTTAACTATTTTATTCCTCTTTTTTGAATTTCAATTAACTCATAGTTTCCTTTTCTGAAGCCAAGAGAATATTTTGTGGAGAATATTTGATTAAATAAATAAAATATTGCCTCATATATGGATTTTATCAATTATTTGAATAATTAATTTCAATTATTAAGATGAGGATATTTATTTAAAACCAAATATTTATTTAATTCCTTTTTCATGTGTTTTAGCTAAAGAGGGTGGATTTAATTTAATTAAAGTGCTAGGACTTTATAATTATTTTAATTAATCATGTAATCACTGAAAAGTGGATAGGATCATTCATGTGATTAATCAAGGCAAAACTAAGGAGAAATCAAGGCAATTGAATCAAAACAAGCATTTAGCCAATCAAAATTAAAATCAAGCTTTAATTCAATTTAATTAAAAATCAAAAGCCAAAAGATCAATTAAAACATATCAAATCATGATAAATTAAATCAATGTGAAATTAATCAAATTAATTGTATAGTTTGAATTGAATCAAATCAACCCACTCAAGGGGTACACATGGCTAAACAAATTAATTAAATTCAAGTAATTAAGTCCTATTTTCTCTCAACACCACATGGGAGGAAAAAGCCTCAACCAATAGGAATTGAGGATTAAGTTCATGTGGATCAAGCCAAAATTCAATCTCAATCACTCATTTAAAAAGAGCATCTTGTCCAATCATCTTGTCGTCTTGTCCCAAGCTTTGAGGACACAATATTTAAATTATCTTCAAAGGGTGGAACCAAAGACTTAACCCCAACTCAACCTTGATCAAATCCAACTACACCCCCTACCCTTGCCAAAATCTATAAAAAGGAGGCCTAGTTCACTCATAATTCATCCACAAATATGAGAATTGCATCTAACCTCTTGAGATTTTGAGCTAGGAAGGAAAATTTAGAAGTTAATTAAGCATTTCAATTTGGAATTGAACTATTTTAGCTTGCTTTATCATATATTCTCATTCTAGGACTGTCATTAATGGAGGCTTGCTGAGAGCTTCACCATTAACATCCCTAGTTAGAGATCCATAGAGCTCTTAATTGTCTTTATTTGTTAAAATAGCTCTTCCTTTGTGGTTAATTTAGTTATTTTATTTAATTATTTGCAATGCTAACCCTGTGAAGGTACAAATTCTAGTACACAAAATGGCACCCACCATGGGGCATTAGACTTCACTTTCTTAAAAATCTGGAAATTTCATTTTGTTCAAATTTTTGCATGTTAAGTTCTCTATTTTGTAGGTGAAACAACACTTCTGAGACTTTAAACAACACGTTTGATCAATTTACCAGTGCTTTTGAGCACTGTAATAGCACGTCCATGACAAATTGTTGTGCCTTTGTGGGGAGAAATAATGCTTTCGATCCTTTTTGGCTTCTGTCTAATTTTCTATCAGTGCTTATTCACTGACTAGCCAGTGCATTTGACTCTTTCTCCAGTATGTTTGATCATTTTATGACACCTTTGTTTGATTCTTTAGCACTTTTGCACTCTATTTAGCACTTTTAATATGATCCATAACGCTTTTGAGCATTTAAACAACGCTTACAATCATTTTGCAGCACTTTTGATTAAACTGTAAATTTTCATAATCTGATTGTCAGAAAATAATTTTTATGTCTCTGCAGGATGACTGATCACAAAAGAGTAAAAAAACTAGAGAGTAGATTCAATCAAGAAGGCAAAGCTTTAAAAAAGAAGATAAAAAAGGAGAACATTGCTCACATTAAGCTGGTTCTTGAGGATTCACAACAAGAGAGCAAGGTATATGAACATTATCTCAAAGTTGTAGAAGCATACAAGGCAAAATTTGTTTCATTAAATTGGATTTATTCACCTTAATCAATTTTTTCTTAAATTTGACAAATAAGGCTTTAGATTCAATTTTATCTTGCTTTCTTCATTTTTGGTAGTTGCGTTGACTAACTTTTTGTAGGAAAAGCACATTGGAAAGGAATGATCACCACTAGGTAAGCATAAAATTACAAAATCAATCAAAAATGCCCCTAGCCTTTGCTAGCTTCGTTTGAAGGTAAGCCTAAACTTAGTCATTTTTTTTTACTTAAATTATGGCTTTGTTGTTTTTTAAAAATATAGTAATTAAAAACAACCTATTATTGTTTGAGAAGTTTAACATTAGGCCTATGCTCTTCACTTTTCAAAGTGAATCAAAATGCCAAAAGTGTTGAATTTCTTGATTAAAAGAAAGGCTAGGTAAATCAAGCACATAATCAAATAAACCCCTTGTTTGTAGAAAAGAGTAGCAATACTTGATTCTCACTAGTTAGTGGGTTGGAAATTGAACATTGTTAATTGTATTTTTGAATTGAGAAGTAGATAGGGATATGCTCTTCACCTTTTGGGTGAATCAAACTCCCACAACCTATTTCTTAACTCCACTTTATCACTTTCAAATGAACATGCTAGATCAATAGTTGGGCTTGCCTCCCAAAGTTTTCCTTAAAAGGGATGGTGAGAGGGACAAACCAAAGTGGGATACAATCACCTTTGAAGTGATCATCCAACCCACTATAAAATGAAATGCATGCATCCTTAATGGGGTGTGTGACAAAAGGGTGTTAAATTTTTGAACTTCCTCGAGTAGTCCTTCGGGATTGCGCAAAACTCTGACATATTGGTGGTGGGAAGCCTCTTAATATACTTGGAGGATGAAAGTTTAATATCCATTTTGAACAGAATATTGATTAAAACCTTGTTAACTTAGCAAAAACTACCTTATAGAGCCATGTTTACAAACCAAATATTGAGCTAGTTAGATTTCTTGAAGTGTCTTTTTGTGTAAAACCCATGATAATGTCCTTTCAAAATCAAACACTTATTGTGTAGAGGGTAAAAAGAAACAAGTGTATTCATGATTGTTGTGTTTGAAAAAGACATAGAACAAGTGAAAGAGATATCCATTGAAAACTCATCTTACATTTTTAATCTCTTCATATAAATCAACAATTGCCAAATCAAAGGATCAATTTGAATCAAACCTTGTTGGATGTTGATTTCTACACATTCTCACAAACTCAAGTTATCCTTACAAGAAGATGACACTTGTATAGCTAAATATGTCCCCGAATTTGAATACCAAAGTCTTTTCAACAATCAAGATCAAGGGGATATTCTCCCAAATTTATTTGAAGAAAGATTTGAATCAATGGATAGAAACTCCACATTTCATGATTACAACCAAGGAGGAAACAATGACAATAATAATAACACAAACCAAGACCCTAAAGAAACCCTTAAAGGAAGGGATAATAGAGTGGCTCAAGATACTAATTTTCTTGAAGTCATGGATAAATTGATTGCTAGGGATAGGGAGAAATTTTTCCAAAACCTAGCCCAAGTGAGGGTAAAGCTCCCACATGACTATGATATAGATAAACTTAAGAAGAATCAAGAAGAAGATAATCCCATGAATGCTATGACCAAACAATTGAAATATTCCAAGAACAAATTGATTCCATGAAAAAGGCCACTGAAACTAAGCCCTTTTCTATTGCAGCCTTGTGTCCATTCCCTTTCGACAAAAGCTTAGTCATGGCACCTTTTCCTTTGAATACCAAATTTCCTAAATATGATAAGTATATGGGTAAAATAGACCCACAAGATCATCTAAGAGAGTTTTGCGGTCTAAGTATTGAGTTCATGCACAACACTACATACCTGATGAGACTTTTTCCTAGGAGTTTGGGAGGTCCTTCCATGGAATGGTTCTCTAAACTCCCACAAGGAATAAAGAATTTTGAGGAATTAGCCTCTAATTTTGTAACCCATTACTCCTATAATATCGAGCATGAAATCACAATGCTCAAATTGTGTGATACCAAGTAGAAAGATGGTGAATCCTTCTTAGGATTCCTACAAAGGTAGAGGACCATTTTTGCAAGGTATCCACAAAGTATCCCCGAGAAGGAGAAAATGGAAATATTTACAAAAATTTTTAACATAGAGATGAATTATAGACTCCAACTTCAATGTCCCCAAAAATTTGAAAAACTTATCGAAAATGAGATTAAAATTGAAGATGTATTGGTAAAAAGAGGAGAGATAAAATTGTTCAAAGACAATAAATTAAATACGAATACCAAAAATAACCATTATGTATCTAATTATATTAATAATCAAGGAGCCAATAATCACAATGATAAACCTAAGTTATGGTTGAAAAATAATAACAAAAATCTTGTGAACGATGGAGTTGTGGAGGACCACAACTTAAAGGCTGCCCCTTTTAACTTATCAAGTGGAGCGAATTCTTCATAAAATGTAAATCAAACAAATAAAGCTCCTTTTAATTCCAATAATTCCAATAACAATTCCAACATCCCAACAATAATTCTTATAATAATCCTTTTAATAATGCTAATGGGAATAAGCCTAAACCTTTTTTCTCTGCATATCAAAAGAGAAAATTCACCTTTCTAGGTGAACCCTTGGAGAATGCATTAGGAACCTTGGTTTCTAATAAAATTATCACTTTACTTGACTTAAGACCTTATGAGCCTCAAATTAAACCTAATTGGTGGAATGATTCTAATCATTGTGAGTATCATCGAAATAAGGGTCACAAAACCAATGAATGCATGAATTTAAAACACTTGGTGCAAGACCTAATAGATGATGGAATGATCAAAATTGAAGGGCCCCAAAACAATGAGGATCATACGGCCTTCAAGAACCCCTTTCTAAACCATGAAAAGGGTGAGTCATCTAATGCCAATGAAAATCATAAAAGAGGTAATGAGAAAGTGAAATTTTCTCATACCTAAAATAACATCATCAATACTCTAAGTGAAGAGGACAATACCATAAATGTTATCATGGTAAAGGAGAAACCAAGAGAAGAGGACAATACATTAAATGTTATCATTTAATGTTGTCACTAGGGGGAAGGCTTCTAAAATCACCCTACCTAGAAATGCTATAAGAATTGTTCTACCAAACCAAAACACATCATCATCTTCAAAGAAATATAACTTTTTTGATCAATTACAAAGAACGCCCACTCAAATTTCAATCCTAGAATTGCTCAAATTATCACCTACTCACAAGAAAATTCTAGAGAAAGCTTTAGTAGAAACCAATGTACCTCTAAACCTAGATGCGGATAATATTCAAAATATGGTAGGACATATCATTGCTCCTCATTTCTTATCACTTTTTGAGAAAGATGACATGTCGCTCAACCACCCACATAATTTACCTTTGCACATAGAGGTCCTCATTCACAAACATAGAGTGAAAAGAGTGCTTATCGATGGAGGATCTGACTTAAATATTTGTACCCTAAACTTGGTAAAAGCCCTAGGATTTTCTGAGGAGGCTATTGATTCAAAGAAAAAAATAATGATCAAAGCCTACGATGATGAAGAATGAGTGTCTAAAGGGATCATAATACTTCCCATTAGATTTGGTACTATGAAAAAGGAGACCATCTGCCAAGTTTTAGACCTAAAGTTGACCTACAATATCTTATTAGGGAGGCCATGGATTTGTGAAATGTAGGTCATGCCTTCTACTTACCACCAATGTTTAAAATTTCCTTATCTAGTTTAAGAGATTATGGTAAGTGGGGACTCAAACCCATTCCAATATTGTAACAACACAAGCCTATCAATGACTCTCTAGTCCCACATAATGCAGAGGGGTCTACACCTAATCAAATAGAGAAAGGGAAAAGTTCTAAGGACATCCCATTATTGAAGGAAAATGAAAAGATAGAAAAAGAAATTGTTGTTGAAGACATCCCAAGACCCACTAACCTAGCTACATCGGCTAAGGGAAAAGAGAAGGTTAGTGAGGAAAATATTATTGAAAAGCCAAAAGAAGATCAAACCAAATCTGTCCAAGTATACACCAAGGAGGCTCATTACCAAAAAATAGATCAAATGATGAGAAATTTTGATGAACAATGTAAAATCAAGCAAAAAGGAATAGGGGAATATTCTTTATCCATGATGGATTTCCCATTATCTCCCAAGTCATATGGAAGACCATCCAATCTACCCCATAGATATAATGATAATTTTGTGAGAGAAATTACTTCTTCATCTATGGATGAAGATGATAATGAAATCCTTAATTGGCTTTATAAAGATGAGGAGTCAAGTGACCAAGAAAAATGTATCCAAAATATCAGCATTCCCACACATCAATATGGGAAAGGATTTCAAATCATGCAAAAGATGGGATACAAAGGCCAAGGACCTTTGGGCACAAGGAATGAAGGACTTATTGAACCAATTGAAATGACATGGAGAGATAGAAAAGAGAAGACATGATTAGGGTACTTAGAACAAGGGTACATACAAAAGAACTATCCTAAAGTCTATGATCAAATATTGCAATTAGAATCACATAGTGGTGAAGACTCTAACAATTGGAAGTGATTCATTCCATGATAAGGAGGTAGATGTCATTCATACCTACACTTCTAACAAAGAAAAGGAGCAAATAGCAGAACCAAATCAAAATCAAGCCTCAAGTTCAAATCAAGTGGTCTTAGAGAACCTTCAAATTCAAGAAATTTCAATAAATCAATGGGTAGGAGAACCCTACGTACCTTCATGGAGACCTACTATGGAGGAATCTAATGTTAGGTTTAATCCATGAGACTTTTATCCAACAGAAACCTTAGAGGAGTCTAGTGAGGAAGACTTTGATCCTAGTTCCTTAGAAAATCTAGAAGAGGCACATGTCATAGACTTGAATGATACAATGTTCAAACTGTCAAATGAGGTCTTATCCCTAAATCCCATCAAACCAAACCAAAATATAGATCCCTTAACTCTTACATACCCATAATTAATCAAATGGGATTCCATTGAACCAACCATCCTCCTAAACTTTTTGAATGACAATGTGGTGTTCCAATACCTCAATGTGGTTGAACCTTCTTCTACCATGGAATATTAGGAGGAAGTGATAAAGGGAAGTATCCAAACTTTCAATTCCCCTAAAAATGAAAAAAACAAAAAAAGGAAAAAAGGAAAAGAATCTAATGTTGAAAACCACATGGTGGCAGCATTAGATCGAAAAGAGAAAGAAATAAAGAATGTTTTTGAAGGTGAAAACCCAATTGAGGCACCTAAGGAAGGGAGTTTGGATACTTTACCTAAACACTATGAAGAGAGATCTCCTATCTTGATCGAGCCTATAGAAAAGATAAACATTGGGTCAAAATCTGAGCCGAAGATCATACACCTAGTGACATCCTTATCTAGTGAAGAGAGAAAAGAATTCATCAAATTCTTCAAGGAAAAACAAATCAACTTCACATGGTCTTATGATGATATGTCGGGATTGGATCCAAATCTAATTATGCATCACTTAAATATAAAAGGAGCCAAACCAGTCAAAAAGAAGTTAAGAAAGATGCACCCACATATAGCCTTGTTTGTAAAAGTGGAGTTGGAGAAATTTCTAAAGGTGGAATTTATCAAAGCCATTGATTATGCCCAATGGATTTCAAATATTGTGCCAATTTCAAAAGTAGATAAGTCCATAAGGATTTTCATAGACTTTAGAGACCTCAATTTGGCGTGTCCTAAAGATGATTTTCCTCTTCCAAGCATAGACGCCATTATATATTTAACAATAGGACATTGCATGTTCTCACTTATGGATGGATTTAGTGGCTATAATCAGATAAAGATAGCACCTGAGGATCAAAATAAGACAACATTCATGTGTGCATGGGGGACATTCTTTTGGAATGTTATGCCTTTTGGTTTGAAGAATGCTGAAGTGACCTATCAACAAGCAATGACCACTATATTCCATGACATGATGCATAAATTCATGGAGGACTATGTAGATGAAATATTAGAAAAATCTCTTTCAAGAGAGGAGAATCTACCAATTCTAGAGAAAATCTTTGTCAGATTAGAGCAATTCAAATTAAGGCTCAATCCAAAAAAGTGTGCATTTGGGGTCCAATCAGGAAAGCTACTAGGCTACATTGTATCAGCAAAAGGAATAGAGGTGGATCTCACTAAAGTCAAAGCCATCATGGATATGGAAGCACCTCAAAAAATAAGTCAAATGAGGTCACTACAAGGAAAAATTCAATCCATCAGAAGATTTATATCCCAACTAGTGGAAAAATGTCACAACTTCACCCAACTTCTCCATAAAGATACAATTTTCAAATGGGATGAGAAGTGTGAAGAAGCCTTCACCATGTTGGAAAAATATCTCATGAACCCTCCAACATCAATGCCACCTATAAGAGGAAAACCCTTGATCCTATATAATTCAGCAACTGAGCATTCATTAGGGGCACTCTTGGCACAAGAAGATGAATCAGGCAAAGAAAAAGAAATATACTACATAAGTAGAACTCTGGTGAAATACAAGTTGAACTATACCTTCATCAAAAGGGCATGTTTGGCTATGGTTTTTGCTTCCCAAAAACTATGCCACTATATTCTATCTCATAAGATAAGAATCATTGCAAAGATCGATCCTTTGAAGTATCTTCTTAGCAAAACAACATTAAATGGAAGGCTAGCCAAATGGGTCATGGTGTTGAGTGAATTTGACATCGAGTATGTAGAATGAAAATCTATCAAAGGGAAAGTCATTACAGACCAACTAGAAAAATCACCATTACAAGATGATCATTTGATTCAAGTAGAATTCCTAGATTCTGAGATTGTGAATGTTGAGGCAAAGACATGGCAACTATACTTTGATGGTTCCTACACACAACATGGATCAGGAGCAGGCATACTCTTAATTACTCCTCAAGGATCTAACATTCCAAAGTCAAATAAATTTCTATTCCCATGTACCAATAACATAGCAGAATATGAAGCCTTGGTCATTGGCATAAATTTAGCATTGGAATGGAAGGTGACAAAACTACAAGTCTATGGAGATTCACAATTAGTCATTAATCAAATTAATGATGAATATCAGACCAAAGATGAAAAGATGGTACCTTACAAGAACATGGTTGAGAATCTTAAGAAGTACTTCACTCTTATTACATTTGAGCAAGTTCCAAGAGAAAGGAACAAAGCAGCAGATGCAATGGAAACTTTGGCATCACTTCTACAAATACCAAATCAAAGCGCCGGATATGAATTCCTGGTAGAAGAAGTGGAACAACCTGCATTTGACCGTACCCATCCTCATACCATTTTTTTGTTAACCACACATGAATCAACTTGGTATGGACCTATCTACACTTATCTAAAAGATCAAATCTTACCAATAGACCAAACCAGGAACCAAAAGAAAAATTTATCCGACAAGCTGCCGATATACCTTAATATCTAACACATTGTATCATAAGAGTATAGAAAGAATGCTTCTTAGATGTCTAGAGAAAGAGGAATCAGATATAGCCTTAGGAGAAATTCACGAGGGAATCTATGGGTCACATTCAAATGGATTAACCCTAACCAAGAAACTTCTTAGGATAGGATATTTTTTGCCTACGACGGAGAAAGACGCTTGTCACTTTGCTAAAACCCATAGAAAATGTCAATTTCATGGAAACTTGATACATGTGACTACACAAGAGCTTCATTCAATGACAACACCTTGGTCATTTTATCAATGGGGTCTAGATTAAATAGGAATGATTTATCCACCATCTTCAAATGATCATAAATTCATTATCATGGCAACAAAGTACTTTACCAAATGGGTGGAATTTGTACTCTTATCAGCTGCAATAGGAAAGAAGATATCTTTGTTCATCCTAAACCATATAATATGTAGATATAGCATGCCTCATGCTATCATAATGAATAATGCAAAGCACTTCAAAAACAAGGACCTAAAAGAGTTATGTACCAAGTTTCACATGATCCATCACTCATCTTCAATAAATTACCCCCCGTGTGTGTCTGAATGTGGACCTCTAAATCAAGCACAAATGCAACATAGTCATTACTCACATGATTGAATTATGAGAGTATGAATTACTCAATCTGAAATTCATTGTGAAGTGACTTGTTGCCTCCTATGTGGACGGGGTGTTCACTTACTCTTAGAATGAGATCCAACAACCATAGACCAATCCCAGAACGGAGGATTTTCAAAGCTAAGATGAGAAATCAAAATTGAAATTAAACTAAGATGAGTGCAATTAATCTACAAATTCTTTGAAAGAGATATGAAATGCAGATTTTTATTTTTAGAGAACTTGAAATAAAGGTGATGTTATTCTAAGAACAAATAAGCAAATTAATCTAATATGAAATGCAATTATACTAAATGAGATATGAGATTAACTATGCAATGAAAAAGCTTGAATTAAATGAGACTAAAATCGCCTATAGTAAGGATGCTCTCAAAAATTGCCTCCCTTGAATGAGGAAAAGAGGTCCATTAAATAGAAAAGCCAGAAGAGGAATGAAGAGTTTCTTGATTTGAAACTCCTGACCCTTCATTTCCATTTGAGACAAAAAAGCATGATTTATTTAATTAAAAGAATGGAATTTTCCACGTATGGGAGGTGACCTTTTGAGTAATTCAAATTGTTAAATTCAAATAAAGAGGTGTCCATTCAATTAACTAAATATTTATTAATTCCTTTTATGGGTAATTAGCCAAATGGGGTGGATTTAATTTAATTCTAAGCACTTAAGACTTTAGGATTAAATTAATTATCATAGGGGTAATTTAGCTAATTAAAGTCAAGGACTTTAGGAATCAATTTTGATATTTAATTAATGCAATTTATGGTCTTTGCAATTGACATCAAGTCAAATTAAGTCAGGTAGGAGAGAGAAAATTGCCTAGGGAACTAGGACTTTGGAGATATAAAATTGAAGATAATGCACCAAAGTTAATCGAATTTATTAGGTGCCAATTTTAGGGTATTAAATTTGCCCCTCTTTGAATTGATGTGCGAATAGTGCGTTGATTCAAAGAATAGTCTGAAGTGATAGATGAAAAGAGATTTAGAAGTCTAGGTTAGGTTGCCAAGACACTGGACAGATCAAAGCATGATTTTCTGAAGTTTAAGTTAGATTACGAAGACAATGGTCTTTGAGAGAAGAAAAGAATCAGGGTTAGGTTTCCCCAATGCCTAGAATGAGATTCAGATGTAGACTTAGGACTGTCTCCAGAATTAGGGTTAGATTGCCCCAATACAAAGCTTAGCTCTCTGAGACCTGGGTTAGATTGCCCAGATAATGGTCCAAGAGAGATTTTGAGAGCCATCTCCAGAATGAAGCTTGACTCTCAGGAATTAGGGTTAGATTGTCCCAATACCTAAAAGATTTTGAGAACCATCTCTAGAACAAAGCTTGATTCTCGAGGATCCGAGTTAGGTTGATTAGATACCTTAAAGATAGATGACAAGATAGCAAGATGCGAAGCACCTAGATGCCCCTAGCAATGAGAACTGAAGATTCAGATCAAACTGATTCAAGAATTGATTCAACAAGATTTAAATGATGCAATCATCTTGCCCCCTCGGGAGTGAAATCAAAAGATGACATAAGAGGGATGATTGACAATAAGAGGTTGCAGAGTAGAAGCAATTAGACTAGATTTGAGGAGCTGTAGAAGCAAATTAGAGCAAAGCAAAGGTCTTGTTGACCAAGTTTGACCATGGTTGACCAGAATTGACTAGATTTGAATTTGATGAAAAGATCAAAGATCTCAAGAACATGATGCAAAGATGAAGGTATGGTAGGAAAATGATGCCAGAAGGCTGACTGCACAAGCGTCTGATCCCAAAAGTATCCAAGAATTTAAAATGTGATTTTGAGCCATCTAGAGATTTTAGATTTTGATTTTGATCCCAAAAACTCATGCAATCATGATGAAACCAGGACAAAAGATGAGAACCTTTGATGAATAGAAAGAAATCAAGAGAGTACCAAGATATCATCTCAAAATGCAAGCTTAACATGCAAATGCAAGCCTAAACTAAAATGGAAGCCTAGAATGAAAATGCAAGCCCTAGGACTTGGTTGTTGGACTCATCGTATTTATCATCAAGTTCATTTAAGCATGGGATGACTACAAGATGTCATATAATCCTCACTAATATTGCAATTATGAGAATATGAATATGACATAAGCCTTAGATTTGTTGGAATGGGTGTAAGCATTAAGACACAAGAAGCCAGAATGACCTGAACACCTATTCCTTTTGATTTAGAAAGTTAACATAAGCATCAAAGTACAATTTCTAGAATGACCTGAATGTTGCTTGCAAACAAACACACCAAACACACAAGAGTTCTTTCTTTTTCCAGAGAGTTCTCACAGTGACCCTTACATTCACTTAGCAGGATGAGCGTTAGCAATTATACTTGTAGAAGAAAGAAGTTAGTCAAAATAGACAAGGAGAAGAACCAACCTCACCAAAGCATCCATATAAAAGGAGTCGAGGTACACATGGCCATCCAATATGAGATGAAGGCTCTTACAGATGGACACCCTTCTTAGATAGATTCTTTGGATCATTGGAACTAAACCAACAAGTAGAAAGCAAAGAAAAAAGAAAACAAACAAACAAGCAAAGGAAAAGCTCAGCATGCTTCAAAGGAACACAACATCAGTTTCCAGTTTTAGTTTCAATTTGTGTTCAAGTAGATTGAAGTCAAATCGGAAGAAAACAAAATTCAAAGTCTCAACGGGATAGCGATAGTAGGTAGATGCAATGAGAACCACTGGTGACCATCATGAGAGATAAAATCTCAAGAAGATATCGGAGCATGAACCAAGTATCAAAAGATGAATGCAGTGAGAACCACTGGTGACCGATACAAGGAAGATTCTCAAAAGAGAGAATAAAATGTGAGTGAAACATCAGTAGGTAGACACAATGAGAAACACTAGTGACTGATGTAAGGAAGAGATCCCAAAAGAGAGGAGGTCAAAAAAAAGCTAGGTATCAGTAGGTAGGCACAGTGAGAACCACTGGTGACTGATACACGAGAGATCCTCAAGGAGAGAAATCTCAAAAGTAGCTAGACATCAGCAAGAAGACGCAGTGAAAATGCCCCCTAGACTAGGAAGATACCCCCAAGTATGAACCAGTTCCAATCCATGAAGAGCCGAGGAAAATCTCAAAGACCACTGAAGGCAAGAGCATGAGCTAGAAAACTAAAGAAGGAAACAAACTAAAGCAGGAAAGCGGGAAAGCAAACTAAAGCAGGAAACAAAAGAGACTAAAGCGGGAAACTAAGAGCCAAGCGATGCTGAGATGAGATGTAGCTTTAGGAAACAAGAGGCACCTGTTTACCAGGTTTTCACCATCTTGGTAGAGATTCTATTTTTGCTACCATGACACCTATTTACCAGGTTTTCATCAATGGCACATTTTTCTACTTTTTCTCTTTTTTTAATTTTTTTTTAATTTTTGAATATTTCATTTTTTTTGTATTTTTGATCTTTTGACTTTTTTTGTATTTTTTCAATTTTCAATTTTTTTGATTATTATCAAGGTGCCTGTTTACCAAGTTTTCACCAAGATAATAGATACATCAAAGTGCTTGTTTACCAGGTTTTCACTAAGATGATCATTTTTTAGGACATTTTGCAATTTTTAGGATTTTTGCAATATATCAATTTTTTAGGATTTTTTTAGGACCAATAAGTATGTACATGAGCATGCCAAGAATGTCTTAATTGTAGAACTTCTTCAGATTAAGAGTGTTGATAGGATCTTTGACTTTCTCTCCTTCAATGGTGGAGAGTCTATAAGCGCCAGACCCAAATGTTGTAGAAATGACATACATACCAAGCCAGTTTGGTTCAAATTTCCCTTTTTGGGCTCGTTGCTGCTAATTTTTGGGGTTCTCTCTCAGGACGAGATCACCCACTTGGAATTCTCTTTGTTTGACTTTCTTATTATAGGCTTTTGACATTCTCTTTTGATATGCTCAGAGATGATCGAACGCCACTCTCCAACATTCATCAAGTAACTCAAGCTCTTGAAGCTGAGATATTCTATTTTCTTCATCAGTGATGAGGCCCTTCAGAGAGATTCACAATGTCAGAATCTCGACCTCAATAGGTAATACTACCTCTGCTCCATAAACCAAGGTGAAGGGAGTGGCCCCCATTGGTGTTTGGATACTTGTTCTATAGGCCCACAATGCTGAATTAATGCGGAGATGCCAATCTCTACCAAATTTATGAACTGTTCGGTGCAGGATTTTCAAAATTGTCTTATTAGAAGCTTCTACTTGTCCATTACCCTAAGGATAATAGATAGATGACCAATGCTGAATAATTCTAAATTTAGTGCATAAGTCTATCAGGTCCTTATTTTTGAATTGTCCCCCATTGTCAGTGATAATAGATGAGGGTATGCCATATCTGCAAATGATATAGTTTAGTATGAACATAGCAATGGTCTTGCCATTAGCTATAGCTAGAGGTACTGCCTCAACCCACTTGGTAAAGTAATCAGTAGCTATAATAATAAACTTGTGCCCCCTGGAAGATGAAGGATGTATCTAACCAACCAAGTCAAAGGCCCATTGCTGAAATGACTAGAAACTAATGAGAGGACTAAGTTCATGAGTAGGAGCATGAATCAAGTTTCCATGAAATTGGCATTGCTTGCAAGTTTTGGCATATTGAACAGCTTCTTTTTCCATATCTGGCTAGTAATATCCAGCTCTAATAAGTTTTTAGGCTAATGTTAGACCACTCGAATGAGACCCACAAATACCTTTGTGTACCTCAGCCAACGAACGTTTAGACTCATCGGGTTCTAAGAACCTAAGAAGAGTACCATCTAAACCTCATTTATACAAGTCATTTTCTATGAGAACATACCATGAAGCAGTATGAATGAGGTGATGCTTCTCATTCTAGGTATAAGTGTCAAGAATGATCTAGTCACAAAGGTAGGAAAAGATATGGTGGTAGCAGGTGAATCATGTCCAATGACTGAATAGATCATCTTGGATTTAGGATTATCATAAGTAGGGTAGTGTAATGTCTCCACTAGGAACTCATGTCTGAAATCATTTTTTGGCATTTGTAACATTGAGGCTAGAGTGGCCATAGCATCAGCTACTTTATTGTCTGTTCTTGGAACCTGCTGGAAAGAAATATGTGCAAAGTATTGCTTGAGATCATCTACCATTCTTTTGTAAGGTATTAGCTTGTCATCTTTTTTTTGGTAGACATCATTGACTTGATTAATGATTAGCTGAGAATCACCAAAGATTTTGAGCTCATCAACATGCCATTCAAGGGCTATCTTCATTCCATTAATAAGAGCTTCATATTCAGCTATGTTGTTTGTGATAGGAAACAACATTTTATATGCCTTTGGCAATGAGTATCTTTGAGGTGTAACAAATAGAATGCCTGCACCAGACCCTTGTTGAGTGAAAGATCCATCAAAGAACATGCTCCAAGATTGATGTGTGAGAAGCATGATGGATTCATCTAGAAACTCAATACTCAAAGGTTGGTGATCTGTCAAAGGAGCCTCCGCCGGCTGATCAGCAATTGTCTATCCCTTAATGGATTTTCTTTCCACGTATTCAATGTCAAATTCACTAAGGATCATTACCCATTTCACTAATCTACCCGTGAGGGCAGCCTTGCTCAACAAGTACTTCAATGGATCAATTTTTTCAATAAGCCTAGTGGTATGAGCTAGCATATAATGCTGCAATTTTTGAGAAGCAAATACCACTGCTAAACAAGCCTTCTCAATGACGGAGTAGTTCATTTCATAGGCAACCAATGTTCTGTTGATATAGTATATAGCTCTCTCTTTGTTGTTCTGATCTTCTTGAGCTAGGAGAGGGCCCAAAGATGTATTTGTTGCTGATATGTATAGTATAAGAAGCTTCCCATGAATAGGAGGCATCAAAATTGGGGGGTTAGCAAGATATTGTTTTATTTGAGAAAGGATTTTGTCACACTCCTCATTCCATTCATAGGTCACATTCTTATGCAAAGTTTTAGTAAATGGCTGTGACTTGTCGACCAACTATGAGATGAAGCACCAGATAGATTGTAGCCTTCCTTGTAATCCTCTCATTTGACTAATATTCTTAGGTGGAGGCATGTCCATAATAGCTTGTACCTTTTCAAGATCTACTTCTATGCCTTTAGCTGAAATAATATAGCCCAAGAGTTTTCCAGAAGTAACACCAAAAGAACATTTCTTCAAATTAAGCCTAAGACTAAATTGTTCCATATGGTCAAGAATGGGACCCAAGTTTGTGAGGTGAGTTCTTCACTACATGCTTTTGGCTAAAGTATCATCCACATAATCCTCCATCATTTTATGCATCATATCATGGAAGATAGTAGTAACAGTTCTCTGGTATGTTGCTCCAACATTTTTAAGCCCAAAAGGCATGACATTCCAGCAAAAGGTGCGCCAAGCACATGTAAAAGTGGTCTTTTCTTGATCCTCTAGTGCAATTTTGATTTGATTATAGCTAGAAAAGCCATCCATTAAAGAATACATCTCATACCCTGCTATCATGTCAACTATCATATCAATATTAGGCAGTGGGAAGTCATCTTTCGGACATGCCTTATTGAGATCTCTAAAATCTGTACATACTCGAATGGATTTTTCATGTTTAGTGACTGGAACAATGTTTGAAATCCATTTTTAATAATCAATAGTTCTTATGAAGCTAGCCTTAAGGAGTTTTTCAAGTTTTGCTTTGACCAAAAGTGCTACATGAGGATGCATTTTTTGCAGCTTCTGTTTAATAGGTTTGATACCTAGTACAATGGACAAATGATGCATGATTAGATTGGCATCTAATCCAGGCATGTCAGAGTAGGTCCATGCAAAATTTATTTTCTTACTCTGGAAGAAGCTAGTGAACTCTTCTTTTTCCTCAACAGACAATGATTGTGCTAGGTGAATGATCTGCGGAGTAGTTTCTGTACCCAAATTGACTGGCTGTGTCAGTTCAATCAATACTAATGACCTCTCTTGGAAGTGGCTCAGAAGAGCATCAAGTATCTCATCCTTGGGTGCCTTAGAGAGGTTTTCACCCATGGATACGTCTTTTATTTTTACTATTTTTGGCTCTGATACTACCACAAAGTGGTTTTCACCATCAGAGCATCTATTTTTTCTTCTTTTAATTTTTTGACTGAGATACTTGATATCCGCCTCTGTCATGCTGACACTACTCTCACTAGTGGAGGAAATCATAGGCTCAATTTCATGGAGGTAATAGGCTAGATCATAATTAGTCTAGAATGTTAGGACTTCATTGGATTCAGTAGGGGAGTTCCAGTTTATCAGATCTAGACGATGGAGTGAAAGGGGAGTAGTGATTGGTTCAACTGTGTTCATGGTATAACTCTCAAAAGTGCTAATGAGCAAGTCAAGGCCTAAATCGATCTCATCCAAAGGAGAATTTGAACCCCTATAAGACCTTACATCAGAGGTAGAGGATGCATTAACATTAGTGGAGTCTAACTCGTGTGGCCTAGCACTAGACCGTTCACCTACTTTGAGGAGTCTCTCATACACATGAACAACATCTATGTCTACATCATAAGTGGCATTAGACAAAGAGTCAAACTCATACTCATGTGAGTCTATACTTGATGTAGGAATGTCATTAGTAGCATCATCAGACTCATTATTATCCCTTATGGCATTAATAGCTTGCTAAAGTTGTTCTTGTTCAAAGTACTTTTGAAAATGAGGTGGCCTATATCATTCACCTTGAAAGTTAGGATCATCATTTAGTGCTGCTTTCCATTCCTCATATGTAACTTGATGCACTAAAGAGGTTTTATCAGAATTAGCTTCAAAACAAGTATCAGTATCAAACTCTACCATATGAACAAATATGATAGGCTCATCAGGTTTGACAAGGAGTGCCACAATATCCAGAGGGATAGGAAATGGAAATGTATTCTCATCAAAGTTGTTCTCTGGATTCACTTCTGGAGTGGTATCTTCAATTTCTTGTTTAGGTTCAGGTTCAGGCTTAGGAGCTGACACAAATTTCTTGGTCCCCAAATGAAAGGGAGTCTTCTTAAAGCCTAAGCCACTAGTATCTTTTGTGTGGCAGCCTATAGCTTCAATAAGTTTTAGCAAGCCATTATCATTTTTTCCTATGGGACCACTCCCCTTATAACCAAAGCACTTCATGATCTTGAAAGCTTTACTGTATGGTTCTTGCTCTAAATCTGGAGTGGTTGTTTCAGCTGTCTCTTTTCCTTTGTAGATCCAAGATTTGATAGCTCTTTCTTCACCCTCATCTTCTAAAGGTATAGAGGCCCTCACAAAGGTGCCATCATAAATTGTTTGAGGAGGAGAATTAGGAACTTTGTTGCCTTCAGAAGGCCTCCCATAAGAATGTGGAGACAAAGGTAGAGTAGCCAGAGATAGCATAGGTTCCATTCAGTATTCTCCCATGCCTATATCCTCAAGTCTCAAAGTTTGTTCCATCTGTTTCAGCTTAGCCTCATAGAACTCAGTGGATTCCCTATTTGCTGGAATAAAACTATCTGCAATTTGCGTAAGAGTATTGCAAGAGAAGTTGTTATTTGTAGGTACAGTGACTTCCACCCCATGAAATGGGAACTTAATACATTGGTGGTCTGTGGATGGAACAGCCTACATCTCATGAATCCAAGGCCTACCCAACAAGATGTTGTAGGTGAGAGGAATATCAAGCACTTGGAAAGTAACATCTCTCTCAATAGGACCTATACAGATAGGTAGCATGACTAAGCCCTGGGACTTCTATTCTTCCTCATCATAAGCTTTTATGGTAATCTTTTTGTGAGGATCTATGTAGTTCTCATCATATCCTAGCTGAGTGAGCAGTTTAGCGAAACAAATATTAAGGCTAGCATCGTTATCTATGATCACATGGTGAACATGCTTAGAACCTATCATGACCTCTATGTGTAGGGGAGCATTATGCAGGTGACTTAAAGAGTGGTCATCTTCTTCAGAAAAGGATAGATAATGAGGTGAAGTCAAATGACCCACCATAGATTCAAACTGGTTGAGATCAAGATCCTTGGGAACATTAGCTTCAGCAAGAGCCTTATCCAAAATTTGCCTATGAGCAGGTGAGATCTTCAGTAACTCAAAAATAGTAATCTAAGCATTAGTTCACTGAAGTTGGTCTAAAATACTATAACTAGCCGAGCCAGCTGTAGGAATAGTTTTTGTATTCTTATTGGCGGGGCCAAAAATAGTCTTATTCATGCTTTTATTTGGAGTGGATGTAGGGACATCGGGTCTCTTATCTGCTATTTTCTTAGGAGTAGATGTAGAAGTATCAGGACCTTTCAACACAACTCTTCCTCGTGATCGAGTGACAACATTAGCACAACCTTGGGATTGTTCAGATTCAGATGAATGAGATGTAGAACTACACAAAACAAAAGGTGTCTTAGATTTTGGAGCATCATCATTCCTCTTAGAAGTGATCATATCACAATATTCCATCTCGACAGGTTCGATCATACCAATGACATTGTCATTATTAGTGTACGTGTAATTGACTTTAGCATTGGTATTCTTAGTTTTTGAAGACTCTCCCTTCTCATGAGGAGGAAAAGGATCCTTGAAAGCTTGGTGATCAAAATTCTTGTTATGATTCTCCATAATGATGTCACCATTATCAATGAGATCTTTCACTTTATGTCTCAGTTGGAGACAAGTAGAAGTTTTATGACCAATATTCTAATGATAGTCACAATAATCATTATCATTCCACCAGTAAGGTCATGGTTGTGGGTCATAAGTACACTTTTCTAAAGGAGTAAGAACCTAATTTTGTATAAGAGTCTTGTAGACCACATCGAGAGGCTCTCCCAAAGGAGTGAAATCACGCTTGGGTCATTTGGACCAAGGTTTGTTCTTAGAAAACCTCAAAGGTTGCTGATTATCAGTTGTGGTCTTTTCGATAGCCTTAGCTACGTGTATGCTAGAAGTAAGATTAAAAATAGGGGTATGTGCAAGATCATGAGGGGCCAAACTATGCCCTTAAGTGGCAATGAAAAATCAGCAAATCAGGGTTAGTCAACTTGATGTGAAAATTTCAACTAGCTATGGACCTAATATCAAAAAGTTGTAAGAATAGAATCTATAGAAAATTGAATTTAGTCTCTAAAATACTAGGCCTTTTTTGAGAAAAAGTTAGTATGATTGGTGAAAAGTATAGATTTCAATGTAGCAGTACAAAAATTTTAGGAAAAAAATAAGAAGTAGGTGTATGTTTGACCACCTTAATCATAATCAAATGATAATATTTTATTATAAGATTTTATATATAAGTAGTAGACTCATACCCAGATGTGATGCATATTTTTTTGTAATTTTATTCCAAAAAAATAATTAATTATGAATTTTTTTTACAACATTTTTAGAATTAAAAAACTCTTGTGTCTAACCACCTTAACTCATTCAAAACTTTACAAAATTCAATTTTATTTATTTTTCCTTATAGTAGGTGAAGCATAGAATGTGACGCATTTTTCAGATTTAAAAAATGTTATACCGTGTGGAAGTTATAGTCATTTTTCAATCAATATATAAATCAACACTTTAGAGGTAGCTCAATTAGAAAATAACTAATAATTATTTACCGTATTCAAAATTTGATAGCAATTATATTGATAGAAAGCTGATAATCTCCTTAAGATACCCTTTTCATTTTATCAAATTCGGGTGAAAAAAAAGTCGTAAGCTACATTGTCAAAGTTTTGAACTGGCATCGCCACTTTTTGGCCCCTCATGATCTTGCACATACCCATAGGCTTTGAAGGCTTCACAGTAACATTATCCACCACTCCATCATTTACCACATCTCGATTCTTATTGAAAGTCTTCCCTTTATCCTTGTTTGTGGAGAATCCTTGTTTATTGTCCTTATTCAAAGTTAGCTCTCCCTTCTTGATCATGAAGGCCTCTATTTGCACTGCTTGTCTAATCATGCTATCAAAAGTAAGAGGACCTTGCAATTGCACTTGGTATCCAAAATTAGGGACAAGATTGTCCAAGAAAATGTCGAGTCTCTCAAACTTTAGTAACTTATGAGGACACTTCATGCATAACTATCTCCACCTCTGGAGAAAAGTTAGGAAAGGTTCTCCTTGTCATTGTTTTAAGTTGCAGAGATCCGATATGTTGACTGGGTGTTGAATGTTATGTGAGTAGTTCTAGAGAAAAAGATTAGCTATTTCATCAAAAATTTTAATACCAATAGGCAATCTAGAGAACCATTCCATAGTGGGTCCGCCCAAACTTCGAGGGAACAAACACATAAGATATGTCTGATCATGCATGAATTCCATAGACAATGCACCAAACTCCCTTAAGTGATCTTGGGGATAGGTTGTACCCAAGTATTTGTCATATTTAGGGAGTTCCACACCTCTAGGAAAAGGTGGCATATGAATGCTTATGTCAAAAGGGAAAGGAAAAATACTCTCCATCATAAATTATTGAGTGGGTTGACCTCTATTCCTCACAAGTTGACTGATTTGATCTTGCATTTCTCAGACCATCTTTTGCAACTTTGCGGTCTTAGTTTCTTCTTCCTTAGCTATGAGTGTTTTAATTTGATAGTCTC
The DNA here is from genome assembly GCA_027943335.1 of Chamaecyparis obtusa. NCBI lineage: Eukaryota > Viridiplantae > Streptophyta > Pinopsida > Cupressales > Cupressaceae > Chamaecyparis > Chamaecyparis obtusa. The sequence goes on from BSBK01001449.1 coordinate 229,226, forward strand.
GGGGTAACTTGGCCCCTTGTTTAGCTAGCTCAAGGAAGTACTTTTCTTTATTCTCTAAGAGAAGAACCTCCATCATCTTAATGAGACTTTTATTAGCTTTGGCAGCATCTATATCTTGTTGAGTTATCAATTTAGGTTCAGTCCCAAGGAACTCATAAATACTTGGACCCTAATCTTGTTGTTGATCATCTTGGTTTTGATTGAATGGAGGAGGACGATAGAAATAGGTGGGTTGTTGACAACCTTGAGGTTTTCTTTGAGATTGATCATCATTGTGGAATGGATTTTGGTCATATTGAGATTGACCATGAGAATGTTCATTCCGAGGTAGACCATAACATGGTTCATTAGAAGATTGACCATGATATTGATTGTTTTGAGATTGATCAGTGTTTTGACAATACTTACCTGGTTGGAAATCAAATGAATCTACCATCATGTCATAGACTTGCATATTATCTGGAGACTTGACAAAGTGATGTGAACAAGATCAAAAAGGTGCAACCAAGGTAACCTTTGGTGAATGAATAAGATCAAAAGATTTAACAAATTTTGGTGGAAAAATATCTTCAATAGTACCACTACGTTCAATGATAGGACTATTCTTAGTAGGATCAACCAATACAATAATAGGACTAGTCAATTTAAGAAGTCTTCCAAAGTTATGAAACAATGAATTATCTTGGAAGTACGAGTTGTCTTGATCTTGAAATGAAAAACTAGGTTGAGCTTCAAACAATGGGTTAAAACACGCTTGAAACATGAGAGGTGACGGTTGAGATGGACTACTCTTTAAAGTGCTTAATGAGGAAAACAAGGATGTCTCACAAAGTTCAAATTTTGAGCCAAATTTAGGAGGATCTATCTCTTGATTAGGAGGTTCACTTCTACCTTGATCAGGATTCTGAATAGGATAAGTTTTTCCACTTCTAGTTGTGGCAGTCATAGATGAAGATGAAACAAGAGAGGATTCAGGACAAAGCTACACTCAGTCTCTAAAAACAACGCAAAGGAGATAAAGGCTAGGACAACCAAGATGCGAGATGGATTTGGTATGAATCATCAAAAGAGGAGGCTAAAATAGCCAAGATAAGACTATCACAACATGAGATACAAAAGGCATAAAGAGATAAGGTAAACCAACGATAGACGACACGAGTCAAAGAAAAGATCGATTGATTCCTAGCTCAAAACAACTAGTTTCTAACAGTGAACGACAAGAAAATAGAAAAATAGACCTCAGACAAAAAGTAGATCAAATAAAAAGTCAAATAGTCAATGGTGAACAAGTCTCTATTTTTGCAAACTGGGCTACAGTCTCACATGAGAAAGTACCAAGCCACGCGAGAGAACACTAGACTTCATGTGAGAAAACAAAGTCTCACATGAGAAAGTGCTCTAAAGTGTGAAACCTTGCGTGAGAAAGGTACAAAATCTGATAATCAGGCATAGTTTTCGAGATAAGAGTTGAATCTTGAAATACAGTCTGAATTGATGTTTGACAAAAAATCCAGTTTCCTGACAGGTTTGAAGAATAGTTTAATCAACAAGCTCATTTTAGGATTTCAAGTATTCATTTAAAGACACAAAGGTTCAAATCAAGCAATTGTGAAATAAGAAGTAGTCGTTAACAAACCTATCAAGGACAAAGCAACTTGATAGCATCAGGGGAGTCTTTTTTTGATAATGATTGGACAATGTTTAAGACTTGATAACAGACACATAGCTTAGTCCTACAAAAAAAATGGTGAGAAGCCAAAACCTTTGTCCCATTGCTTGAATGCATACGTGCACCTCACACAGCCGTGTCACCCCCTAGAGGGAACCCATGTTTTTGGTGTTTCCAAGGACTCAATAGTGTACATTCAAAGGTTACCCTTGTAGTAGGGGCCAGTGTTGCAACTACCTCCAAACGTCCAGGTGTATGCCTATGATGGGAATCTATGGGAGAGATTCTTCCCCCTCCCTGCGCAAAGATAATGACTCCTTTCAGAGGTGAACTGGGTAGGCCACTAGCTACGACAAGTTCTTAGTAGGCTTTCATTCATGCTAACCTTTGGTGCCCCTAATACAAGGTTGAGGCCTCGTAGCCACACCAACACCCAAAAGTCATACACCCCCACAAGTAGGGCTAGGAGCGGCACCGCTCAGTATAACAGACAGAGCCTTCTCAAGATGATAGTCAAAGTCTTGAGAAGGAAGCTAAAATGGTTTTGGAGTCTTTAGACTCAACAAAATGTTCTTTATTAGAGTGAGGTGGAATCACTTGTGATAGGTGCGTACTCACTTGGGTCGTTCCCGAAGGTTCAATACCGGCAGGCCCTCTAAAGGTGACACTGGACTTGGTTTAGATTCGGGGGTCATATTTTTTGGTTCTCCCAAAGGGAGAAGAGCATACTTCTCTATCCCATTTCCTCACCCAAACACATCAAGAAATTTCATCACTGAGTTAGTTTCACTCCACCAAAACTACAAACTTTTGGGTTTCTGGTTCTCTCAGAGAGAGAAGAGCATAATCCCCTGGTAAGTAGAAGCTTAAAGATTCACTACCTTTCTCTGCTTCCCCAAGAATTTTTCATACTAGTAAGATCATTAGGATTTTGGGTTCATTCATGATCATCACCTCCATGTAATGAAGAGCCAAAGTCCCTACTCACTATCAAAATCCTCAAGAAGTTTTAATGGAGCCCTATTTAGACTATGTGAATAAAAGCAGGAAACAAACACAACATTTTTAGCAATCTTCGACTATCGGCTTGCAATCAAACCGTTAGCATGTTTTAGTTCTTGGTCAAATGTTCTACAGAAAACTGTTATGCTGTGAAAATGACAAAAAATACTAAGCAACAGCAAACAAAAAATTGTTAGAAATCCGAAATAGAAAGACAAAAAGTAGGAAAATTTAGGCCACTGTCCTGGAATCTCATGCAAGGAAGTACTCCTTGGCACGTGAGGAAACACAGGTGCCATGTGAGGAAACATAGACTAATGCGTGAGGCCACACACTCTCACATGAGGAAGTGCTACAAAGAGAAAATCTCACATGGGATGCTCTAGATTCTTGTGCAAAGATCCATACACACGTAGTATGGATGCACGACAGAGCATGAATTTTTATCAAAAAAAGATTAGAATGAGGCCATAAATCAGATTTTCTACCCCACGATGGGTGCCAAAATGTGTGTGTCTGAATGTGGACCTCTAAATTAGGCACAAACGCAACATATTCATTACTCACATGATCGAATTACGAGAGAGAGTATGAATTACTCAATCTAAAATTCATTGTAAAGCAACTTGTTGCCTCCTATGTGGACGGGGTGTTCAATTACTCTTAGAAAGAGAGCCAACAACCATAGACCAATCCCACAATGGAGGATTTTCAAAGCTAAGATGAGAAATCAAAATGAAATTAAACTAAGATGAGTGCAATTAATCTAGAAATGCTTTGAAAGAGATATGAAATGCAGATTTTTATTTTTAGAGAACTTGAAATAAAGGTGATGTTATTCTAAGAACAAATAAGCAAATTAATCTAATATGAAATGCAATTATACTAAATGAGATATGAGATTAACTATGCAATGAAAAAGCTTGAATTAAATGAGACTAAAATCGCCTATAGTAAGGATGCTCTCAAAAATTGCCTCCCTTGAATGAGGAAAAGAGGTCCATTAAATAGAAAAGCCAGAAGAGGAATGAAGAGTTTCTTGATTTGAAGAGGAATGAAGAGTTTTTTTTCTCATTTGAGAAAAAAAAGCATGATTTATTTAATTAAAAGAATGGAATTTTCCACATGTGGGAGGTGACCTTTTGAGTAATTCAAATTGTTAAATTCAAATAAAGAGGTGTCCATTCAATTAACTAAATATTTATTAATTCCTTTTATGAGTAATTAGCCAAATGGGGTGGATTTAATTTAATTCTAAGCACTTAAGACTTTAGGATTAAATTAATTATCATAGGGGTAATTTAGCTAATTAAAGTCAAGGACTTTAGGAATTAATTTTGATATTTAATTAATGCAATTTATGGTCTTTGCAATTGACATCAAGTCAAATTAAGTCAGGCAGGAGAGAGAAAATTGCCCAGGGAACTAGGACTTTGGAGATATAAAATTGAAGATAATCCACCAAAGTTAATCAAATTTATTAGGTACCAATTTTAGGGTATTACACCCCCAAGGTAATGGACAAGCGGAAGCAACAAATAAAAACATCTTGAAGATATTGAAGAGAACAATGGACAATTCAGGTAGAGATTGGCATATAAAAATAAACCTGACCTTGTGGGCTCATAGTACAAGTATCAGAATGCCAACAGGAGCTACACCATTTTCCTTAGTCTTTGGAACAGAAGCGGTTTTACCTTCGGAGGTAGAACTTCCATCCTTAAGAGTATCTCTACATGGTTTGATAAGTGAGGAAGATTATAGAGTTTCTAGGCTGCATGAAATAGAACTACTAGATGAGAAGCAGAAACAAGTATTTGATCACTTAAAAGTATATCAAAACTGAATGTCAAGGACTTACAATAAGCACATCAAGTCAAGAACATTTCAAATAGGTGACCTAGTTTTGCGAGAAAATCCCAAGAATCAAGAAGAAAGAGAAAAGAAAGGAAAATGGGAAGCAAAATGATTAGGACATTTTGTGATCACCTCATCTATTGGCACAAGCACCTACAAACTAGTTGATTGTGATGGAGAAGAACTACAAGAAACTATCAATAGCATTCATCTAAAGAGGTTCTATACATGAGATAGATAAAAGAGTATAAAGAGTATCATAAAATTAGATGGCAAGCATCCTATTTATTTTATATACTCAAAAGAGATCTTGGAAATACCAAAAACATTAAAAAATAGAAAAGACCAAACAAATTGGAAATGTAGAAAAGATAAAAAATAGTGGAAAATTGAGCATGAAGAAAGCCAAAAACATTCATATATGATCCTCAAAAAGATTTTGTCTTGGTAAAAACCTAGCATATAGGCACCTTGATAATATGAAAAAGAAAAAAATTGAAAAAAGAGAAAATACAAAAAAATTAAAAAAGAGAAAAAGTGCCTTGGTGAAAACCTAGCAAATAGGTACCTTGGTAGCAAAACAAAAGAGAAAAAGCTTTAAATATAGAAAAATAAAGTAAGCTCCATTCAATCAGTGAAAACCTGGTAAATAAGTGCCATTGAAAGTCCAAGTCAGTCACATACCTAGCAGTCATCCTTGTAAATATTGCATTCACCAGTATTTGTATATATTGCATAATAAAATCCCACAGTTGCATTTGCAAGTACCTACAGATTTTGGTCACCTTATCTGCAAATTATCCCAAGTCCCACAAACATAATCATATCAAGTTGAGGGCAATCTACTCTAAAGGAGGAAAGGATTCATCAAAATAAAATTTCAATCAAACACTAAATCAATTCATCAAAAATGCAAGTGATGCACTTAATCAAATCCAAATCTTAATCCAATTTGAGCTGAATACAAAATTTGATCCAAGATCTTACACAACCTTATCTTTATTAGGATTAAAAGTATGAAATGGATGGAACTACACTTGAAATATGGATTCGAAAAACATTGCGAAATATTTTCTAAGTGTTGACTTGATTGATGAAATCATGTCTTTCTATCAAATCGATGAAAGTTTTTAAACTAGATAAGCTATGATGAAAGCGTGATATTTTATAGAATTCTGCATGACTTTCTTAAGATCAAAGTTCTAAAGCATTTATTATTTGTCTAAGGATGTGATCATCAAAGAATCATCAAGGACTTGTACATAGGATAAAGCTGAGATCTCTATTTATTTACACAAAAGGATACCTTGGATATTTTGATGTTCAATATCATAATACCAAAATCCACTTGCAACATAGAATTTGACAAAATCAGTATTTGCACTCTCATGATTGGCTTCAATCAGTGATATTCATACCAAAAAGGATGGGAAAGAAACACAAGAGGTGCAAAAAGTATTCATGTCATCATGGTTGAACTAGTGGTGGTTGTACTAAATTGGGATTCCAAAAACTGCTCAATGATGAATATAAGCTCCAAATTTTTGAATAATGATAGTTAGTTGCATACATCTTAGATTAAATGCATTTAATGTATTTTTCCTTTCTTAGTTTAAATTGCAAGAGGAAAAGAGAAAAGGGGTGTGGTCAAATAAAAAATCAAATGAGAATAAAAAACTATATGCGATTGAGTGTGTTGGAAATCCAAAAACAAAAACAAAGATGCATTTCATTAGTTCATGAGCATTTGTTAGATTCATGTTAGTTTGCATTAAGTTGCATTCATTTTAATCTAAGTTCATTCCATATAGTTTAAATCATCTTCATAACATTAATTGTATTAAGTTTCATTCATCATTCATATATGGCATAAAATTCAATTCATTAAGTGCATTAGGTTGCATTAATCCTTTAAATCATTTTCATGAAGTTCATTTCATTAGATGGAATTCATTTTAAAGTTCATCTCATTTAGGGTGCATTCTTTAAATCATTCATATCAATTCATTAAGTGCATTACATTAGTTAAACATTCATTACATCCATTAAAATCATCATTAGGTGCATATCATTTAAGTCATCTTAGAATACAATGCATCATGCAAATAAATCCATTCATATAAGAGCATAGGACATCGCATCATCATTCACACCATATCACATGAAATCATTACATTAAATTATCCATCTAACACATCTATAAATCATTGCATCCATAATAAAGTATTAATCATTAAAGTTCATTACATTCATCCATCTATTTTATGTCATACATAAGACAACCATTTAAGCATCACTAGAACATGTGCATACATATCATAAAATCACATCTCAAAAGCATAAAAGAAAGCATAGTAGATAGAAGCATCTAGATCTGCATATCATGCTAAAACACCTAAAAAGGAGATCCAACACATCATGACATCATATATAGTAAAAGCTATCAAAACTAAGTATCAAAGTCTATGGTAAAGATCATAAAATCAATAGAATATCAGAGTCTATGCAAAGATCATAAATGTAATATCCAGATAATCAAAGTCCATCCAAGTATCAATGTATCAGCATAGACAACATCGATGAATCAAAAGATACAATAAGAGTCTAATGTCTCAATATAAAAAAAAAAAGAGATCATATACATTATCAAATGCAAGAATCTGAAACATCTCAAATCATAGGATCAGTTGGCCGACCCGCCAGCACCATCTCCAGCATCAGGACCAAGAGCACTATCTGGAGGACAACTAGAACTCACTTGTAATCCATGTTGACTCATTGTAGCCATAAAGGTCTGCATCATAGAACTCATCTACCTCATCTCCTGTTTGATCTTAGACACATCTGACTATAAAGCATGAACCTCTAGTGCCACTACGCTAGGAGCCTGTGTAGTAGAAGTATGTGGTGGAGGCATGGAAGAAGATGGATCTGATAATGATGGAAAAAAACTAGAAGAAGATGGACATGAAGAAGAATATGGCATCAAAGAAGAAGCAGGTTCCTGGGAAGGTGGAGCATGTGGAACAATCGATGGTATAACCTAAGTAGGAGGACCCTGTGCCTGATCCAATAAAACCTATGCAACCTATGCCTCAACCTCTCTATGTCATATGGCTCTATGTCAGCCATGTCTCATAGCTAGATCAAAAACAACTTGATGAAGTGCTCTATCTGCACCACCTCTAGCTTGACCACCACCAACCCTAGGAGGAATAAGAGTAGCAACAATAACTGGAATATTAACTTTGCCTGCTCTAGTTTCTCAATGACCCCATTGTCCATGCCATGCTCTAACTCTACCCCCACCCCTCCAACCCTCTCCATCATTTGCATCATCTCCATCATCCCCTACATCATCACCACCATCACCATCAGACAACTCATCTATACCATGTACCCTCTCAGCAGGATCTGTAAACCTCAAAAATGGGTTCCAAGTAAACCAATTAGTGTACTCATCTGTAACACCAACATCCATAACATGATCTCTCATCGACCATGGTAAATGCCCAAAGTCTTGAACCTCCTGATGATCTGTCCTGAAATCCACACAGAGGCCCCACATAGATCTCTCAGCTTGAACCCGAGCATACATAGCAACACCTTGGGGCATACCTTATGTGTGTCCATACTAATGCAATACCCTCCTGAAGAAAAATCTCTCAATAATATATGGTGTACACCCAATCATCCACCATAGATATAATATGAAGGGAAACTCAATGCTATCCTTAGGCCATGACTCACATCCCAGATAAGGCCTCCAAATCACTACATCCATATCATCAATAACATAATGCCAATAATTTGATTTACCCATGTGGGTCTGTATCACCATCCCCTCGTACATCCAGATGAATGGCCAACCTAGATCTCACTATCATGCTGATATCAGGCGTGTCACTAGGAGATGCTTCCAAGTCAAAAGCTATAAGAGAATTGCTCCTATAGTAAGCATGGAAGATCATCGATACACAACTATATGTATCTCATGATACAACTAAGCCAACACACGGGATCCCCAATCAAATCATCAAGGATGAGCCATCAAGTCCTCAAGAATAGGATCCCATCTAACTACAAATCCATAACCTCATCTATTAGGAACAAGGAACCCAATGATCAAAGTGCCTAATATTGTTGGCAACACTAGAAAAGAATGAAACTATGACCATTGGATGTGATCATCTCCAATGGTCAAATCCTGGAAGACTCACCGACACACTGCTCCATTATAAACTAAATCATAGTATACTATCTCTCCTCTAGTAGGAAGGTGAAGAATATGGTATACATCCTTTGGGGTGATCGTCATCTCACCCATAGGAAAATGAAAGGTATTATGGTCTGAGTTTCATGTCTTAGCCATAGCAGTGATCAAACCCTGATTCACTTAGAATCAAGGTAAAGGAAGAAGGAAAGACAATCCACAAAGGCTGACATGTCTTCGATCAAATGCACTCAAGTCATCAATCATACTCATAGGTAAAGGATACAAGCCACAGATAGCTAATGACTTAAGCACTTCCTGTACAAAGAAAGTTCAATTACATCAATTTTGAAATCAGTTATCATTTGGATTATTCTAAGTTAGTCAACCATTTACAAATATCAAACCACAATCAATTTTCCTGATTCTACTTAGAGAGGATGGAAAATTCATCATCATCCATCATCTAAATCTAGATTGACAATCAAACATTCAAACTATAACTAACTCATACTGACATCTTACGACTTGCTATAACATCAAGTTTGTTCCCTAAACACATCATCTGATCAACGACGTTCACCATCACGGAAAAGTCAAAGGAAGTCAAAGAAAAAGTCAATAAGTAAAAGTGAAAATGAATAGTAAAAAATGACTTTTTACCTTATATATAGGCCCTTTTGACCTAAAAATGGCATCTTAGACCTAAAAAGGGAATCTTTGACTAGAGGGGGCTCGTAAACCCAAATTTTTCACCAATTCTACCAAATCAAGGGCATTTATCATCAAACAGAGGCAAAAACATTATCAAAAATGAAATTGAAATTCATTATAAATTGACCTAATTAACACATTGACCTAAACCATCAATTTTTCAAAACATCTATCAAATTTCATTTCATTTTCGAGGGGGCATATACTTAGATAATCAAAATGACATCAACATCATCAAATCAAGGGCACGACCATCAAATCATAACGCAATCTTTTATCAAGAATTTTTTTGCTAATCAAATGAAAGGGGCATCAAACATCAAACCACATCAAATCAGGTATCACATCAGCAATCTAACATTAGATCGACCATCAAGACACCAAAATCAATCAAAAATGCATCAAACATCATCAATATTTTCATCTGATATTGGACATCAAGATCGACCATCGACATAACCATGACCTTTTATCAGTTGGATCAAAACATTCTTTGAATTGACATGCTTCACATATCAAATCAAAGAGGGGCATTTGTAATCACCGAAAAGTGGACAGGATCATTCATTTGATTAATCAAGGCAAAACTAAGGAGAAATCAAGGCAATTGAATCAAAACAAGCATTTAACCAATCAAAATTAAAATCAAGCTTTAATTGAATTCAATTAAAAATCAAAAGCCAAAAGATCAATTAAAACATATCAAATCATGATAAATTAAATTAATCAAATTAATTATATAGTTCGAATTAAATCAAATCAACCCACTCAAGGGGTACACATGGCTAAACAATTTAATCAAATTCAAGTAATTAAGTCCTATTTTCTCTCAACACCACATGGGAGGAAAAAGCCTTAACCAATTGGAATTGAGGATTAAGCTCACATGGATCAAGCCAAAATTCAATCTCAATCACTCATTTGAAAATAGCATCTTGTCTTCTTGTCCCAAGCTTTGAGGACACAATATTTAAATTATCTTCAAAGGGTGGAACCAAAGACTTAACCCCAACTCAACCTTGATCAAATCAAACTACACCCCCTACCCTTGCCAAAATCTATAAAAGGGAGGCCTAATTCACTCATAATTCATCCACAAATATGAGAATTGCATCTAACCTCTTGAGATTTTGAGCTAGGAAGGCAAATTTAGAAGTTAATTAAGCATTTCAATTTGGAATTGAACTATTTTAGCTTTCTTTATCATATATTCTCATTCCAGGATTGTCATTAATGGAGGCTTGTTGAGAGCTTCACCATTAACATCCCTAGTTAGAGATCCATAGAGTTCTTAATTGTCTTTATTTGTTGAAATAGCTCTTCCTTTGTGGTTAATTTAGTTATTTTATTCAATTATTTGCAATACTAACCCTATGAAGGTACACATTCTAGTACATAGATCATACGGTTTATTTAGATAATTTATGGTCATTAATTAGGAATTAAATATGTATTTGTGATTGATGTAGATTTAGGGTTTTCTACATTTGACACTAAGTCAATTAGAGTCAATTAGAAGATAGAATTGCCTAGTACAATAGGACTTTAATGATTCAAAAATTGATAGAGTGAGACTAAATACAACAAAATTGGTTAGGATATCAAGATGCCAATTTTGGGGTATTACAATACCCCCTTTGTAATCATTATCCAATGTGAATGTCAAATAGTATTTGTATGCCTATTGTTTGGGTTTTTGTTATCTATTTTATTTAGTGTTGTCTTGCCTCCCTTTTGTAATTTTAGGTGAAAAGTACACATAAAATACAAATACCACCATCATACAAGGGAGTTTCACCTCTCAAATATAGAGAAAGATTGTGATCTGATTGTAAACTCTCCAACTATTGGTGCAATGGTCACTTCTCATAGGGAAAAAAAGGTCAGTTTTAAAGAAGCATTTGTAGTGACAAATCTATTTACCAACACTAGTCAATATATTTAGCCTTTTTATCAATTAATAATTTATTCATCTAGCAATCATATTTGTTAACTCATCAATCAATTTTATTATGCAACTAGCCAGCTACCAATCAATCTAAGTAATTTGTCCAATCAATTCAATCCTAATCAATCTTGGCCTTCCATTCTTAATTAGTGCATCTTACTTTGAATCATCCATTTGAAAACCTAAAATATTTCATATGAAGATCATTCTTTATTATTATTTTTTATAGGCAATAGGCCAAGGTAAATAATTCTTACTAATATTTTAAATTTTTTAAAACTTCATTCAATGTGGGCACCTGAAGGTAAGAAAAATGTGAAGAAAACCTCTGGTATCACCCAGAACTTATAAAATGTTCAGATTATAATGTTGGATTAATTATGGAAAGTCAAGTACTGAGAGGATAGGGGTGAATCAGTAATCCAAAATATTTTCTCAACTTCTTCTGAACATTTACTGAATTATAAAATTTGCATACATCACCATAAAACATAGAAATTAAAACATAAAACACAACTCATAACACCATGATTTTTGGTCTCATAGAAATCCTTGGCCAGAGGGAAAAACTGCGGTGGGGATGGTACCCACAATACTTCACTACTGTAGTAAAACTTTTTCTCAGTTAGAGATACAAAATTACGTATTTCTAATAGCTTACCTTGTTAAGAGTATTTACCATGTTAGGAGTACAAAGACTTATTCAGTCTAACTTATCCCCAATCTGAAAATGATGAGGAGTTCGATGCTCATCATGCCTTTGTTTATACATCTTAGTGGTCTACTCCAAAATCTCATGAACTTGTTGTTGTAAATGGTGAAATTTGTCAATAAAGTTTATTTCTTTGTCCTTCTCCTTGTCTGAGCATGGTGTAAATCAGGTAGTGTAATTGGGATATAAATATTTATTGGTTCCAATGTATAAGGAAAACTTCAAAGGGGCTATGGCCAGTTGATCTGTGAATTTCCCTATTGTAGCTATGTTGTATATAGGGAAGGCTTTCATCCCATGTGCAAGGATGTTTTGAGTGATACATGTGAAATATTGGGATAATCATGTGATTTCCCACCTCAGTTTGACCATCTATCTAAGGATGAAATGTAGTGGACTTTGTTAGTTTTGTGTCCATCATTGCCCATAATGAAGACCAAAATTTACCTAGAAATCGACTATCCCTTTTTGAAATATTACTGCTTGGTAGCCCAAAATGAACCCACACATTCTCAAAGAAGAGATTTGTAGTGTCTTATGCATAAATTTCCTCTCTACAGGCTACCAAGATTGCCATTTTTGAAAATCTATCCACTACCACATGTTGGATTGGAGAGATAGGGTACTGAGAGGGGAGGGGTGAATCAGTGCCCACAAAACTTTCAACTCTCAAACCTTAAACAACAAACAGCAGTAACTTCACTAATAACTTGTATCCATTGCATGTATCATTCATTTAGTTAACTTATAAAAGTAAATAACATGAAATCAACAAAATAACCATCACACAACACAATTATTTTGGTAACGTAGAAACCCTTGTTAGAAGGTAAAAACTATGGTGGGGATGATACCCACAAATTCTTTACTACTGCAGATAGAAAATTTTCTATTAGTTATAGGATTTTAACAACACTACTTGAGTGTGCACTTGGTTAAGAGATTTACAAAAAGACTATTAGGTCTACTCTGTTAAAAGATTTTACCAAACTCTGTTACAATGATTAGAAAATAACATGAATATATCTACTAATGACAACTCAACCTTGTCTGATATAGATCTATGAAATACTAAATAGATATCACCTTTTATGTGAAGATATCAACTCTGAATTGCTCGGTAGCCTTGTCTGATTCTGCTTAATCTGAATATCTCTGTATTTTGTTATGCTCTTTCTGATAACTGATATCTTGGAGTTGGCTAATGCTTCAAGAACTTCTTTTCATGTTCTCAACTTCCTTGTCAAGATTCTCTCCCACACATATTCAAAACTGACATGAAATTACAATTATATAGCATACTACTTTTGCCGCTTAAAAAAATTAGGTTATTATATCATAGAGAAAACCCTAAGATCTATGGTGTACAAAAAATAACCTATATCTAGCAATTACATAAGGATCATCATCGCAATTAATGATGGAATCTTACAATAAATGATCCTTGATCTTGGTAAAATATTTTGTGATTCTATTGGAACCGTTTGCATAGATAAATGTTGCATTCTTGATTACTATGCCATTTTCTATCTTCCTTGGTAAACACTATATATTTTGCTAGTTAAATACACTGGTGCTCGGTGTCTAGTCTATTCAGTATTTATTATCGCTCAGTATTGGTGTACACAGACACTTGGTAGAATTGCCCTAGTGCTCAGTGTAAAGACTTAACTGACTGACTTGAAGTGCTTGCAATTACCAACTATAGTAGCATAGGTAACCAACCGATGTCTTTGATACTAATGACAATCTTTAATGCTCAAATAGATATAACAATCTCCCCCTTTGGCATTAGTATCAAAGTTTTGCATGTATATAGACCTTATGTCTCAAAAAAATATTTCCTATCTCCGCCATATACATAGATACACAAAAACAAAATTTTATATACTCCCCCTCGGTGCATGCTCTCGGTAATGTGTAGTATACTTAGCATCTATTTACATATTTGACATATACATTGTTATCCCCCTTTTTGATAGTAATGCCAAATACAAAAAAAAATATACTTACAACTTGTCAAAAATGTGTTGATGGTTTTTCTTCAATGACTCTAAGAGGTTTTCCCATTCCTCTTTCAAGTTCGTGAGAGGAATGTGCTCAAGACTAACTTGTGCATGCATGTCAAAGATATTTTCCAACAAAAATTTTTGGTGTTGCAACAAGTGTTTCCGCTTTGACAATGTGTTTCTCAAAAAAATTTAGGTAGGGAAGCAACTTGGTTTTCAATTTTGTGACTTGTTCACTAATTATCTCTTCTTGCTTCCTGAGATCTGCTCTTAACCGCCTGAGTTCTTAAACTTTCAAGATATGCTTGGTAGGGGTTTCAACTTACTCAAAATATGTCGAAGAGTGTGCTCAGTTTGATCTACAACTGCTTTGGATAATCTAAAAAAATTATTTTCTCAAACTCGCTCTCTAAAATAATTGCTCTCTAAAATCGTTATATGAAAATGAACTCAAACTTCCGTATATTTATAGCATTTTCTAATTTCTCGCTTAAAACTTTGTCATTAATGCTTGACCTACTTCCATCTCAGTGACAATTGTCAACTCAGTGAATACTACAAACTTCCATCAGCTCAGTTAACACATGATTTCTTACTCAGTTGATACTGATACTTGGTTAACCTTGAATAGCTTTTACTGACAAGTAACTCATTGCTCGGTCTTACATTTACCAACTATATGACTTTGTTAGCTCAAAACATATAAACCATAATGCAACTTTATTCATGCGGATTTGGTATGTGCTCATCATATACAAGGAACTGTATGTAAAATATGATCATTTTGAAATGTCAGTCCAATACATACCTATATCACCTTAAGTGGATGTACTGATGTCACCCAATCTAGTGGATGAGGTTTCACTGACAACATTTCTTGACTCAACATTTTTGTTTGATGCCTTTCTCCACATCGTGTTCCTGATCCTCATGATATCTGCAATAGTATTTCCACTCTCAAATACATGAGCTTCTTCTGGTGCTCACTCTCTGCAATCCTTGCTTAGATGACCGACCCTATGACAATGTAAGCATGCCATTCCAGTTCTTTTCCAGCTTCATGATTGTCCAACCCATCTTTTCCTCATACAGTTTGCTACAATGTGTCCATATCTACCACATGCAATATAATTAACCCATGTGTTGTAATCCTAGACATAAGAATTACCTTGTCTCTTCAGTTGATAAGGTTTGGGTTTACTCTTCTGTTTTGGTGTCTAGACTTGCTTCATCTTAGCGTTACACTCTTGTGCAGTGTGTCCATGTTTGTTGCAAGAATAACATAGTTTCTCCATGGTAGGATTGTTAGTATTCTTATTCAGTTTTTCTCTACACTCATAAGCTTGATGACCATATTTTCCATAGTAATAGCAGTAACCATTAAACTTAGGAGTGATTGGAGGTTTACCTTGTGCTTTGCTTCTACAGACATTTGAAGTATGTCCCAATTTGCCATAGTGATAGCATGACAACATCTTAGGTCTTTGATTTTGATTTTTGTTGACTTGTTCAGCTTTTTTGGATGATTCTCCTTCACCAGTATAGCCTAATCTAGGTTTACTTCCAAATCTTCTTTGATTAGTCAGAAAATCATCAATCTTTTTAGAACTATCTTCTGCCAATTTGATCATTTCATTGTGTTATTGTTGTATCTTTACTTCATTTCTCATTTTCTCATTCTCTTCCCTGAGTATTCCAATACCTTCAAGTTTTCTTGACAATTCACCATTTACTCGGTTGACTTCTTGATTTACAATCATCATCTGATTGGATATTTTGAAATGGTGCTCGGTGAGTCTTTGTATCTCAGTTTCTTTTGCTTGAAGTTGTTCAGTTATCTATCTTCAGTCTTCAATAGCTAGATTCCTTTCTTGCTCAACTTGTCTTGTAGTGTTCATTACATCTATCATTCTCACCATCTATGATTCTTGACCACAGGGCTTTCACTTGTTCAATTAGGTGAAGATTCTTTTTAGACAAATCAGAGAGTGCACTTTCAAAACCATCAGAAATAATTCTTGAACTAGATCCAATGTGATCAAATATATCATCAATCTCTTCTTCATGGTAACTATTCTCATTTTGCAAAATATCTAGGTTCTTCCTCTCAACCAGTAACTTCTTCAAGTCATTCTTAGCTTGCTTATACTGCTCTATGAACATCTGCATCTATATCTTTTGGTTCTCTATGGTCTTATCCAACTTATATTTCTCCATGGTTAGATCTTTACTCTTCAGTGGTTAAACTATCCAATAAGAGATCTGGGTTCTGATACCAATTTTTGGGATTGGAGAGATAGGGTACTGAGAGGGGAGGGGTGAATCAGTGCCCACAAAACTTTCAACTCTCAAACCTTAAACAATAAACAATAGTAACTTCACTAATAACTTGTATCCATTGCATGTATCATTCATTTAGTTAACTTATAAAAGTAAATAACATAAAATTAACAATATAACCATCACACAACACAAGTATTTTGGTAACACGGAAACCCTTGTTAGAAGGTAAAAACTGTGGTGGGGATGACACCCACAAATTCTTTACTACTGTAGATAGAAAATGTTTTCTTTTTAGGGCTACAAGTGGTGATCACTTCTGGTGATCTTACCTTGTTAGGAGTAACATTTCAGATCAATTAGATCTACCTAGTTATAGGATTTTAACAACACTACTTGAGTGTGCACTCGGTTAAGAGATTTACAAAAAGACTATTAGGTCTACTCTATTAAGAGATTTAACCAAACTTTGTTACAATGATTAGAAAATAACATGAATATATCTGCTAATGACAACTCAACCTTGTCTAATACAAATCTATGAAATACTAAATATATATCACCTTTTATGTGAATATATCAACTCTAAACTACTCGGTAGCCTTATATGATTCTTCTTAATCTAAATAGCTCTGTATTCTATTCTGCTCTTTCTGATAACTGATATCTTGAAGTTGGTTAATTCTTCAAGAACTTCTTTTGATGTTCTCAACTTCCTTGTCAAGCTTCTCTCCCACGCATATTCAAAACTAACATGAAATTACAATTATATAGCATAATTCTTTTACCACTTAACAAAATTACATTATAATATCATAGAGAAAACCCTAAGATCTACGGTGTACAAAAATAACCTAGATCTAGCAATTACATAAGGATCATCATCACAATTAATGATGGAATATTACAACAAATGATCCTCAATCTTGGTAAAATGTTTTGTGATTATGTTGTAACCATTTGCATAGATAAATATGTCATTCCTGATTACTATGTCATTTTCTATCTTCCTTAGTAAACATTGTATATTCTACTCGGTAAATACACTTGTGCTCGGTGTCCAATCTATTCAGTGTTTACTATCACTCGCTATTAGTGTACATAGATGCTCGATAGAACTACCCTGGTGCTCGGTGTAAATACTTAACCGACTGACTTGAAGTGCTTGCAATTACCGACTAGAGTAGCATAGCTAACCAATCGACGTCTTTGATACTAATGACAATCTTTAATGCTCAAATAGAGATAACACCACATATACACAATCATGACCCTATCTAGTGGTAGGAAGGTTGGACATAAAATCCATAGAAATTGAATGCCAAGGTTTTTTTAGAATAGGAAGTGGAAGATATAAACCATAGTTATGATTTGCAAGATTTGCAATGGCACATTCTATGCAGGCTTGAATGTATGCAATCACATCATTTTTTAATTTTGGCCAATAAAAATATATTTGAAGTATAGAAAGTGTTTTACCTATTCCAAAATGTCATGCAACCTTGTTGTAGTGGGCTTCCCATATGATATTCTTGCATTCTGCCTCTGGTACATATATTTGGCCAATGTGATAGAACATTGCATCTTGAAAATAAAAATTGTTCACATGTTTACCTTCTACAAGCTGAGTATATACATCGGAAAATTCCTTATCATGTTCATATAAGTGAGTCCAATTTTCTATTTGGTTCCCACATGATTCTAACACCATACTTATACTTACAATTGGGGGTCTACTCAAGAAATCTACTACCTTATTGGTTCTTCCCTTCTTATGGTGAATGTTAAGATGAAATTGCTGAAGATAAGATGACCACCTTTGATGTCTATCACTCTGTAATTTCCCCTATGTTTGCAAAAATTGAAGAGGTTTTTGATATGTATGGATGACAGTTTCCTTTCGTAGAATATAATGCTTCCATTGCTTGCAAGCTTGAATGATGGCATATAATTCCTTATCATAGGTTGGATACCTACACACTTTATCAAAGAATGATTTACTATGGTAGGCAACTGGATGTCCATGTTGCATGAGGACTACTCCTAGGGTATATTCTGATGCATTAGTTTGTATTTCAAAATACTATTGTAAATCATGAAGATATAAAACAAGTGCAAAACATAACCTCTATTTTAACTGCTTGAATGCTTGTTGATGAGCACATGTCCATTTGAATTGTTATTGCATTCCTCCATGTAGTGAATGATTTAGAGGCCAAGAAAAATGTGAAAACCCAAGCACAAATCTGCGATATAAATTAGCTAACCGCAAGAAGCTACGTAACTCTGTGACGTTCCTTGGAGAAGGCTAGTCCTTAATTACTTGTATCTTTTCAGGATCAACATGAACACCCTCACTTTCAATAACATAGCCCAAATATTGAATACTCTACATACCAAAAGAGCATTTTTCCTTTTTATCATAGAGTCCATGGTCTTGCAAGGCATAAAACACTTGTTCCACATGATGCATATTCTCTTCCCAAGTTTTGCTAAAAATAAGAATATCATCTAGATACACCACTTAAAAAGAACTGGTGATAGGCCTAAGTACATCATTCATCATCCTCATAAATGTGGCTGGAGAATTTGTGAGGCCAAAAGGAATTACCAACCATTCAAACAATCCCTCCTTAGATTTAAAAGTAGTTTTGTTGTCAAAATGGTCAGCACTCCCCTCAAGATTTATGACATGGCTTAACTGCCTCCTGTGTCTTCTATAAGTCTAGTGGTTGTATCAGGCATTAACATGTTGATATTTTGGTGCAATGGCAACCACTACTTGTAACAAGTGGTATCAGAGCTTGGTCAAAGGTTTGAATCCCCTTGGGTAACACTGAGGGGGAGATTTTTGGCAAAATGGTCAGTGCTCCCCTTAGGATTCATGACATGGCTTAACCACCTCACGTGTCTTCTATAAGTCTAGTGGTTGTATCAGGCATTAATAGGTTGATCTTTTGGTGCAACGACAACCACTACTTGTAACAAGTTTTCCATACATCTGTTGGATCAATCGGCACTTGATGGTACCCAAATTTTAAATCAATTTTGGTGAAGCATTTTTCCCCTCTAAGCTAGTCCAATAGATCATCTATCTAAGGAATTGGATATCTATTTTTTTATAGTGATCTTATTTAATTCTCTACAGTCAATACAAAGTCTCCATGTTCCATCCTTTTTCTTTGCAAGAACAATTGGGCTACCATAAGGAGATACACTTGGATGAATATGACCCTTTTCAATTAGTTCTTGTATCTACCTTTTGATCTCATCATTTTCTAACACAGATCTCCTATATATTAGCTCATTAGGAAATGGAGTCCCTAGTATCAAATCAATAGAATGTCTAACTTGGCGGTGTGAGGGTACTCCTGTTGGTAACTCAAACACAGTTTGATATTTTATTAAAATTTGATCCATTGACCTTTGTTGTTTTGTTGTGATGGACATGATGGTATGGGAATTACACACCATTTTTTTCTTCCTCGGGGTGAACCATCAATAACACAAATGTAATAACTTGGGAAATCAATCTTCTACATTATTTTGCACTAATCAAAGATGCAGAGTGCATAAGACTTACCTTTGGTATTCAATACTTTTGTTGACCCTATTTAATTGTCACACTTTGTGGCCTAGACTTGTACACCCCATGACACTAATACATGTATGTATGTCCTAAAAAAATATTACACACATGAAGAGGAGATACATCAAATATTACCTCATCTTTGAAGGGTTTAATGGAATATGAAAGATGACATTGCTTTTTCACTTGAATATCTCACCCTTGGCTCACCCACCCCATAGAATATGGTTGTGGGTATGATTTTGTATTTAGATTCAATATTTTTACATTCTCAACAGATATCAAATTCTTCTGACTACCACTATCAACAATAAAATGAAAATCCTTTCCTCCTACCCACATTTGTGAATGGAATAATCTCTCTTCATCATCTTGTACAAATACCTTTGCGGTGGCTACTATATCATATGGGTCAGCCTCAATGATTTGTTCATCTTCCTTTTGTTTTCTAGAATCTATCACCTTAGATTCATTAGCTTCTTCATGAGTTTCCATCATTAAATTCTTTGTAGTTCTACAACCCTTAGTGTTATGAGAGGGAATTTTATGTACTTCACACCACATACCTGATTCTTGCCCTATTTTCTTTATAACCCATGTCATCATTGTTGGTAAATTGGAGACAACTCCTTGGCTATTTGTTTTCTGAGAAGCTTACTACCTTCACCTTTCCATTTGTTGTTCATGAAATTATCTCTCCTCCCTCTTTTTTTGAACTTCTCCTCAATTCTTGATTCATAGTTGAAAGCACTAGACAAGTTCTCTATATTCAAGAAATCCATTTTAGTCTGAATGTATCTATGAAGACCACTCTTATACTTCAAAACTCGATGTTTTTTTGAGTCTTTGATACCAAGCTTTGCAGAGAGAATGGAACATGTTAGTGTACTCCTAAATTGATTGGTCCTTCTTCTATTGGACTAGTTTCCATTTTATATATTTATGTTCATAGGTATCTCCAGGGTAATATTCTTGTTTTATTTGCTCTACAAAGTCTTCCCACTTGGGTGTACTATCTAATAACATAGAAACCCCATATTTATCTTGGTCTATTTGGGCTTCTTTATTTTCTACATAACCTTCCCATGCTAACTTCACATGATTATCAGCTTTGAGGAGGGCGAAGTCATTTTTTCAATATCAGAGAAATTATTAACACAAAAGTACCTCTCCAATTTGGACAACCAATCATCAACAACATCTGCATCAATTTTCTCTTGAAAAGTTTGGACATCAAAATTTACCCACACTTTAAATGGAGTTTTCCCACCAAATATTGAATGCTTTGGATTGGCATGTGACTCTTGTTCTCCCAGCATCTGTGAAAATTGATTCATTATTTCTTCTCATTATTTATTCAATGCATCTTCCACTAGTGTTTTGAAGGATTCCTCCATCCCGTTAGTTTGTTGTTTTTCCATCTACAACCATATGTGTCTCAAAGGAAGATAATCTAAAGGATCTATTGTACCCAATCCCAATCTTTGGTAAGATGACCATGTATGATGGGACATAAAGAAGAAAACAAGTTCTGATACCATTGATCCAAATTAAAGATTTAGAGTACAATGTCTAGTGTGAGATGTTACTTGCGGTATTGTTAATTACATATAGAACAATTTCTAGATAACAAATTATGCAAGCCAAAAATAGTCCTCCATTTCATTCAAAAAATCAAGTTCATAAAATGTATGATGGATATGAAGGGTCACCAAAATCCCCTTGAAATGAAAGGAACAATCCACATAATGTTTATTACAAAATAAAAAATAAAAACCAAAACTTCAAAAATTATTTTGAAATTTATGCCTACTTGTAGAAGGCATTACTTTCTACACATAGCTTAAAAAAGAACGTCACTTACACTGTTGAAAAGATATTAAAATTATCTAGAGGAAAATTTGAGGAGACTCCTCGAAGGAAGATGGGCCCATAAATGCTTCGAAGAACTCCAAAACAACAAATTACTAAAACCTATCAAATACTGAAAAATTAGAGTTTGATATACACATTAAATTTCTGCCAACCTCCTTTGAATCATCAATCTCATTCTAATCACTTTGATCTTCATACGCTAATCCTTTTATACTCGATCTAGAAGTGGTGGAAATGTTCTAGATTATTCTCCTTAAATGGTGCTAGCATTGGTTACATCTTCAATGTATATATTCTACTTAATTTCCATTGGTGGATCTTACGTTGTAATCATGCAAATTCATCTTGTTTAAATCTCCAATGATTTACCAAATAATCTTCTTGGAATCGATAAAATGTTTTATGCTTGGTGTCCAGATTCAATGTATCTATTAAAATCTGTTATGTTAGCCCGTGTTACTCACTAACACATTTTATTCTTACTTGGTAACATGTACACTTAGCTCAATAACTGACTTTCTCTTCGACTCGATAACTACTGTGACTCAATAACTCTTTGGTGTCTTCCTTTCTTTGCTCGATGCCTATTTCTTATTTCCTTTTATCAAAATTGTCTTTTCCTTTATCGACTGACTTATTTGCTTTATTGACTAAGTCCTACGACTCCTTCTTCATTCACCAATTGACTTTGAAAATCAATGACTTTAACAAAACTAATGAAAACAAAATAAATCTTTAGGAGTATGAATCTCCCTCTTTGGTGTTATTTTGACATGTTTGTTAAAAACTTTAAAGTCTTCAAAATTTTGTGCCCTTAATCAAAATTTGACCATATAAACTCCATAGTTCTCCATAACTCCCCCTATGATAATACTTCCTATATACATAACTCCTTATATTTGATAGTATATCTCTCTTATATACATATATCTATCCCTCATTTTTGACTAATATGCCAAAAAAAATTACTTAATTGGATCTGATGGTGGAATCTTATCAAAAATATATTGATATCTTTTCTTTTTATCTCCAGGGATGATTCCCATGATTCCTTTAGTATTTACAACACCATAATTTTCTCACCAATGTTAGCTGCTAATCCAATCATGTTATCCATAGCACTAATGTCATGGGTATTCACTAATCATTTTGCCTTGTGAATATGCTTTTGCAGTGATTCAATTTGGGGTATCAAAATTTCTTGCATCTCAAAAAGCTCCATTCTAATCTTATTCTCCTATTTTATGAGCTCATGCTACATTCCAATTAAGTTTTTCAGCCTTTGATAGTAGACTTAAAATTTTACAAGCTCGGTGGTGAACTTTGTTAGCTACTTGGTCAGCTCTTTTTGAATAGATTCATCTTTCTTCTTGATATCCTCAGTAAAATTTGAAATTAAAGAATTTTTTTGAAATAATGAAAGAATAGTTTTCAAATCATTTTCTAATTTTGCAACTAATTCAGACAGTAATACCTTGTCCAATGCAACTAATTGAAGTAAATCTTCTATAATCTTATTCTCCATGTTCTTTCGGTGCACTTGCATCAGATACTAAGTGGCCTCTATACTAGGTTGTTTCACTTGTTTTACTAGTTCTTTCAATTGACTTAGCAAACTTCCCTTCTCATTTATAGTAGCATCAAGAATAATTTCATGTAGTATATCTTTAACACTCTCTAGCACATCTATCTTTTGTTTCTTGGCTAGCATTTTATCCTGTGCTACTTTCATTTTAAGTAGATCTCTGAATTCATAAATATCTTTAGGGCTTAGGGAGGAGAT
Organism: Chamaecyparis obtusa; assembly: GCA_027943335.1. Classification (NCBI taxonomy): domain Eukaryota; kingdom Viridiplantae; phylum Streptophyta; class Pinopsida; order Cupressales; family Cupressaceae; genus Chamaecyparis; species Chamaecyparis obtusa. The sequence goes on from BSBK01001449.1 coordinate 252,877, forward strand.
ATCTACCTTTGGAATTATAATTGGTTGGCTTAAGTCAATTTTATCTTTCTCATGCTTTCTTTTCTTGGACTTTTTGTTCTCTAATTGTACACTTTCTCTAGTAGAAAACTTAGTGGAATGTGATACCTTTATTGCATTAGATGTAGTAGTTGTAGTTGTATCCTCGGTTCTTTCATCTCTTTCTTCTTCTTTCTTTTCTTCCTATTTATTCTCTTTCTCCTCTTCATGTGTTTCTTCTTTCTTCTCTTCTTTTGTATTTTCTTCCTTTTCTTTCTCCTTCTCTTTCTCTTGCTTATCTACATTTTACTATTGTCCTATAGTCTCAGTAGAAGTGACTGGCTCTGTATTCTGATCTTGTGTAGTCTTGGTCTCTTTGTTGTCCTTGGTTTCCTTTTGTTTGGTCTCTTTTACCTATTCAGTTGAATTATCCTCTACATCAGTAGGAATATCTTTGGTAACTTTTGAGATAACCTCATTAATCTCAAGAAAATAAATTACTTGTTCTAGAACAAGATCTTCATTCATAAATTTTTCCTTAGCTCTATCATTAGTGTCCATTTGTTCAGTGTCCTTGTCCTCAGTGATCATAACATTATCATCATGTGTTATTTCTTCTGCTAGGTCCTTTTCAATGATATCCTCAATGATTACTTCATATTTTTCTAGGATCAAGCCAATAGAATCTGAATTATCTTGATTTGCCTTAGTCTCAGTTGATTGTTTGGGAAATAAAATATTTTTCCATATACCATCGATATCCACTTCAAAACAAATTGTATCTCAGTGCTCTTCCACTAACTGAGGTGGAATCCTAAATTTCTTATCCATTCTAGTCTGGAACTTAGTGAAATAGTCACTCATTATAATATCAAAGTTTTCTCCTAGACTTTGAATGAATTCATTAATCTGATATATAATTTGTACATCCACACTCCATACTACATTACCAATTGATGGGAGGAAATTTTGAAAGTAGAGAAATATACATACCAACAATGACCCAAACTTCAAAGTGTTGGTCTTTTCTTTTTGAATGGTGTTCATATTATCATCAAACTATTTTAGAAGGATCTCACATAGATCAATCTCCATGTCCTTCTTAAATATCTTGTATGCAATGTCTACTACTCCACATGGTACACTATCCACTTAGGATGACTGGAAGATTTAGTAGGATATAACATTACATGCAAATATCAATTCAAGATCTTCAACAATTGATAATTTGAGACCTCATCCATCCCATTTAGCTTTAGTCAATTGACACAACTTGTTCTTGTTAGTTTTCTTATTGGCCTTCAGTCTATCACCGATTAGTTAACTAGTCACAATATGTAAGACATATTTTTTAATCTTGACTGGTGCATCAAGCCACATAAATTGATCATGAACTTGGCTTAATACAATTCTCATCCACACTGATTTGAATACACTCAGTACATGTAGGGCATGAAGGCATGAATATCTTCGATCAAAATTACTCTTGGAGGAATTGAAGATAGTGCTCCCATCTTGTCAAGTTTGATAGCTTTAGCTAGAGGTAGCTTATACTTCAGATTAACAAGATCAACCTTCTCAACGACAATAAGATTTTGAACTTTAGGTGCCATTGATTCATAGATATAAATGCTTGATTAAAGTATGGTTTCATTTGAATATCAACTCGATCACACTTTTACAACTTGGGAAAACACCAAAAATTACTTGAATGTTCTTGATGATGCTTATATCTATTCAATTAATCACTCAAATGCTCTCAAAAGACTCATATATGTAATATTCTCAAGTACTCTTGAAAACATAAGGTAAAAATAAAATAGCAATATGATGTATTTGTACCTTTTCCTTGACAAGGGTTTCCAACGACTATAATTTTAGCATTTAATGCTATCATAGACTCCCTTTTCACTGATTACCAATTACACTTTCTTACATCAAATGAAGAAAAATAACATAGAATTTCATTGATCAACCATGAAATGTTAACTTCACAACATATATCCAAATGCATCTTAATATGCTTAAATGGATTTTTGCACAAATGTTAGGAACCAATTTAAGATTTAAATTTAGCTCATACTTCCTACACATACCTTTGACTGATTAGGTGAAGATAGGTGCAGCTGATGTAGAGGATGAGGTGCCATCAATTTTTCCAAGTGGAGTTCCATCATCTAGAGACTTTATTCTCCATATTTTGTTTATCTAATCTCTTATTTCTTCAACATTTACTTGAACAGTTTTATTTGTTTGTTCCTTGATTGGAGCAATACCTTAGTACCTGCAGTCTTTGGCTAGGTGACCTACCTTATGACAGTGCAAACATACCATTACAAGATTTCTCCATGACCTTGTATTGTTCCTTCCATGCATCAAAATGCAATTTGTTGATATGTGTCCAAATATCCCACATGTTGTACATGAAATTCTTGTATTATAGTCTCGTGGTATTGTTGAGCCTTGTTGGTTGTTTACAGTATTCCATCTGTTAGGTACCCATTTGACATTATTTCTTTGTGACCTACAATCTTCAGACTTGTGACCATATCTATTGCAAGTATTGTAGTAACCATTGAATTTTGGCTTCTTCCTTGTATTGTTAGAAATCCTTGATCTAAATTCAAATTCTTTATGACCATACTTATTGCAATTGTAACAATAACCATCAAATTTAGGAATGCTTGGTGATTCACCTCTTTTTTCTCTTGTAGACATTGGCTATAGGACCAAGTTTCCCACAATGATAAAAAATAGGCTTCTTTGTCTTTGGTGGGGTAGCAATATCTCAGTTGGCTTCTTGATTTGAGGACTCTCCCTTCTCAGTAGTGTTGTTTTCAGTAAACCCAAGTCCAGTTGTATGTCTCAGTTGTATATGACCTCTAAGATATTCATCCAATATTCGTAATGGTTCTTAGTTCCTTTTAAATACTTCATTTGCATCATTTTCAGATTTCATTTTCTAATCTCAGTCTAGCAATCTCTTAAACTTTCCTTGCAATCTTTTGATTAACACTGATTAACTGATCTATCATATTAAAGTGATTTTATGTCAACCTATGTATCTCCACATATTTCTCATTCAATCTTGCACTCACCTACCTTTTCTCATCTTCTATTACTCTCTTATCATCTTCAACTTTTCTCTTTTGTTTTGGGACTTCACACATTCTTACCGATTGAGCTTCTTGTTCTCTTTGCAGTGATTTTACCTAATCAATTAGGATTTTATTCTTTTTAGTCAGTTATGATATGGAAATTTTAGATTCATCAGACAAAATTCCCTCTAGTTGTTCTTCAAGTTCTTCAACCTAATCTTGAGTATCTTTCAATTGATGGGCTAATTCCTTTCTCTTGTTAAGTGAATGCTTCAACTTTTTTCTTAGTTCATCAATCTATTCATTTGTAAATTTCAGTTCCATGTTCATATTGTCAATCACCTTTTCATACCTGTATCTTTCCATCTCTTCAAATATTTCCTCTCAAGTGGTTAAACTTTTGAATAAGAGACTTAGCTCAGATACTAATTATTGGATTAATTATGGAAAGTCAAGTACTGAGAGGGGAGGGGTGAATCAGTACTCCAAAAACTTTTCTCAACTTATTCTAAACATTTACCAAATTATAAACTATGCATACATCACCATAAAACATAAAATACAACTCATAATACCATGATTTTTGGTCTCGCAGACACCCTTGGTTAGAGGGGAAAACTACGGTGGGGATGGTTCCCACAATACTTCAATACTACAGTAAATTTTTTTACTTAGTTAGAGCTACAAAATCAACCATTTCTAATAGCTTACCCTGTTAAGAGTATTTACCCTATTAGGAGTACAAAGACTTATTCAGTCTACCTTGCTCAAGGATTTAACAAGTCTAATCTAAGAGATGTACAAAGGATTTACAAAATTTAGACCTATTAGAGCCTACCCTGTTAAGGGATTTTATAGTTCTTATTACACTATAAATCAATACTAAAAATTTCTATAATGATGCATCAACAAATGCTTTTAAGACTCAATATGCTCAATATCATATTACCTCATTCTATATTTCAATCACAATTCAATATCTCTACTCAGTAGCCTTAACTCTGATTCAAATTCACAATTCTTCTCTTACTATTCTGCTACTTAGTAGCTTCTTTGCTCATCATCACCTTCACATTCTTCTCTATCTAATCATCACCTATTCTCTATATTTTCTCTTCTCTTCTCTCTCTTCTCTCTCACTGATCTTCATACACTGATCCTTTTATACTCAATCTAGAAGCAGTAGAAATGTTCTAGATTCTTCTCCTTAAACAGTGCTAGCATTGGTTACATTTTTAATGTATATATTCCACTTAATTTCTATTGGTGGATCTTACCTTGTGATCATGCAAAATCATCTTTTTGAAATCTCTAATGATTTACCAAATAATATTGTTGGAATCTATAAAATATTTTATGCTCGGTGTCTATATTAAATGTATCTATTAAAATCTGTTATGTTGGCCTTTGTTACTTGGTAACATGTTTTATTCTTACTATGCAACATGTATATTTGGCTTGTTAACTAAATTTCTCTTTGACTCAGTAACTACTATGACTCGATAATTGTTTGGTGCCTGCCTTGCTTTGCTATGTGCCTATTTCTTATTTCTCTTTACCAAAACTATCTTTTCCTTTTCCAACTGACTTATTTTCTTACCAACTAAGTCCTATGACTCCTTCATTCATCAATTGACTTTCACAATCAATATGACTTTAACAAAAATAATGATAACAAAATAACTCTTTAGGAGTATCATATAAAAGTTTCAAGTTAAAATTCCCACTTCAAACAATGCGGGTTAGCTACAAATGTCTCTTATGCTTTGAATTACAAATACATTAACAAACATGTATAACAATTATGGCTTTACACTACAAATAGTTGATCCTTGATAAGAAATGATCAAGTATTGTATGTTTACAAATTACATCCCTTCTTTAGTTACATTCATGTTATGCAACCTTGTCACTTAGTACACATGTGCTGATGAATCACTTGAGAGACAATCTCAAGACTTTTCTTGAGCCAGTCCTTCCCTTTCTTGAACAATTTAAGTCATTCTGCCAATCTTTTGAGCCTATTATAACTATTAAACAATGCACAACACCACACCACTTGTCTACCTACATCATTAGCATTTAACCATATAAAATGAAGAAAAATCCATCATCCTCTTTCCTTCTTGGAAAGACTTAATGGCTCAAAGACCTATTGTAACTCATAATAGAGTTAGTATTCCTTTCACAAATCCTATGGTATCCAATGTTTATAAACATATAATTAATAATCAAATTGATCTTTATGTACTATCAGTCCTATCTCTAAAACCAAATATCATAATAATTATTTGCTAGAAAGGATATCCCCTCTTATTACCTATTCAATGGGGCATCCTTTCCCATATTAATTAATGGACTTAAGATATAGGGAATATGTGATATTTATTAGTACATCAAATATCTTACCTTCCAAACTTCACATGAAGATCAAAATTTGAATATAGGAAAATTCAAGAAAGCACAGAGAAACCCTCACCATTCCTATGAGCCTAATCCATAGATTTAGACCAGTTATCTAGAGATAATAATTCATATAAAGTAGGAACTGCAATAAGCCAAAAAATAATGCAGAGCCCATATGTGTCAAAAAAACAATATGTATCTCTCCCCACCCCCCCACCTCTCTCTCTATCTCTCTCTCTCTCTCTCTCTCTCTCTCTCTCTCTCTCTCTCTCTCTCTCTCTCTCTCTCTCTCTATATATATATATATATATATATATATATATATATATATATATATATATATATATATATATATATATATATATATATTCATAATTTTTAATTCAACCCATCTCCATGAGGCCAGAAGTGAAATAAAATAGAGATGACATACAACATACACAATTGAGGAAATATCAAAGCCAATGTGATACTCACTGTATAAAATTATATATATATATATATATATATATATATATATACACACACACACACATATGCATATAAATATGTCTCCCTTCATATTTATATGTATATATATAGCTGGATATTTATAAAGAAGAGAGCTATGTCAAGTCACCAAGACAAAATCCTTCAAAAATAAATCTTAAAGTAGGAAAATAAACCAGACAATCATATTATTTTCTAACCCATATTAATATAGAGCTTACCTTATTAGAAAAATAAGACATATACATGAATGGAAAACAACCAAAATGAAATCCACCCAGATGCCATCAACTCAAAACTTCATAGATGTAATGTATAACCATAATTCATGCAAACAAAGTAAACTAAGAGAGCCATATAACTATATTAACATAGATAATTTCATAGCTAATATGTCCATAATGGAAGTTGTCAATAATATATACATATTACCATCGCAAGTTCTTTCCCTTAACCAAAAATGATAGTATGAACCACATATAGTAACCAAAAGGGGTAAATTCAACCTATGTCCACAACAATTGTAATCAAATATACTGACCCAATGTGAGCCAATAGGCTGATATAATATCCATGTATATATTAACATATCTAAGCTTAACCAATTATATGTTGTCCATAATACTTAACTATCAAGTTCCCATAAAAAATGTCTGAAGTAATAAAGAAAGATGGAAACCACAATCTACCAAAATTTGGGTCCTATAGAAAAATAAAGCCAAAAAATCCATATCTAGTTATTATGTTGAAAGCATAGATGAAGTTATTCAATGTCCTCAGCATTGATGTTGGCTTCCTCCACCCTGTCCTCCATGATATATTCCTCCAACCAATTCTTATTCACCATATTCCTAATCTAGAAGAAATGCATGATAAAGTCCAAATTCCTTTCAATTATAGGCCTCTGGGCCTAGAATCTTGCCATATCCTTTGAATGCATAATTGGGTAGGTAATGATAGGTCTATTCCTTATCATAACCTTTTCATAGTTCCCTAGATGGGAAATAGTGAGGTCATTTATGATGTTTACCATTACTCTATCTAGATCTACCAGTATGTCCTCAATGAATAATTCCTGACAAAGCCTAGCAATGTTTGTTTGATTATTGTAAATATGCATAGAAATCATAATAAGCATCACATGGATATTTGGATTGGCTATAAAACTATCCCGACAGTTGAAAAATTGGTCTCCTAGGATCCTAAGAACAACCCTCCAAATGACTCTATTTTTAACATCCACAATTTGCCTAATCCTAACCACTTTCACCTTAGTGTCAAAGGCCATTTGTCTATTCAGGCCACCCAGTTTTATTAGAGTCTCAATGATTAGATATCTAGATTATTGCAAGGAGGAAAGAGGCCAAACTAAAAAATGGCTTGGACTTCAAGTGAATTTAAGGAGTTCTACTTTCCAAAAAGCATTGATAAGACATTTCAAGCTATTTGTCATTATTAGAAGGAATTCCACATTAAAACCATAAGATTTTTTATTATTTTATGAGAACTAGAGCCAACAATGCCATCATTAATCTTACCTCCTTAAATAAATTATTTCTTGAAATGGTAACTATTTAAAGTCCTTCAATCATTGAACAAGTGGGGCAAAATCTTAAAGGATAATAGCTTCAAAAATTTCTACAAGCTAAGTTCATAACCAATTTATATCCAACGTCAAACACCTATATCCCAAATCATATTTTAATCTTTAAGTTTATAGACACACATCTATAAGTAAATATATATATCTAAAACAATATAAAAACCAAATAAAAAACACTATATATATACATAACAAAGACTGATAATTTCTATATATAAGTATATATAGGAATATATTTATATTTATATAAAGTATCCTTTATATATAACTATATATATGTATACATATATATAAATAAATCTCAATATAATATATATGTGTGTGTGTGTCTATATATATATATATATATATATATATATATATTTGCATACATGTATGTATGTATCTATATTTGTATATATATATGAGTATTTTAATAAAGCAGAGTAAACATAATGATGATCAGGTCAATGATTCTCTTAGTCTCGCAAAGGATAGATAATGGCTATAAGCTTTAGGTTAATGTAAAGCTCATGTTTATGAGGAATATAATCATCTAGTGGTGATAGATAAAACTTAAGCATCTATCCTAGAATGTATTGACACTACTCCTCAATATGCAAGACCATTTGAAATTGTGACTATCTTTATTACTACCAGTTATAGATTTTCTCACTCTTATACATAGTTAATGCTATTCTCTCCCAAGCTTGTGACTACACCCCATAATACTCTTATCTAATAGTGTCTCCATCCTCCATCTTCCCCCTTATTAGCAAGTTTATCTGCCTAAAAATTACCCTCTTTATATTTGTGATTGAAGGTTTTTTTTTTTTGGAGGATTAAACCAGGTGTGGGGATCTAGAAAGTATAACATTCAAATTCAAATTAGGCATGGAACCCTTTCTTAATGTGTTTATTATAATTTACCAATCCTCTTCAACAACCAACTTCTCAATCCTCATTCTTTACATATCAAAAGCCTTTCCATAAGGGATGTCAACTCAACCATATTATTTGTATCATTTCCAATTGGTTTTGCAATCTTGGAAACCTCAACCCCTTCAACATTGTGTAGAAAAAATCCAATTCTTTCTTTTCTTGGATTACCCTTTGAGGCTCCATCAAAATTGAGCTTGAACCAACCTTTCTTTGGGGGCTTCTGCACACACTCTGCTATTTTTTTCCCACTTTCTCTTTCTCTAGGTCCCATATAATGAGGGATCTTTAGCCCGCTCCACCTACCCATCATCTTCTCATCCCAGTAGGTCATCTCAGACTCCTTTTTATGTTGATTCATAATTCTACTATTTAGAGTCTCAATAATGGCTACCTCAATTTTGTTTGTGAGTTTCTTGCAGTCCATCTTCTTATCCTTAAATAGGAATTTGTTTCTTTCTTTCCATAATTCCCATCTGATAATAGAGGGAGATAATTTCCATAAGCCTCCATATAGGCAATGTTTCTTAATGATAGGTCAGGCCTAAAGCATGCCCAAGATGGACTTTTTAAGGGCAGAGCTCCACACTAGTTTATTACACAACCAAAGCCAACATTGATTAGAAAACTTATAATTTAGTAGTATGTGATTTGTATTGTCTTCTTCCTCTTTACATAAAGGGCACCTACTAGGGCCTTCATATCCCATTTTTTTAAACCTTTCTGGTATCAAAATTTTATTCTGTAGGGCCAGCCATGAGAACATCCCAGCCTTTGGAAAAAAATACTTATCCCATCATAAATCCAGAGGGATATTTGTCTTATGTATTTATTGTTTTCTAACAAGGTAATTATATCCTTCTTTAGTATTCTATTCTCCCGACTTTGAGCCATCCCATACCAATCTGTTTTCCCCTAGATGGAAAGTTATACTTATACTTTTTAGGATCTCTTCTCATTTCTCCCTCTCCTTGATAGGAATATTAATATCATCCGTAGGTTTTCATTTCCATCCTTTAGCTATATTACCTTCTACAGTTTCAATATAGTAATTTACATATCTGCCCCATTTGGATTCTATAAGATTTTTAGAGACTTCAAATTTATATTTCTTATTAATAGTTGTATAGTCTCCCAAATAATCTGACCAAAATAAGGCTTGCTCCCCCTTACCCAAATTCCGCGCTAGTTTTTTTGTAATGATACTCTTGCACTCTAACATAAAGTTAAATATAAGTGATCCCTTAGGGGGAGATTTCTCCCTAAAAATACTTGTTGAATCCTTTCTATTTAGGTATTTATGGTTAATAATTTTAATCCATTTTAGATGTGGGTTCTTGTACATTCTCTAAATAAGTTTAGCACTAAGGGATTTAGTTTGTTTCTTAGTATTTTTATTTTAACCCCTCCTCCATCCTTGGGTCTAGAGACCTTATCCCATGCTAGTAATGATATTTTCTTTTTTCCCCAGTTCCTTTCCAAAATAAAGTTATGAGATGCATATTTAATTTATCCTTCTTAGCCATAGGGAGGTGATGCAAAGCTGAACAACATAAGGTTTGAACGATGAATGATGGTTAAGAGATTAAACCCTAGGGCACCCAAATTGTGGAATGAAGTGTCCTACACCTATCACAAGTGCAAAAAAGGACAAGGTTCAAGGTTATCACAACCTTAGAATCACAAGAGGAACCTAATCACTAGGTCCTAACAATTCCAAGACACCAACAACCAAGATTGGCTCCTAAGCTCTATTGGCTCAATTTAGAAATTATCCCCACGAAGTGACCATCAGGACTAGGGGTGACCCATCCACATGGACTTGGCCTATTTAGGTCCAATTCAAGTAGTTCCAATGGTTATTTCACTTAAAAGTAAGCCATACAACTTAGTTGCCTCACAAATTCAAGACTAGGCTTGTAGCCCTTCCTAGGAGAGTTTTTTACCTTAGATCAAAATACTTCCACAAAAAGCACATAAAAAGTTGGAGATTATGATACCATTTTGGACTTTAGGGATCATATCCAAGTGCCAAGAATTGAAGTTAAACTGAGAATGAGAAACCACCTAATCTAGCAGGGCTAATAGGCCTAATTAGGTCTGCAATTGCACTACAAGTGCTCTTTCCTCAAAACCAATGCCCAATAAAATTATGGGATCATGTGAGGGCATATAAAAGGACTAGATAAATCCAAATTTTTAGGTCTTGGTGAATCCCCAACAAGGAATTATGTTGATTGTACTTAGTCGCTTGTAGGTGCACACATAGAGATGTACACCTAGGGCATCATGGAAAATTCACTTCCCTACAAATATCCACTTCTAACCTACATAATATGAAATTAAATGAATAAAAATTATATTCCACTGAGGGGCATCAATTTACCATGGTGGAATCGGTCCAAACACTCAAGCCCTATTCAAAACCCTGCTTTTAGGCCTTCAATCCAGACAGTCACACAAAAAGCTTGATAACTTCCAAACTAGGATTGATCACAACATAAAACCTATTGCATATGAAAGTAGATTCAGGGAAAAAAATTTTGGTTTCAAAGAATCATGCCCTCCTATCCTTACCAGTCTGTACACTCTAGTTTTCCTCAGGAATTACAGAGAAATGGCTATATTTTATTGATTCAAATTGCCAAATTACATGTTATTACCTTCCACCCACCTGAAAGGGCTTATGAAGGCTTCCCCCATTATTTACAACTAAATTTCAAACTAAATGACCGTTGGTGGTTTAGATTACAACTTTTGGAAAAAGTTGTCAAAGTTGTTAAGCAACTTTTACAACTTTTTAGCATTTTTACATTCTAGGTGACCAAAATTGGTCTATGCCTAAATCTAATCATCCAACATGGATCTTAATTATTAAAGCATGAAATAAGCCAAAATCCTAAGATTCTAGGCCCTTTGACCATCTTTGACCATAGTTGACTAGGGGCTTATACTTGTGCCAATCTTGGAACTAGGCCTTACAATTTGGTCTAGATGCCTAGATGAAAGATCTAACCTAATCTAGATGTTTTTAGGAGTTTGATGAGTCATCATTTAATGTGGGTGCTCTTGCACCATACTCCCCTTTAGTTTAAAACTCAAGTTCCTACTTGAGGTTAACTATTCCACCGAAGTTTCAAGTTGCTTGATCTGGTCCTCAGTCATCCAAGTTGCATCGATGTTGGGGAGTCCTTTCCACTTAACTAGGTACTACATGTACTTCTTGGTTCTGGTCTATTTCAGCAACTTGGTGTCTAATATTTCTTCTAACTCAACTGGTTTTCTTTGAGGGAGAGTAGTGACATAGTCTTCATCATTCATATCTACCTTTTTACCTTATTCCTTTTTTGAATCTGTTATGCCTTTGTAAGGGGTGAGGTCTACAACATTGAAGATTGGAGAGATTTGCAAGGTAGGGGGAAGAGAGATCTCATAAGCATCCTCACCCATTTTTTTGAGTATATTGCATGGCCCTACTTTTTTCATGTGAAGTTTGAAATATCTTCCCTTAGGTAGTCTCTCTTTCCTGAAGAATTCACATACTTTATCTCCAACCTTGAAGTGAATTTCCCTTCTTCTTTTGTCAGCATGTTCTTTATATTTCAAAGTGGATCTTTGTAGTGTTTCTTTGACTTCATGCTACACCTTTATGATGAGTTCTACTAGTTCTTAGCCTTGAGCACTAATTTTGAAATCAGATGGTAGTTCTACCAGGTCCAACGATCCTTTGGGATGGAGGCCATATACTGCTTGGAAGGGGTTATTGCCTATTGACCTGTTCATGGAGTCATTAAATGCAAATTCTGCCTGGGGTAGGAGTGTATCCCAACTCGAAGCATATTTTTTGGTTAGGAATCTTAGGGGATTGCCTAAGGATCTATTTACTACCTTAGTCTTCCCATTAGTTTGTGGGTGATAGGCAGAGCTATAGGTTAGATTAGTTCGTAATTTCTTGAAGAGTGTCCTCCAAAAGTGGCCTTGAAACTTCCTACCCCTATCAGATATAATTGTTTGAGGTAGACCATGGATCCTAACTACCTCTTTGAAGAAAAGATGTGCAATGTGAGAAGCATCATTTGTGCTTTTACATGGTACAAAATGGACCATATTACTAAACCTATCCACTATCACAAAAACATTATCAAAACCTTGTTTTGTTCTAGGCAACCCCATTACAAAATCCATTGAAATTGACTCCCATGGTCTAGAAGGAATTGGTAAGGGTTGATATAACCCCTGATTTGTTGATACACCTTTAGCTTGCTGACAAATGGTGCAAGTTTCTATGAACTTCTTGATATCATTGTTCATTTTTGGCCAAAAATAACTCCTTCTTACCATGTTTGTTGTCTTGTCGATGCCAAAGAGTCCTCCTAGGCCACCATAGTGCTTTTCTCTTATAATATTTGTCCTTGTTGAACATTTTGGAATGCATAGTTGAGCTCCTTTGAATAGGAGTCCATTATGAATCATGTATTCTAAAAAATTATTATGGTATCTTCCAACCATCTTTGTGCAAACTTGAAAAATTTCTAGAAAATCAGGGCCATCAAGGTATAGATGTTTGAGGGAATCAATTCCCACACTTTGAAGTTGTATTTCTTCAACTAGACCAACCCTCCTGCTAAGGGCATCTACAACTTTGTTTGCTACACCCTTCTTGTGCTTGATATTGAAGGTGTATGCATGCAACTGTTCCACCCATTTAAGATGTCTGACAGAGAGTTTTTCCTATGAATTTAGAAAACTTAATGCATGATTGTCAGTATATACCAAAAATTCCTTTGGGATTAGATAGTGCCTCCATTTCTTGAGGGCTTGGACCATGGCATAAATTTCTAAGTCATAGGTTGATTATTTTCTTTTGGTCTCATTTAGTGTCTCAGAGAAAAAGGCAACTACCTTACCTTCCTAACTTAGGACTGCACCTATGGCCAAGTTACTTGCATATGTTTCCATAGTGAAGACTTTGTTGAAATCAAGTAGGACCAAGATAGGATATTGGGAAACTCTATTTTTCAAGTATTGAAATGCATCATTTGCTTCCTTTTTCCAAGAAAACTTAGTCTTCTTTCCACCTTTAATGGTGTCAAGCATTGGTGCACACACATGACTAAAGTTTTTGATAAACTTCCTATAGAAGGTGGCAAGTCCATGGAAGCTTCTTACATCACCTTGGTTCTTTGGTGGAGGCTAGTTGATGATTGCTTCTACCTTCTCAAGGTCCATCTTGAGGGTGCCTTGTGATATCACAAATCCTAGGAAAACAAGTTCCTTCTTCATAAACATGCACTTTTCCAAGTTGATCACCAACTTGTGTTGATGGAGTCTTCTTAGTACTTGTTCCACATGATCAAGATGTTCCTCCTTGCCATGACTGAATATTAGTATGTCATCAAGGTAAACAACAACAAAATTTCCAATAAAATCAATGAATATTTCATTCATAAGCCTCATGAAGGTACTAGGGGAATTTCTTAACCCAAATGGCATTACTAACCATTCAAACAAACCTTCAGTAGTTTTGAATGCTATCTTCCATTCATCTCCTGGTTTGATCTTGATTTGATGGTATCCAGACTTTAAGTCTATTTTGGTGAAGTAGCAAGCACCTCCAAGTTGATCCAATAGGTCCTCAATTCTAGGCATGGGGAACCTATATCTTATAGTGATCTTGTTTAGGGCTCTGCTGTCGGTGCAAAACCTCCATTTTCCATCCTTTTTGGGTGCCAGGACTAATGGCACAGCACAAGGACTGAGACTTTTCTAGATAATTCCTCTTTCTAATAGTTCACTAGCCTATTTTGTAATTTTTGCATGCTGCAGTGGTGTCATCTTGTATGGGGCTTTGTTAGGTAGGGATGAGCCAAGTATCAAGTCAATTTGGTGACTGATATCTCTAAAGGGAGGGAGGCTTGTGGTAGGTCACTAGCAGTGACATCTTTATACTTCTCAAGTAGTTCCTTAGCTTCCTTTGGTATAGGATCATTTTGATTAGACCTTATATTGTCTTTGGGTTTAGAGATTAGGACATAAGCTTTAGTACCAGGTTCCCTTAGTTTTTTCAACATCTCTTTTTCACCCATTATAATGACTATAGGTTCCTTTTTAGATTTTCTATCAGGTAGGGGCTTCATAGTGAAAGTTTTTCCATCCTTGGTGATGGAGAAGGTGTTCTTCCTAAAATGGTGTATGGCATCTACATCAAATTGCCAAGGCCTACCTAGAAGGATGTGTGAAGCATCCATTTCAACAACATCACAAAGAACTTTGTCTCTAAAGTCTGCAATTGAGAATTCTATCCATGCTTGTTCTGTTACTAGAGTTTGTTAGCCCTTTGTTATCAAGAAACATGATAGGGAAAATGATGTGGCTTTTTAGGAACGTTTAGCTTTTGAACCATTTCATTTGATACTAGATTTTTAGTTGAACTAGAATCTATGAGTAAGTTACATAACTTCCCATGGCATTTGATTTTTGTTCTGAAGAGGTTCTTTCTTTGTGGAGGCTCTTGGTTTTGTGGCACTTGGAGGAAGACTTGTCTCATCATCAAGCATACACCTTCCTCTAGTTCTAAGTCCCTTGTATCTATATTGTCTTCTTTCTTATCTTCTTGGATGATTTGTGCTCTCCTCTCACCTTGGTTGTTGTTATTCCTCTTCTCAGGGCACCTTCCTGCATGATGTCCTAATTGATTACAGTAGTAGCATTTGAGAGGTCCATTTCCTCTCCTAGAATTTTTTCTTCCCCTATTGAAAGGTCTCCTTCCCCTATAGTTTCCTCTTGAGTTTGAATCATTGTTTTCCTTGTCTCCTTGGTCAAGGGTTCTACTGCCACCATTTTGTCCTTTTTTCCAAGAGAAGCCTCTTCCTCTAAAGTTCTTCCCATTTTCATTGGTCTTTCCCTTGCCAAACTCTTTCTTTCTCTTCCATTTTTCCTCTACCTTTAGTGCCATTTGATAGAACTTGCTGACAGTGGTAGGGCATTGTAGGCTAAGTTCCTCTTGAATGGATACTTTCAAGCCATTCATATATCTTACCAAATTTTATTCTTCATCTTCTACCACATTTGTCTTCATACATAGTTTTAGGAACTCCTCAGTGTATGAGCCTACATCCATGTCTTTTTGCTTCAGAATTTGTTTCCTCTTATGGAGTTTTACCCCATAATCTTTAGGTACATATGTCTCTTTGATCAAGGCTATCATCTTGTTCCATGAATTTATCATGCTCTTCCCATTCTTCACCCTTTCTATTTGGATGAAGTTCCACCAAGTTAAGGCTGCTCCCTTCAACTTGGATCTTGCTATCTTTATCCTTTGATTTTTAGGGATATCCTCACATTCAAAGAATGTTGTCAAAGCCTCTATCTAATCCAAGGCCAAATTTGCATTCATCTTGCCATTGAAGACCAAAAAGTCTATCTTCTCCTCCATGGTTCTTTTCCCCATGGTCTTTAAGGAATCAATGAGAGGCCTTTGGTTTGCAAGGATGTATTCATCAGGAGTGTCTACCTCCTCTTCACTCCCTTTTTCATTTTCAGAGCCATCTTCTTTATCCTCGTCTAGTTTCTTCTCAAGTTCTTGAAGCCTCTTAGTTAAGGTTGTGTTTGCAGCCCTTTTCTCTCTCACCATCTTTTCTAATTCACTGTTTGTGACCCTTGCAGGGATCTCTTCATCCTCAGGAGAAGACATAACTCTGATACCACTTGATGCAAAGCTGAATAGTAGAAGGTTTGAATGATGAATAATGGTTAAGAGATTGAATCCTAGGGCACCCGAATTGTGGAATGAAGTGTCCTACACCTATCACAAGTGTAGAAAATGGCAAGGTTCAAGGTTATCACAACCTTAGAATCACAAGAGGAACCTAATCACTAGATCCTACCAAGTCCAAGACACCAACAACCAAGATTGGCTCCTAAGCTCTATTGGCTCAATTTAGAAATTATCCCCATGAAGTGACTATCAGGACCAGGGGTGACCCATCCACATGGACTTGGCCTATTTAGGTCCAATTAAAGTATTTCCAATGGTTCTTTCACTTAAAAGTAACCCATACAACTTAGTTACTTCACAAATTCAAGAATAGGCTTGTAGCCCTTCCTAGGAGAGTTTTTAACCATAGATCAAAATACTTCCACACAAAACATAGAAAAAGTTGGATATTTTGATACCCTTTTGGACTTTAGGGATCATATCCAAGTGCCAAGAATTGAAGTTAAACTGAGAATGAGAAACCACCTAATCTAGGCAGGGCTAATAGGCCTAATTAGGTCTGCAATTGCACTACAAGTGCTCTTTCCTCCAAACCAATGCCAAATCCAATTATGGGGTCATGTGAGGGAATATAAAATGACTCTAAATCCAAATTTTTAGGTCTTGGTGAATCCCCAACAAGGAATTATGCTGACTGTACGCAGTCACTTGTAGGTGCACACAAAGTGATGTACACCTAGGGCATCATGGCAAATTCACTTCCCTAAAAATCTCCACTTCTAACTTGCATAATATGAAATTAAATGAATAAAACTTGTATTCCAACAAGGTTAATCAATTTTCCATGGTGGAATCGGTCCAAACACTCAATCCCTATTGAAATCCCTGGTTTTAGGCCTTCAATCTAGGCAGTCACACAA
Organism: Chamaecyparis obtusa; assembly: GCA_027943335.1. Classification (NCBI taxonomy): domain Eukaryota; kingdom Viridiplantae; phylum Streptophyta; class Pinopsida; order Cupressales; family Cupressaceae; genus Chamaecyparis; species Chamaecyparis obtusa. Next base: position 270,025 of record BSBK01001449.1, read on the forward strand.
AAAGCTTGATAACTTCCAAACTAGGATTGATCACAAAATAAGACCAATTGCATATGAAATTAGATTTAGGGAAAAAAATTTTGGTTTTAGAGAATCATGCCCTCCTATCCGTACCAGTTCATACACTCCAATTTTCCTCAAGAATTATAGAGAAATGGTTATATTTTATTGATTCAAATTGCCAAATTACATGTTATTACCTTCCACTCACCTGAAAGGGCTTATGGAGGCCTCCCCCATTGGTTACAACTAAATTTCAAACTATACGACCATTGGGGGTTTAGATTACAACTTTTGGCAAAAGTTGTCAAAGTTGTTAAGCAACTTTTACAACTTTTTAGCATTTTTGCATTCTAGGTGACCAAAATTGGTCTATGCCTAAATCTAATCATCCAACATGGATATTAATTATTAAAGCATGAAATTAGCCAAAATCCTAATATTCTAGGCCTTTTGACCATCTTCAACCATAGTTGACCAAGGGCTTATACTTGTGCCAATCTTGGAACTAGGCCTTACAATTTGGTCTAGATGCCTAGATGAAAGATCTAACCTAATCTAGATGTTTTTAGGAGTTTGATGAGTCATCATTTAATGTGGGTGCTCCTGCATTAGGAGGTTAATGCATGAGAGTTGGTATATTGGCATTGCAGATAATACAAATTCAACATAGTTTCCCTTCCAATAGAGGAGAGCCACTTTCCTTTCCAAGATTTAGTTATGTTCTTTATTCGAGACACCATTTGATCCCACAATTTAGTGGACCTACATCCTTTATCTAGGGGCAGCCCTAGATATTTAAATGGTAGTTCTCCTCTTTTAAATTTCTAATTTTTCTTGACTAATTTCTTTCCCTGAGGCCTTTGAATAAGAGTTAATAATTTCTTTATAAGATAATTCCTCCTACCTCTCTCCCTAGCCATACAACATGGTATCATCTACAAATTGTTGGCAAGTGGTACTGGGGTCCAACTCACTTGTAATTTTGATTCCTTTCACTTTATTTAACTCTTTGCACCTTGTTATTGATCTAACTAGATATTCTTCCATGATGATGAACAGGAAGGGAGAAATGGGGTCCCCTTGCCTCAGACCTCTAGAAATGTTAAAAAAACCTTTAGGGGCACCATTTGTCAAATTTTATATTTTTGGGGAAGGGATGCATTAAAAAATGAGGTTGATCTATGGTTTGGAAAAGCCAAAAGCCTCCAAAAATTTACAGAGGAAGCGCCATTCAACCTTATCATAGGCCTTCTTAATGTCAAGTTTAATGAGAATAATAGGGTCCCCATTATTTTGTATTGAATGAATAGCTTGTTTGGCTATAATGACCCCATCATATATAGATAAACCTAGGAAAAAGCTAGTTTGATCCTCACTAATTAAGAAAGGGAGATTTTTTTGAAGTCTGTTCACTATGGTCTTGGTAAGAAACTTATAGATATTATTACATAACGCAATTGGTCTAAAATTATTAAAACTTTCTAATTTGTATTTTTATGGATCAATTCTAGGAAAGTGTTATTGATTTACTTGAGCATACATCCTAAGTTTCTAACACCTTCTAAGGCCTCAGTTACCTCATCTCCTATAAAGTACCAAAACTTGTGAAAGAAGCAAGTAGGGAACCTATCCGATCTTAGTGACTTGTTTGGGTTCATTTGCATTAAAGAAACTTTGATTTCACCTTTAGAAAAATTGGCCATCAAACCTTTGTTCTACTATTTCATAATCAAATTTGGAATGTTTTCTAATATGCTCTCATGTCTTCTTAGATTAGACCCCTCAAAGTTGTTATAAATGTTCTCATAATAATATACTACTTTAATTACAATCTATTTAGGTTCTTATATGATTGTTTCATTACTAGTTCTAATTTTAGTTATTTTCTCAACAATTCTTCTTTGTTTAGTTCTATTATGGAAGAACTTGGTATTCTGTCTCTTCCATTTAGCCATGTTTCTCTATATTTCTGGCACTAATGTATTTCCTTCTGGTGCAAGAGCACCCAAGGGTTGATTGATTCAATCCATTTTATTTTGTTGTGTAATCCCTCAGTGGCATGTGTTTATTTTTCATAAGGTCATGCTGACCACAGTGTGTGAATCCAATAGGGTTTAATGGTCTAGATAGTTCTTAAGTCTTAGACTATTGATTCTTTGAGGCATAAGTGTTAGAAGTATCTTGCTTGGTTATTTGAATTTTGATGATGTCATCATGATATCATTAGGTTAAGGATGTGTCAGAAGTCATGTTAGGACCTATAATGGAGTCTAGGTTAAGCTAGGAGGAAAAAATTTTGTATGTGAATTTTGTACCTAGCTGTAGACACATTACTTCAGTAAAACATTAGAGGTTAGCTAAAATTGAAATCGTGTAATGAAATGAAAACTAAACTAACCAAGCAATTTACTACCTTCTAGTAGGTGTGAGTATGTATTCTCAAATGGGACTGAGATCAGTGACCTTGACAACACCTAAACGAAGGATTTGAATGGAAAAGCTAGATATGAATTAGATGCAAATTAATCTATGTTTTTGGTTTTTCTATGTAATTATGATGAAAAATGATATGAAATCTAATCTATATGAAAAATTGATATGCAATGATTCTAAGAATTGATATGAAAAACAAAATTGATCTCACAAACATGGTTGATTCGCAAAAGAAGCTTCAATTCTTCAGATGTCAATTCACCAGCATAAGTTTGCAAATTATGAGATGTGAATATGAAGAGTTGAGCCTTGATTTTATAGAAATATAGGACTTTTGGGATGCATGGAAAAAGCCATAAATCACTCAGTTGATTTTTGAGTCGACAAGGAATTAAAGATAGTTAACTCACAATAAATCATGCAAAAATAGATTTTTGATTTAAATCAGAAGTTGAGATCAGCTTTCAACTCAAAATAGAGTTGAGTTTATTTTTAAAACAACTTGAATTGATTTTTTGATTTATAGTTTAACTATTTTTTGGATGTGCATAATTAATTATGAATTAAATAAATAAATAAAGTCATTTATCCTCAACTTAATTGATTTAAAAATATAACAATTGATTTATGGGTTAATCAATTATTAAATCAAACTTTTATTCAAAAACTATATTATTAAATTTGACAATTGACATTAATTAATTAAATAACAATTTAATCAATTAGTCATAGGATATTTGATTTATTGTCAAAATGAAATAATACAATTTAGGAATAAATACAATTAAATCCAATTAAATAATTAAGTGGCAGTATTAAATTTAATTAATTAAATATTCAGAATATTCAATTAATCAAACTTTAGGATAAATATGATTGTCACCAAATAATTATTAAATTAAAGATAATTAAGATAATTAGGAATATTACTAGGAATATTCCCCAATGCAAAATTTGAGATAATCAATTAGGATTCGATGATGTTCAGATGTGCCTTGGGTTAAGACTTTGATGTCAATTTTGTTCAATGTGTCGATATAGGAGATTAATGAACCTATAGCCCATTTTTGGGGTATTACATCTTGCCCCTCTTTGAATTGTTGTGTGAAGCGTAGTGGTTCAAAGACAGTCTGTGTATGATATTGAAACTGATGTTTGAAATTGAAATTGATATGAAACAAAAATTGATTGATATGAGATAGAAACTGATTTGAAAGATTTGAAGATAATAGGTCCTGAATGAACAAAGATAATGTTAACTATAACAGCAAATGAGCCGATGATTACGAAAAAGTGTCAAAACACTTGATTCTAAACCTTATGATTACAAAGAAGTGAGTGACCGATTCCAGAGTTGATTGTCGATAAGAATCACATTGGTATCACATCTGAACCCTTTAGTTATGAAGAACCAAGGAAATAACACTAATGAACCGATGGTTACAAAAGATTGATATAGTTTACAAGATTAGGAGAAATACTAGATTGATATGGATCTCGATGAATCTAATATGCCCCGAGCAATGATTGACTTGCCCCAAGCAATGAGGTCTTTTTGATGAATCAACAACTAGATGTGGTTGTTGTCTTGATTACTGAGGAAAGATATGATTTCAAATTTAGATTATAGACTTTTGAATGACGTGCAATACCATGCCCCCTTCAGGATGAAAATTGAAATCTGACAAGAAAAGTCAGCGTTATAGTTTAGAAGCATGTTAATTGATTTGAGAAGTGGTTAAACACATTCGAGAATGCATTCTACACTGTTTGGAGGGTCCAAAAGACTAGGTTTGACCATGAGTTGACCATGGTTGACCAAGTTGAAATTTTGATAGTTTGATGTAAGATAATCAGTTAAGTTGAATTCTGGATTCATTTGATGATTGAAGGTTGATGATGCAAGCAGTAAACTATCCTAGGTCCAAAAATTTTAAATCATGATTTTGACATAGTAAATGATCTTAGATTTCAATTTTGATCCCGAAAATGGATTTAGAACATCGAAATTAGCTAGGGGTGCAATTTTCATGAAAAATGGAGCACTTTTGAAAATTAGGTCAAAAGCTATATAAAGGCCGGAAGGGTCATTTTCAATTCATTTCAACCTTTTGACTTTGAAAACTTTGTGGAGCCCTTTGAGAAAAAATGGCAAACAAAGCAGCAGAACCAAAGGTACCTGTGAGTTTGCATTGATTTGAGCACAATCAGAGACACTAGAGACCTCGGCAGTACGGACATCTGGTAGGTGGACCTCTGTGCTTTGCTAAAAATTCAATTTTTCCATGTTTTATAGGATTTTAGCAATGTTTTGTACATTTTTCCATTTTTGAATTTTGTGTGCACAGAAACTTGTACAACTCTCTAGTGAGACTCATAAAACTTTTCAACTATAGCTAGATTGTCGTGTCATAAGCCCCCATGACTCGTATCACAGGGACCCATGAGTCGTATGACATTTCATCGGGTTGCTCATAACTCGTACAATGAGGGATGAATTGTCATGCCACTATGCTTTGTCATTTGGTATGATGTAGAAAGTCGTACAACTTTTCATGCCAGTCTAAAGTGTCATATGGAAAACAATGAGCTTAAAACTCTGTATTAGGTCAAATTTTTTATTTTTCTGATCTCTTAGCCTGATTGCTGACCTGTTAACCTACCTTCTGAAATACTGAACTACCCCATTTCTTCCCTTGTAACCTATTCTGTGACCAAATTACTAATAGGATTCCATGTTTCTATGCTGTGTAGGTCATATATCCAAATGTACATGTATGGATCTTGCATCCTACTATGCAGAGATTATGTGTGTCCTTGCCAGACCCTATGAGGGTCCACCTTGAATCTTGTGGATTTGAGAACTTGATACATTTACCTAAGATTAGGGTAAATCATAGACTTTTGACTGCTCTGATTGAGAGATTTCACTCGAAGACCCAGACATTCCACCTACCAACGAGAGAGATCACTGTTATCCTTGAGGATGTGTATCGTATACTACGCATTCCATTTCATGTAGGCCAATGACCAGAGTATGTGAGTTCGGGGAAATCAAGTTTAGTAGCTTTCAGATGTCTCTTTGAAGATGATACTCAAATGATGGCTTCCATTTCTTGGGAAACCTTAGTGCAGAGATATGGACAGATGCACCGGCTAGAGTGCATCATTGTCAGGATGATTAGTGGTATTATCATGTCTGACAGTCAACAGAATGGTCTTTTGATGGGCTAGGCCCCTATGGTAGCATGTTTGATGGTGATGCCCTCTGATTTGGCATGGGGTCAATGTCTATTATCTCACATGTTCTCCAAGATGCACAAGGTAGTGTATCAGGAGAGCAAGTCTTTTGCTGCAGGAGCTCTAGCTCTATAGATATGGGCTTGGGAGCATATCCTAGTGTTGAGACCAGTATGTATGTCATAGAGGCAGCCACAGGAGCTTATCATTTATATATATGTTAGATATGTCATTCAGGGATGGATGGGCCACACTGAGTACTGGAGGTGATGCCTTGATGACATGACATTTGTGCACTGGAGACCATATGTAGCCATTGAGCCTTGGCCTCCTTCTCGAGAGCAGTTTAGTTTCTTTTTCTAGAGCCGTGTATTGATTGGGAGGTCATCCTCCACTATAGAGAGATTCCTTATTACCAGGGTCTGGTGAAAGTATGGGTGAGTATAGGATGCCCCTGAGGATTATGCTACATATGCATGGATAGGGCATGAGATTGGACTTGGATGGACATAGAGGCTCTCTTATGCTTTGTGTTCATAGGAGTACAATGCTATTGTTGGTAGAGATTGGGAGTATAGACTAGATGTACTCGATGCTGGTGTTACTAATGGATTCATTTCTTGGCTTGCTGACCATCCCATTCATAGATTTTCTGATCTGACTGAGCTGATACCCTCCATGGAGGTGATGGACATTATAGGTGCTCCGATGGGATAGGGTCCCAGACCTACACAGACTCCCATGATACATCCCACACCTCTGAGACCTAGAGCGATGGCTCCACCACAAAGACCATTAGGATAGATGAGGCCCACCTATCCCACTAGTTCTATAGTAGGCAGATCTTCCAGTTCTCACAGATGGACTAGGGGAGAGGGCGGTACATTAGGTGGAGTTGGCTTAGCTGATGAGGTACTAGCAGCTGAGCAGGTGGTAGGTGGAGATATTGATCCCTTATATGATGATACTAGATTTGATTTAGGTGCTGAGATCAGACACCGTAAGGCACAGAGGGCAGAGGTCACCAAGTAGGTTCCCCCAGATATTGAGATGCCAGATGTTGATCCCATTGTTCCTCCTACTCCACAGGAGACTATCAGCTAGCTCAGTGTACAGGTTAGGGACTTGAAGGTGCACAATGCTTGATGGGAGGAGTGATACATAGAGGTAGATAGATAGTAGATAGAGCTGCATGCGGAGGTATAGAGATTACAAGCAGAGGTGATTCATCAGACCTCACAGGTAGCTTACTATGTGTCCACATATTATACAGTTGTCCCTATTGCGTAGAGAGTTCCCTCCTATTCATAGTACATGATGGCATCAGAGGGAGATAGAGAACCTAAAGCAAAGGTAGTACCAGATGCACCACCTCCTCCTCCACCAAGTGCAGAGGATCAGGCTGAGAGTTGATCCATTTGTGATATGTTCTGATATTTTTGATCTTTTGATTCTGATAAATTGTTCTAATTTTGATAGCTTAGCTGAGCTCATTCTTTTGTACACTGTGCCAGTAGTGCACCCTTGACTAGTTCGAGATTTTTGATATATAAATGAGATCGATATTGTGGTTGTGACTTCATTTTTACTTGTCATGTTTTTATTTATGATGATATCATGTGATGTTTATGCTATGAGTAGTGTAGAATGTATGTAAGGATATATGCAAATGCAATGATTCCTTTTTTCATATGTATGGATGTTATGCAAATGTATTTGATTATGGAAAGATGTATGTATGATTTATTCTTATGCACAGGGATGAATTGTAATGTAACAAATGATAATTCTATGTAAATGCAATGATACATATGATATGTTTTTAAGGCATTGATGAAGACAAGTACTCAGTCTTATGTCAAAAGGATGTTTAACCCAAGAGGATAACTGCTTGTGATTCTATGAAGAGACCTTCGAGTTAGGTTTCAACTCTTGTTAGATTTGAATAGGTAATTTGAAGAATTATTTTAAGCATTGAAGTTTGTTTAACCATTTGTGAGATCATGCAAACATGCAAAATGCAAAGAAACATGCAATATGAAATGCAACCTAAGACCTAGGACCTAGTCACTGATCATGTGTCAGTCATTCTCATCATTGAATTTTTAGGTAACTAGATAAATCAATACAATGCCCACTAGTTATGAAACCATAGACATATGAATATCGATTTGTATGCACAGGAATCAATACAACACCTACTGATTAGGAAACCATGGATATATGAATATTGATTTTGTTTTCAGAATGTCAGATTAGATATAAGCATCAAAGCATAAGTGCCAGGATGACATGAATATCATGTCCATTTTGATATAGAAATTTGTATAAGCATCAAAACATAAATGTCATGATGACCTGAATATGCCTTGCACTACAAACACATCAAGTAATCAAGAGATTATTCTAAATCCAATGTGAATTACCTATAGTGACCCTTTATCATTCACATCCTTAGGTAAGATTGTGTTTCACAGTAGGAGAAAGAACTCACTCAAAAAGACAATAGTTAGATCAAAATTCCTTGAATTTTTTGGGTATCAATGGTCGAGGTATGCATGGCCATCCAATTCGAGATAGAGGCTCTTACAGTCAAACACCATTTCAATCTAGAATTTCCAAAGTTGTTAGATTTTCACATACAATCAGAAGACAGAAAATATTATGCCCCTAGTCATCACTCTCTAAATCCTATAAAGGACATCATCGAAGAGCTCAAAGAACATAATATGCAAAAATCTCAATGCGAATCAGTAAGCATACAAGGAGATAAAAGCATGTAAAAGCATAGATTGTTTTCATTTTGAGTTTCATGTTGATTGCATTATTGTAGATGCAAAATCCTTTCTAGAGACAAGACTGATTGACTGACTCAAATGAAGCTTCAAAGGAATCTGACCGGATATGATACATCTAAGATACATTGGAGGCCATAGGATATGACATTGATTACCCCCAACTTTGAACAATGATTGGATATAGACGCTTGACCTAATTGGTGTAGAGACCAACTTATTGAAAACAGGCATGCGAAAACAAACCAGGAGATATGTAAAAACTAAAGCAAGAGTGAAAGATGGGAAAGACCAAGATTGCGCTGATAGATGGAGTGTTTTGAAACAAGTGGTGCCCATTTGTCAGGTTTTCACCATCTTGGTAAAGATTCTATTTTTGCTACCAAGGCGCCTGTTTCCAGGTTTTCACCAAGGCACTTTTTCTTTTTCTCATTTGTTTTTTTGTATTTTTTATTTTTTCAATTTTTTTTGTACTTTTGATATTTTTTACTTTTTTTGTGAATCATCAAGGTGCCCATTACTAGGTTTTCATCAAGATGTTCATTTTTTTAGGACTTTTCTAGATTTTTTTAGGACATTTTACCATACACTGAATGCCTTAGGCATAGAATTTCTTTAGATGGAGAATGTTGATTGGTTCTTGGAGCTGTTCTCCTTCAGTCATTGAGAGTTGATAGGCACCGAAGCCAAAAGTAGTAGTGATAACAAAGGGACCCATCTAGCTGGGTTCAAACTTCCCCTTGCATTCTTTATGTGATTATTTTTAGGATTTTTCTCAAGACAAGATCACCAACCTAAAATTCTCTGTGTCTGACTTTCTTGTTGTAACCTCTAGACATTCTCTTTTGATATACTCTGAGATTATCATATGCTGCTTGTCTGCGCTCATCTAGTAGTTCCAGTTCTTGCAACCTAGACACTCTGTAGTCATCATCAGTTACTAGACCATGCATACCGATTCTTAGTGATGGGATTTCAACCTCAATAGGTAGTACCACTTCAGACCCATAAACTAAAGTGAAAGGCGTAGCCCTAGTGGGCATTCTGATACTTGTTTTGTAGGCCCGGAGAGCTAGATTAATCATGAGACACCAATCTCTTCCTATTTTATTAACTTTATAGTGTAAGATTTTCAATAGATTCTTGTTAGAAGCCTCTTCTTGTCCATTCCCTTGATGATAGTAGATAGATGACCAATGTTATGTAATCTTGAATTTAGCACATAAATCATCTACATCTTTTTTCTTGAATTGTCCCCCATTATCTATGATTATGGAATGAAGTATCCCATATCTGCATATGATATAGTTCAATATGAACATAGATATTTGTTTTCTAGTTTCTTGTGTCAAAGGGACTACTTCTACCCATTTTGTAAAATAATTTGTAGCTATGATTATATGGGTATGTCCATTAGAAGAATGAGGATGTATAGCTCCTATAAGATCAAAGGCCCATTGATGAAAAGGCCATTGTGTAGTAAAGGGAATTAGATCTCTCCCTGGAGCATGAATTAAGTTGCCATGCACTTGGCACTTTTGACAGTTTTTAGCAAACTTGATAGACTCTTTCTCCATTTCGGGCCAATAGTACCCAGCCCTAATAAGTTTTCAAGCTAGTCTTAAACCGTTTGAGTGTGACCCACAAATACCATCATGGACTTCCTCTAATGCAAGTTGAGACTCTTCCCATTCTAAACATCTAAGTAGTGTACCATCTAGACCTCATTTGTACAGATCATGACCAATGATGACATATCAGGATGCATTACGGATAAGGTATCTCTTTTCATGACGGTTGAAGGTATCAGGAATGATTTGGTCTTGGAGATAGGAAAATAGGTTTTTGTATCTGGATGAATCATGACCAACAATAGTGCCGATCATGCAGGTTTTAGGGTAATCATATGTAGGATAAGATAGTGCTTCCACTAGGAACTCAAAGCATAGCTCATGTTCAAGCTGCTATAATAGAATAGATAGCATTGCCATTGCATTGGCAGCCTTATTCTTTGTTCTAGGTATTTGCTCAAATGTGATAGGTATGAAATACTTCTTTAAATCATCTACCATTCTCTTGTAAGGAATGAGTTTTTCATCTTTAATTTGGTACACATCATTGACTTCATGGATAACAAGTTGTGAGTATCCATGAATGTGTAATTTTGTTACTCGCCACTCAATTGCTAGTTTCATGCCATTAAGAAGGGCTTCATATTTTGCAATATTGTTTGTGAAAGGGAAATTTAATCTGAATGCTTTTGGGATTAAGTATCCTTGAGGAGTTATGAACAATAAGCTTGCTCCTGATCCATTTTGTGTATAGGATCCATCAAAGAATAACTGCCATTCTCTAGAAGAAAGAGTCATGATAGAGGAATCTGGAAATTCCATTTGCATTGGTGTATCATCAATCATAGGTGCATCTGCTAATTATTTAGCAATAACCTATCCTTTGATAGCTTTTATTTCCACATATTCAATGTCAAATTCACTTAAGAGCATGACCCATTTAGCTAATCTACCTGTGAGGGAAGTTTTTCTTAGAAGGTACTTGAGTGGATCAATCTTAGCTACCAAATGTGTAGTATGAGCTAACATATACTGTCTCAGTTTTTGTGATGCACAGATCATAGCTAGACAAGCTTTTTCAATCATTGAATAGTTCTTCTCATATGCAACAATTGTTCTACTGATATAGTATATAGCTCTATCCTTTTTGTTCTCATCATGTTGTGCAAGTAATGCCCCCAGTGATGTATCTGTAGAGGAGACATATAAGATCAAAGGCTTACCTAGAATAGGAGGCATCAAGATAGGAGGATTTGATAGATACTTCTTGATATGGTTAAATTTATTCTCACATTCTTCATTCCATCCAAAGGTCACACCTTTATGCAATATTTTTGTAAAAGGTTGTGATATATCTGCTATCTGTTATATGAATCTTCTGATAGATTGAACTCTTCCTTGCAATGTCCTCATTTAAATGATGTTTTTGGGAGGTTGCATCTCCATTATAGCCTTTACTTTAGCTAGATCAACTTCAATGCCCTTCTTTAAAACTATGTATCCTAAGATCTTTCCAGAAGTGACACCAAGAGAACACTTCTTAAGATTTAGTCTGAGACTAAATTTTTCCATTCTGTCTAGTATCTTGCTGAAGTCATTTAGATGTTCAGCTCTAATCATAGATTTTGCTAAAGTATCATCAACATAATCCTCCATAGTCCTATGCATCATGTCATGAAAAATAGATGTCATGGCTCTTTGATATGTAGCACTAGCATTTTTAAGCCCAAATGGCATGACATTCCAACAGAAGGTCCCCCATGCACATGTAAAAAAGTTTTCTCTTGATCCTCTAGAGAAATTTTTATTTGATTATATCTAGAAAAACCATCCATTAAAGAATACATCTCAAAGCCCATAGTCATGTCCACTATCATATCAATGTTAGGTAGTGGAAAATCATCCTTAGGGCATGCTTTATTTATATTTCTAAAGTTTGTGCGCACTCTGATTAATTTATCTAGTTTTGAAATAGGTACAATATTAGAGATACACTCTACATAATCAATAACTCAGATGAATCTAGCTTTCAGGAGCTTCTCTAATTCAACTTTTACCAAGAGTGCAACATGAGGATGCATCTTTCTCAATTTTTGCTTGACAGGTTTGACATTTGGAGCTATAGATAAATGATGCATTATAAGATTAGGATCCAACCCTGGCATATCTGAATATTTCCATGAAAATTTGATCTTCTTCTCTATTAGGAATGTTGTAAATTTTTTCTTCTCTTCTTCCAATAAAGATTGTGCTACATGAATCAACTCTGGTTCTTCTACTGTTCCCAAGTTGATGGATTGAGTAGGCTCAATTAGAACTAGAGATCTATCCTATAAATGACTTAGAAGGACATCAAATATCTCATCCTTAGGCACCTCAAAGAGGTTTTCACCAGATACATCTTTTATTTTTACTTTTGTAGGTTCTAAGACTGCCACAAAGTGGTTTTCACCCTCAGAACTCCTTTTCTTTTTATTCTTATTCTTATTTTTCTGACTAAGATACTTGATTTTTGACTCCATCATGCTAACGTCCAGTTCACTGATGGAAGTCCTTATAGGCTCAACTAAATTGAGGTAGCAAGAAAGGGCATATTCATTTGGGAAGGTATAAATACCATGGGTCAGATTTGTGGAAGGTTGATCAAGAAGTTCAGGATGTTGGATAGTCAAAATGGGGAAAGATTGGGACATAGTGTTTATGGATATGGATCTATCTTCATTGGTCCTAACTCGATGCTCAAGTTCAAAGGTGATATTACAAATTAAGACATTCAATTCATGAATAGGCTCAATGTCATTGTGGGAGTCCAATTCAGCCATAGGTGGATCAGTCTCGATAAGTTCATCATTTTGCTCTAGACTTACATTGGGTTTAGGTGCATATTTGTGAATAACATCAACATGTTTCTCTGTAATAAGCTCATCTTCTTCTGGAATGTCTCCCCATTCATAGTCATTAGATTCTTCATCTATGCCTCTAGGAAATCTAAGAACATGAGTAAAGTCAAGATGAACACCCCAAGAAGGGTTACCCACAGATTCTGATTTGAATTCATACTCATGGGAATTTGTCTTAGAATAACTACCACCTTCCTCTTTGTCTGTTTGATTTTCTTCGAGATTAGTTGGTTCTTGTGTGGAAAATATCTCTTGATTGATAGTAGGTTCTTGTGTTTCTACTACATTAATTCTTTTGATTGGATCATCTTCAGCTTCAAGGAGATCTATGATTTCCTTAGGAAAATGCTCATAAGGGATAAGTTATGAGCCATCTAAATCACTATCTGATGGTTTAGTTTCTTCCTTCTTAAGAAGGGGTTCACCTGGTGTGATCTACTCTATGACATGGGAACAATTACCTTTGAGGTGGAAGGGTTTCTTTTTAAAGCCTAGGCCAATAGTATCTTTGTTTTCCCTACCAGTATGTGAAATAGGTGTTATAAGACCTTCTCCTCTGACTCCTAGAGGTCCTTTACCTGAATATCCCATCTTAGCTATCAGTTTATCTCCTGGACCATATGCCTTAGAAGGGATTTTGGATACTATAGAGTCACAAGTCTAAACCACTTGAGATTCAGGTTCATCTTTGTATAGCCATGAAAGCACAGCTTCATCCTCTTCAAACTCCTGCTTGGAGACTTGTTCTGCTACAAAATTCTTTTTATATGCCTCAAGAGGTTCTTTAGAGTCTGGTTTGGACTATTTTAAAGATTGTCCATAAGACTTAGGTGACATAGGTAGAGATGTCAAAGATAAGATTGGCTCTATAGTATATTCTCCCATACCATTTTCTTTGATATTGACCTCTTTTGTAAGACTTCCATCTTAGATGTGGATGCTTCTTTTGTTGGCTCAATGGAAGATTCTCTATTATTAGGCACAAGTTTATCTGCACTTTCTTTCAATGTATTGCAAGTGGTGGATATGTCTACTGGAATAGTGACCTCTACTCCTTCATAAGGAAATTTCAAACATTGGTGGAATGTAGAAGGAATAGCCTTCATCTCATGTATCCATGGTCTCCCTAGAAGAATGTTGTAATCCAAAGGTAGATCAAGAACTTGACATATAGTATCTCTGATAACTAGACCTGCTCTGATAGGCAAGACAATGGTGCCTTTAGAAGATCTTTCTTGTTCATCATAGGCTTTTATATTTATTTTCTTTCTAAGATCAATAGCCAATTCTAAAAATCCCAATTGTGCGACCAAGCTATAACAACAAATGTTTAGGCTAGCACCTCCATCTATCAACATATGTTTGACTCTATGATTTTGGATCAAGACTTCTATGTGCAAGGGCTAGTTATGCGGGTGACTCAAGGAGTTTTCATCTTCCTCTAAAAAGGAGATATATTGTGGAGATGTAAGATGTCCAACCATAGTCTGGAACCTATCTAAATCAAGGTCATCAGGAACATTGGATCCAAGAAAAGCTTTGTCTAGAATAGCTCTATGAGCTGGAGAGATCCGGAGCAACTCAAACATGGAGATTTTTGCATTAGTGTGTTGGAGTTGTTGAACAATGATATAAGATGTCGGCCTTGTATCTTTAGGATTGGAAGATTTAGAAACAACCTTCTATTTGGAATTGGAAGAAAGATTGAAGGGCATCTTAGGGACATTTGATGAATTTGGGATTTGTCCGTTCAGATGTGCCTAAGCTTGTGATTGAGTTACTGCGTTAGCTGAAGTATGATCTCTATCTTTTTGCACAATTGTGATGACATTGCAATGCTTAGAGAGACAAGGTTCAACCATATTGATAACAACATTATTTCCAGGGTAAGCATAATTGACCTTTGCCCCCATATTAGGTTGAGAAGATGAAACTTCTTGACCATGTTTCAGAAATGGTTCTGTGAATGCTGTATGATCATTATTGCTCTTATGATTGTCAATCATGATGTCTCCCTTATTAATCATTTCTTGAATAGTATGTTTCAAGTGTAAGAAGTTATTAGTTTTGTGACCTTTACCTTAATGGAAATCACAGAATTCATTCTCTCTCTCCACCATTTTGGTTTAGGGTTAGGATCAGATTGGTAGATCTCAGACAAAGAGATGACAAAGAGATTATGTTATTAGCCAGCAGAGTTCTCATAGCTGATTCCAAAGATTCTCCAAGAGGAGTGAACTTTCATTTATTATCAGCAGACCAAGATTTGTATTCTGGCTTCTTTTGAGATATTTGAAAACCTTTTTCTCTGAGGCTTTGATGGCTTGGGTGCCAATAGTTAGATTGAAAGCTAGTGCCTTTGATGGGGCATAGATAGTATCAACAACACCATCTATGATGATGCCTTTATTCTTGTTCCAATTTTTGTTCATGTCTTTAGAACTGGATCCTGATTCGTACTTGTCCTCTTGAAGTGTGATGTCTCCTTTTTTCACAAGTGACTTTTCAATT
Source organism: Chamaecyparis obtusa (assembly GCA_027943335.1). Lineage (NCBI taxonomy): Eukaryota > Viridiplantae > Streptophyta > Pinopsida > Cupressales > Cupressaceae > Chamaecyparis > Chamaecyparis obtusa. The sequence continues at coordinate 285,478 of BSBK01001449.1, forward strand.
TTGATCACATTGTCTACCATCTTATCAAAAGATGTATGATCTTGCATTTGCAAAGGGTAGTTGATCTCTGGGACAAGATTATTGATGAAGATTTCTAGTTTCTCAGTTTCTGGAATAGGCCTAGCATATAGAGAGAATTTCTTCCTCCATCTCTTGAGAAATGTCAGGAATGGTTCTCTTGGATATTGCTTGAGATTGCAGATATCGATCATGGTGACTAGATGTTGAATGTTGTAGGAGTATTATTGATAGAATAATTTGATCAACTCCTCAAAATTTTTGACAGTAGAAGGAAATCTAGAGAACCAATGAATGGCTGCTCCACCCAGAGATCGAGGAAAGAGATGCATCAAATAGGTTGGTTCGTGCATGAACTCCATATATTGTGTACAAAATTCTCTAACATGATCTTGAGGATCAGAGTGTCCATCATACTTATCATATTTAGGCATCTCCACTCTTTTCAGGAATGGTGGCATGTACAAGTCTTTGTCTAATGGAAAAGGACATAGGGCCTCCATGGAGAACTCCTTGGGTTCCTTTTCTTTCTCAAGGTTATTAAGTTTGACTTGCATGGTGTGCATTTTTTCATCATAGCCAAAATAGGAGTTTCTTCCTCATGTGTAATGATATCTTCAACATTAAAGTTGGGAGGAATTTTAGCTCCTTGATGAGATAATTGTAAAAAGTATGCCTCTCTGTCCTCTTTCAAGAAATGCTTCATCATTCTTTTGAAGTTATCATCATTTTGATATTGAGCAATTTCTTCAAGTGTGGGTTCCTGATCTACACCATGTTGAGATTGAGCTCTTTGAGAGCCAAATTTTGTCCCTTCTTGAGATAGGGTAGGAGTCCTCCCTAGGATAGATCGAGGAGGATTTTTTTGATTACCTCTATGAGTTGATGAAGGAGGAATGTAACGAGTTTTCAATCAAAAATTGCCAAGGCCATCATCTTCGTAAAGACCAAAATTGTAGAGTTGCTCAAGAGTTGGACCCTTGACATTGGTTATAGGTAAGGTATGGGATGCTTCTCCATATTTCTTGTGAGAGGAAGCTCTAGTTTCCACCATTAACCTTGGGTGAAGAAAAAGAATAAGATGAAGACAATTGAAGAATGAATTGATTCAAGAAGATCAACTGATGCAACCTTGTCAAGGTTTGATTGATTGAATCTTAGATTAGATGTAAATGAAGGAGACTATGCCCTAGATGTATGGGTAGATTCCCAAAAGATAGCAGACATGAGCTCACAACACTTAGCCGTTTTGAAGATGGATTGAAGATTGATAGTTATGACAAGGTTTTGACACAAGATGATAAAGACTCAAATCAATTAAACAAAAGGCTAAATCAGATTCAAAAGGTCACTTTAGGAAAATTATTGGATTCTCAATAGTTACTACTTTTTTCCTGACACACTGATTTGTTTGAAAAATTTTGGAAATAGGCTGGAAAAGCTAGGTCTCTAATAGTTTTGACAACTTTCTGACAACTTTTCAAAATTTCTCAAACGACTTTCTACATGCTTGTACAATAGTGGGTATAGCATGTAATGACAATTGATAAACTCATACAACTATTGCAAAACTCACACGATAGTTGATAGCAGGGTTTTTGACTTTTTGAATTGACTAGCAGCAAAACTTGTACGACAATGTACCATATACCATACGACAATCTGGGGGTTTTCAAACAACAATAGCCAAAAGTTGTATGAATTTTTGACTTTACAAAGTGATTGTTGACTCCAGAAAGGTGTTTGACATTAGATTTTGCAATTTTTGAGGTTTTTCATTTCAAATTGTTCAAAAAATTGTCTGTCCAAATTTGAAGATTGTAGCGGATTGATTCGTTCTTAGTAACCAGATAGATAAACAGGCACGCCAAACAACAAGCAAGTGATTTCAAGAATGTTTGAAAACAATGAGCAAGGGACAAAGCAACCCTATGCATGAACAATCAAGTGACTAAATTGTGCTAATCCCTAGGAGTGCTAACAGTGTATGTTCCAAAAAGTTTTACAATAATGCACATATTCCTAGAAAATGAAATTTTGGCCTCACTAAGGTTTTTAGTAATGGTTTAACTCTGCAACTTTTGTGATCTCAAGAGGTCAAACTCCAATCTAGGCACACTGGGGTTTTGACATAGTCCAAGAAATTAATCAATCAGGAGCTACTAGGGAGATCTAACAGCCCAACAAGAGACCACACCTATGAAGATTTCCTCCACAAGGACATTTATATAGTGGCTGCTGCTACCACAGTGAAAATGGCTATTACCACTTGAGGTTCCATCAACATGGTTGACCCAATTAAGGGAATGTCCACTACGGTTAACCCTCTCTAAAGGTGACTCACAAAAGATACCACATGGAGACTGGTTCCAGATTCAAGGATCTGAGTTTCTGGTACTACCCAAAATGGGAGTAGAGCATAATCCTCTAGCCTTTTCATTTTTAACCCAAACAAAGTAGACAGATTAATCCAACATGCTAAGACCAAGATTATCTTACAAAGATCTATGATGTTAACCACTCATGATCTATCAACCTCTCTAGAGAGAGAATCTATCAATCAGAAGCTGAAGACGAACAAATCTAGTAGAACATGAGACTCTCTCAGTAACCTCCCTACCTACAAGGGTTCCTTCATTGAGAAGAGTTTCACTGGAAACCCACTCTCTCAAGAACCATGAATAGTGTTCATAGGGCCTATTTACTATGTGTAACAAAGATGTTGAAAAGAAAATCTATGTTCATTTTTATAGCCCAAAATGAAATCTATGATATGAAAGCAATAAAGGTCACATAAGTTTGACACGCAAGAGTTCTTTTTAATCCAAATCGAAACATTATCAGCTGAGAAGATTACCTGAATTCCTCACAATGCGCTTAGTAGATTCTTACCTATTTTTAGCAATTTTCACACTTTTTCCCAATCAAAATCCACAGAAATCAATCAAAAATAGCAAATTTCAATTTTTAATGTTAGTTGTTAGTCCAAATCTAGAAAAGAAATCTAGAAAACTGGCTGAAAAAAGTGAAATGATAATTGAAACCTGGCACTAAAACTCATACAATAGTGGGTTACCTCACATACGATAGTCCAGAAACTTGTACGACACTGGGTACAAGATCATACGACAATCGAGATTCCAAATGACACTGTGATCCTGATGGTATGATTCTCAATCAAATCAACTGTCATACGACAATGGGTATGTCCTAGTACGAGTTTCTGACAAAACTCATATGAAAATTGTATGGACAGAAATTAAAAATCACAGCTTGGAATAGAAAAGGACAAGATGATAGAAATTGATAGAAATTGAATAGAAACCTATTTCAAGCTCCCACTGTGGTCGCTAGAAATGTGTATGTGAATTTTGTACCTAGCTATAGACACAACACTTTAGTAAAACATTAGAGGTTAGCTAAAATTGAAATCGTGCAATGAAATGAAAACTAAACTAACCAGGTGATTTACCACCTTCTAGTAGATGCGAGTATGTATTCTCAGATGGGACCAAGATTAGTGACCTTAATGACACCTAAATGAAGAATTTGAATGGAAAATCTAGATATGAATTAGATGCAAATTAATCTATATTTTTGGTTTTTCTATGTAATTATGATGAAAAATGATATGAAATCTAATCTATATGAAAAACTAATATGCAATGATTCTAAGAATTGATATGAAAAACAAAATTGATCTCACAAACGTGGTTGATTCGTAAAAGAAGCTTCAATTGTTTAGATGTCAATTTGCCAGCATAAGTTTGCAAATTATGAGATGTGAATATGAAGAGTTGAGCCCTGATTTTATAGAAATCCAAGACTTTGGGGATGCATGGAAAAAGCCATAAATCACTCAGTTGATTTTTGAGTCAACAATGAATTAAAGATAGTTAACTCACAATAAATCATGCAAAAATAGCTTTTTGATTTAAATCAGAAGTTGAGATCAGCTTTCAACTCAAAATAGAGTTGAGTTTATTTTTAAAACAACTTGAATTGATTTTCTAATTTATAGTTTAACTATTTTTTGGATGTGCATAATTAATTATGAATTAAATAAATAAATAAAGTCATTTATCATCAACTTAATTGATTTAAAAATATAATAATTGATTTATGGGTTAATCAATTATTAAATCAAAATTTTATTCAAAAACTATATTATTAAATTTGACAATTGACATTAATTAATTAAATAACAATTTAATCAATTAGTCATAGGATATTTGATTTATTGTCAAAATGAAATAATACAATTAAATTCAATTAAATAATTAAGTGGTAGTATTAAATTTAATTAATTAAATATTCAGAATATTCAATTAATCAAACTTTAGGATAAATAAGATTTATCGCCAAATAATTATTAAATTAAAGATAATTAAGATAATTAGGAATATTACTAGGAATATTCCCCAATGCAAAATTTTAGATAATCAATTAGGATTCGATGATGTTTAGATGTGCCTTGGGTTAAGACTTTGATGTCAATTTCATTTAATGTGTCGATATAGGAGATTAATGAACCTATAGCTCATTTTTGGGGTATTACAAAAGTCATTTGTGATGAAAAATATAAAAGTTGATAAAATGTTGCAAAAAGTTGCTTAGCAACTTTTCAAAGTTGCTCGGACAACTCTGTCCAAACACACTCCAATGACCTAGGAGCACCCTAATGGAAACCTAAGACAATACTCAGCCTAGTTAAGTCAATCTTGAAACTAATCATGAGGTTGAAATTTTAGATGTATGAACTTTTGGTTTTGAGAATTGAAATAGTGCATAAGTTTGTGTGGTTCTTTGTAGCTATTGAGTTGTAGAAGAATGTTTTTTATTGTAATGTGAAATTTAATTAGTGGAGATCTTAGAGTAGTGTGTTTCCTTGCATTCAGTATCACTAGTTTAGGAATTTTTGTTTATTTCCTTACTCTACATAAATTCTTTGTGCTTTGTCTGTTCACTAGTTCAAACCAGGAGACTATTAGAAATGGAGACCTAGCTCACTATCCCTTTATTCAATCTGTACAAACTCTTGGGGATAGTGAGTAGTGTACACACTAAATGGTGCACTTCTCTAAGTCATTACTTCTAAGGGAATCCATGAATGGGAAACCTTGAGAAAGCAACCTAGAGCTCTCTAGGCATGGAGTCACAAGGATGTTGATGGTGCTCTTAGCTAGAGTTATTGAAGCATGCAACCTTGCTAGTAAACCACACAATGGGAGATTCATAGACACAAGGGAAAGAATGGCAATATCTTCAAGAAGCAAGAATGGAAATGCAATGCAACTATGCTAAGAATGAAGATGCAAGCTAAGCTATGAAAGGAAAGTATTACAAATCCTTGCTAATTAAGCTATGTGAGATAATCTAGAGCATAAATGAAACTAAGCTAGAAAGCATAAACATGAAGCTAAGAATGAAAGAATGCAACTAGAATGCAAGAATGATCTCCAAAGCTCCAAAGTCTTGAAGAAATCCTATAGCATAAGATTAGTATTCAAAGTTGGGATCCTAGAATGAGAAAAGAGCTCTCCTTTTAAAGGAATTAAAAAGGAATGGACAATGGAGATTAAGAGGAAAAAGATTTAATCAAGGGTGGAGATTGAAAGAGGAGAAATCCATGTGCACAAATCTCCTCCAATGAGAAAATAAGAGTTGACTTTTGTGTCCATATGAGACAAAAAGGCCTTTTCTCCTTTTTATAAAATAAGAATAATGCTTTATTTGTGCAACTTAGGATAAGAGGGAAAGTGGGGGCTTTTTATTTAATAAAAGGGGAGGAAATTCCTTTTAAATAAATAAAGACTTTAGGATAAAATGGTTAGCCCATAGAAAATAATCGAATAAATGATAAAATAGGATTTGATCAAGGAAATTGGTATAATTGAAAAATGCTAATTTTTGAAAATATTAATTCAGGGATTTGATAAATTGCTGAATGGGGGCCCAAAGTCTAGGTGGCCATTTTAGGGTGCATACATTTGCCCCTCTTTGAGTAATGTGTGATCATTCTGGGAACACATGTAGCCAAAGAATGGAATTGAAATGTGAGATCGATTTGGGATCACAAAACAACCCAGACATGTGTTCAACGGATGGGAACACATTAGGACAAAGATAAGCATAAGCTGACAAATATAAGCTAAAAGACAAGACCAACATACCTATGAATAGGAAATTGTCAAGTCTCAAATAAGAGATAAGAATCTCAAGGTTTGATTGATAAAGCTGAATCAAGGATTGAAGCTGATAGGTACTGCCCCCTTGGAATTGAAATTAGGTAGAGGAGAAAAATTATATTGATAAACTTGATCAAATCACTAGAAATCATAATCAAAGGTGAAAGACGATATGATAACCATCAACCAATGAAGACATGCCATAGTTTGACTAAGTTTGACTGAGAAAGATATAGGATAAAAATGAAGTCAAACCTCAGAGAGATGAATCAAATGAAAGTGAATGAAAGACTAGAAGTTTGAATGAGATGGGGATGAAGAAATGAAGATGCCCCAATGAAGATTGAAGGATCAGGCCTCAAATGGTCAACCAACTGCGCAGAAGAAGGGGAAATTTTGAAATATAATTTTGACTATCAAGATGAACTCAGATTTTGATTTCAATCCTAAAAATGGATCTAAGATGTCGAAATTAGCTAGGGGTGAAATTTTTGCGCAATTCTGAGGTGTTTTGAAAATTAGGTCAAAAAGTCAAAATGCTATAAAAGGGGGTAAAAAGGTCATTTTCAAAATCATTTTTCTTATTGTGATTTGAGAATTTTTAGAGCTTAGAGAGAAAAAATGGCCCAGCAAGCAGTGATTCCAGTTCATGGGCATCGATTCTAGCATGCCCAGTTGCACAATCGACCTCCTCAGTATGGTGCCCCGGTATGTTTTCAAAAAAACTCACCCTTTTGAGTAATTTAATGAGCATTTATGTCATTTTAAACATGTTTTTAATTATTTTAAAATATTTCAAATTTCACTCATATGAAATTTTGTGCGATAGTTATTAAGTATCGCACCCTTTCATAGTATTTGTTGTACGATAATTCATGGGACCAAATAGTATCGCATGGGTGTTTAATCCAGTATCACACGATACTAGATAAAATATCATGCAAGCCTATTTGAACTATCACACTCAAAGATATTATCGCACTTCTATTGAGGAAAGTATCACATGATACTTAATCAAAAAATAGTATTGCACTAGTAAAATAGGAAATATTGCATGTTTTAAATTTTGAGCAAAATTACATGGGTCTAGACAATGTTTACATTTAAGATGTTTTGTACTAATTTTATACATCCATCATGATATGTTCTGACATCTAGTTTGGGGTTATGGCTTGCAGGAGAACTTTCCAGCGCTCCTCATTAGAGCACTGAGAGTGACCAAGTTACAGTGTGTCTGTGATCTTGATGATCTGGGATGAGCAGACCTAGGGGAGATGGGCTTTGGGTACTTATAGTAGATACCCCATATTCAGGCAGATAATGGGCTATTGATAGAATTGGTTGAGGTGGCATAGTGAGCATAACACCTTTCACTTTCCAACTGGAGAGGCCATGATTACCCTGGAGGATGTCTATTGGATCCTTCAAGTGCCTAGCCATGGAGATCCAGTGAGTATAATCATGTTTATAGATGTTCATAGATGTAAAGTTTCCATATGATAGAAACTGACATGATTTTCTGCTAGCACAGGTATACTACAATAAGGATCCGACCAAGGGACAACAGGTCATGCAAGATATGTTCCAGGATGTCACTTTCATTGACAAAAACCTTAGTTAGGATTGGTTGATGGAGGAGTTCGGCAGGGATTTCCCAGTTCCGTGTATAGTGTGTTCTATAGTAGCACAGGCACTAATTATTAATAGGAGCCAGAGAGGGTTCCCATTGGGCTGGGGCAGGTTGGTTGTAGATCTGATAGCACACCCACGATGAATGGCATGGGGCCCAGCCATCCTACCTGACATGTACCATGAGCTCCATGAGATTGTTTATAGGGAGAGTAGGACATGGGCATGCAGTGTGATCTTAGCACAGGTATGGACATGGGAGCACATTATCATTGTGCACCCACATGTGCAGCCTAGGGAGTGGAGACACCCCTATATCTATAGGTACATAGGATTCTTATCATAGCCACATAGTAGAGATGTGACATATTATAGGAGACTACTGGATGAGCTTACATCATTTCAGTGGAGACCATACAGGGATTGTGAGGAGTGGGGTGATCAGGAGTGGGAGCTAGGTTATATGTTATGCAGTTGGCCACTAGTAGGTTGGCACTCAGAGATAGAAGAGTGCTTCATGATCACTTGGGTCTGGAGATAGTTTGAGTGATAGTAGAGGGTGCCCATAGAGACCACTGCCTATGCTCAGGTTAGAGATGAGGAGGGATAGGGATGGATGTCGATGCTGGACTACTAGCAGGTAGTATAGGATATCATGGCTATACACAAGGAGCCATGGGACTATCTCCTAGATATGGTGGATGTAGGTGTGGATGTAGCCTATAGAGCAGGGTGGTGGAGGTTCCCATTCCCATGGTTTACTATACCTGATGCACAGCTGGCAGCATAGGGTGATGATGGAGATGATGAAGATGGAGGGGACAAAGGAGGTGGAGGGAGAGTTAGGGAGACAGGACATGGGTCTTGATTAGGTGGCCATAAATGGCCATGGAGACAAGGTTCTAAGGATGAGAGGGATGATGCAGTGAGACCATCTCACCGACGGGTGGATGCTGGGCAGGATCAGCCTATAGGGAGAGGAGGAGAGGATCTTAGGGTGAGGATCTAGGTTTTGGAGATGGAGATGCAATAGCTATGGATTACTATAGCCATGAGAGACCAGTAGCTGAATGATCTATGAGTGCAGATAGATCGGTGGGAGAGGGAAGCACAAGCCGATGCAGCAAAGATCTGGTGAGAGGCAACACGAGCTACTTATTATCATGGACTCTACATATAGGTTGTACCTAAGGGACAGAGAGTGCCACTTTAATCTCAAAGGGTAGGCATGTCAGACATGGTACCTAACAAGGTGACGGCACCACCTCCACCACCACCACCACCTCCTAATGGGGAGAGTCAAACTTAGGTTTAGGATGATAGATGTATAGAGACATACCCTGGGACATTATCCATATTTTGGATCCCACACTTTATTTGTATCATGACATTTATATATATGATATTTACTAGATTTGTGATATATCTTATGTACTTGTCCCACTTGTGATGGATGTTTCAATTTTTATATTATCTTGTCATATTGCTCAAAATGTATTATATATATGCTCATGTATAAGCTCTCAAATAGATATATGTTTATTTCTCATGTTTATGATATAGAATCATGTTTCTAAAAATGATCTCTTTGATATAGATATGATGATAAGATTAACCCCTTGTGATAACAGGAAAAGGACATGGTGTGAAAGACAAGGAGTGAAAGACATGATTGAGAAAAGGAAAGGTGAGTGCAGTTGACCGACAAGTCCACGAAAGATGAAAGGAGAGTTCTCTCCATATGCAAGATGTAAAACTAACTATCATGGACCTAAAAATGCAAGCTACTATGAAAAGTGGTTTACTTGCAAGGTTACAAAGCCATTAGGCTCTAATATTCATCATCGAGCATTATTGGTAGTGTCACAAGATCATACAATGCACACTAGTATGACTATGTGAATCTGAATATGATCTATATCAGATAGATATGTGGGAATCCCACCTAGGCCCCAAAGACATATAGGTCAAGATGACTACTACAGTGAGATTACCTAAGTTTAATATGGCAAGATTATACTCGCATTGAGACACAAGGAAAGTCAAGATGGCTATAAGTATGCACTTACAAAAATAGTCAAGGATATTACCTTGTAGACTCTAATGTCAAGTGGAACAAGCATAAATTCTAATGACAGTTAGGACCAACAAAATATACCCACAAGAAGAAAAAGAAATAAAACATGTCTTCATGCCCCCAGTCTTCTAGCTCAGCATCATTGAAAACTATTAGGGAGAGAACACTCATCAAAGAAATCATCATAGATAGCACACAAAGAAATAAAGTCAACCAAGTCTCAGTGAGTCAAGTGTTTAAGTGTGTGTGTGTAGGTCATAGAGTCAAACTTTGAGTATCACATCTATCAGTGAGAAATATCATATCATGCTAGACTATGGGCAAGATATCTGATAAGTGTTGAGAAACACTTGACGCTAGGGTAGTGTTGAAAAACACAGTTGGGGTGGTGTTGAAAAACACCATTTGCAAGATGTCCTAAAGACCAACACATCTTAGAGACCAAAGCTAACATAGTTATACCCCCTAGACAAAGACAAAGACCAATTCCAAACTGAGGCAATGAGGACAAGGCAAGATGGGGAAAGGCTAAGTGTCGAGGACACATGCTAAGAAACAAGGGTGCAAAGGCCTCAAGTAGCACCTATTTCCATGTTTTCACCACTTGGAGATTTTTTTTATTTTTTTATTTTTTTGGATTTTTGCTACCAAGGCGCCTGTTTCCAAGTTTTCACCAAGGCACTTTTTCTATTTTTTTGAATTTTTTGCATTTTTTTAGGACTTTATATGCTTTTTAGGATTTTTTCAGCATCATATATGAATTTTTTTGGAATTTTTTTAGGATCAATAAATATGTACAAAGGATGCCCATAGACAAAATGTGCATCATGGATAGAACTACTTTAGGTGCAAAAAATTGATAGGATCGGGGAGCTATTCTCCCTCTGCAATAGACAACAAATAAGCACCTGTCCCAAAAATAGCAATAATAATGTATGGTCCAACCTAATTAGGTTTGAATTTTCCCTTTTTCTCCTTATGTTGTCGGTTCTTAGGGTTTTCTCATAGGACAAGATCCCCCACTTGAAATTCTCTAGGGCAAACCTTCTTGTTGAATGCTTTGGAAATACACTTTTGGTAGACTCTCATGTGATCAAATGATGCTTTACGCTTTTCATCTAGAAGTTCTAGTTCTTTGAGCCTCATGGCGCGGTAGTCTTCATCTGTCACTAGACCTTTAAGGGAAACTCTAAGAGAAGGAATCTCCACCTCTAAAGGTAACACTGCTTTAGCACCATAAGTAAGGGAAAAAGGAGTATCCCCTGTTGGAGTATGAATACTCATTCTATAGGCCCACAAGGCCGAATTTATCTATAGATGCCAATCTCTACCATTCTTTTGAACTATTCTATGGATAATTTTAAGAATGGTCTTATTCGAAGCCTTGGCTTGTCCATTTCCTTGTGGGAAGTAAATGGAGGACCAATGATGTTTTATCTTGAACTTCTTGCAGAGATATTTAAGGTCCTTGTTCTTGAACTAACCTCCATTGTTAGTGATTATTTCAGAAGGCACTCCATACTGACAGATGATATGGTTCAAAATAAATAGAGAAACTATCTTGCCTGAGGCAACAGAAAGTGGGATAGCTTCTACCCATTTGGTAAAGTAATTAGTAGTAGTGATGATGAATTTGTGTCCACCTGATGAGTTGGGATGAATCTACCCAACAAGGTCAAAGGCCCAGTGTTGAAATGGCCAATGAGAAATAGAAGGAATAAGCTCTCTTCCTAGAGCATGTATCAGGTTACCATTTTTTTGACACTTTTCGCATGATTTAGCAAAAGCTACTGCATTTGTTTGCATGGTAGGCCAGTAGTACCCTACCCTAAGAAACCTTTAGGCCATGGAAAGACCATTGGAATGTCCTCCACAAATGCCCTTGTGAATGTCAGCTAATGCTTGGTTGGACTCATCCTTTTCCAAGCACCTAAGAAGTGTCCCATCTAAACCCCTCCTATACAAATCACTAGAGATAAGGGTGTGGTGAGAGGCATTTTGAGTCAAGTTTCTTCATTCAGAATGGTTGAAGGTTTCAGGGATAATTCCATCGTAGAGGTATGAGTAAATGACACCATAGTGGGATGACTCATGGCCAACAAGGGTACAAACAACATGGCTTTCTTGGGAGTCATAGATAGGGTAGTGTAGCTCTTCCACCAGGAATTTGAATCTGGACTCATGTTGTTCTAGCTGAAGAAGTGAAGCCAATGTAGCCATAGCATCAGTTGCTTTATTCTCTACTCTAGGGATTTGTTGAAATGTAACAAAGGTGAAATATCATCTCAATGAATCAACCATTTTCTTGTAGGGTACCAATTTTTCATCCTTTGTTTGGTATTCTTCATTAACTTGGTTGATGATTAATTGTGAATCCCCATAGATATAAAGCTCTGTGATTCTCCATTCTATAGCCATTTTTAGTCCATTTGTTAAGGCCTCATACTCAACAATGTTATTTGTACATGAGAACAATAGTTTGTAGGACTTAGGGATTGTGTACCCATGAGGAGAAACAAATAACACTCCAGCTCTTGAACTATTTTGCATAAAAGAGCCATCAAAGAACATCTTCCATGTTCTTGCAGTCATGTATATTATGTGCTCATCTAGAAATTCAACTTGAATTGGCACTTTGTCTTGAATTGGAAAATCAACCAATTGGTCTGCAATGGCTTGTCCTTTTATAGCTTTACACTCAACGTACTCTATGTCAAATTCTAATAAGATCATCATCCACTTAGCAAGTCTACCTATGAGAGCAGCCTTACCAAGAAAATATTTGAGAGTATCAATCTTTGCAATGAGGTGTATCGTATGCACAAGCATGTAATGTCGCAACTTTTGGGAAGCAAACACCACTGCAAGGCAAGATTTTTCAATACTAGTGTAATTAACCTCATATGACATAAGAGTACGACTGATGTAATATATAGCTCTTTCTTTTCCAGTATCATCAAGTTGAGCCAATAATGCCCCTAGGGAAGATTATGCTACTAACACATACAATATGAGTGGTTTTCCTAGGATAGGAGGCATTAAGATTGGAGGATTGGCCAAGTATTGCTTGATTTGGTCCATGCTTTGCTAAAAATCTTCATTCCAGACACATTTAACCCCTTTTTGCAAAGTTTTATTAAAGGGTTGAGCTCTATCAGTCAGTTGTGAAATAAACCTCCTTATAGATTGAAGGTGTCCCTAAAGACTCCTCATTTGGTTGATGTTTTTTGGAGGCGGCATATCCAAGATTTCTTGAACTTTTTCTGGGTCCACCTCGATTCCTTTGGCTGAAATGATAAATCCTAGGATTTTTCTAGAGGTGACTCCAAATGCACACTTTTTGGGATTTAATCTTAATTGAAACTATTCCATACAATCTAGAATGACTTCTTAATCTCCTAGGTGTGTATTCCTTTTTTTAGATTTTGCCAAGGTGTCATCCACATAACCTTCCATATTCTTATGCATCATGTCATGAAAGATAGTGGTCATAGCTCTTTGATAAGTAGCTCCTACATTTTTTAATCCAAATGGCATGACATTCTAGCAATAGTTTCCCCATGCGCAAGTGAATGCAGTCTTTTCCTAGTCTTCAGGAGCTATCTTGATTTGATTATACCCAGAAAAATTGTCCATCAATGAATAGATCTCATAACCCATGGTCATGTCCACTATCATGTCTATGTTTAGGAGTGGAAAATCATCCTTTGGGAATGCTTTATTAAGATCCCTAAAATCTATGCAGATGCAAATGGACTTGTCATGTTTTGAAACTGGTACAATATTGGATATCCATTTGGCATAATCAATGGCTCTTATAAATAATGCACTGAGGAGTTTTTCTAGTTTGGCTTTAACAAGAAGAGCTATGTGAGGATGCATTTTCCTCAATTTTTGTTTTACTAGTTTTATACCTGGAGCTATGGACAAGTGATGCATAATGAGATTAGTGTCCAACCCTAGCATGTCTGAGTAAGTCCAAGCAAAATTGACCTTCTTGCTCTGTAGGAACTTGGTATATGCTTCTTTTTTCTATGTTGATAGAGATTGAGCCAAATGCACTATTTGTGGAGCCTCTTATGTACCCAAATTAACTGGTTGTGTAGGCTCGACAAGCACTAAAGACCTGTCCTAAAAGTAACTTGCGAGATGATCAAGTACCTCATCATTAGGTGCCTCAAAGAGGTCTTCACCCTTGGATACATCTTTTATTTTTACTTTTTTAGGTTCTGACACCGCCACACAATGGTTTTCACCATCAAAACTCTTTTTATTTTTTTCTTTTCTTTTCATTTTGTGATTGAGGTACTTGATATCTGGTTCTATCATGCTTTTAGTTGGTTAGTTGGTGGAAGAGACTATAGGTTCAAGGGCATTTAGGTAACATGCTATCTCATAGTCATTTTGGAAAGTTAGAAGCTGAGGCTCTTGATAGCATTGAGACCAATCGATTAGGTGATTATTGGCAAGGGGTAGGTCAATGATGGGTTCAATGTTGTGTATGCGAATGGTATCATCTCTAGTGATTGTAGAGTTAGGGCCTATCAAGTATCCCTCTAAGGTTCCCAAATTAGGATTCATCCTACCAAGCAAAGCATCATCCACCAAAGCGACTTGCGAATTCAAATCCACTAATCCTACACTAGACTCGTTAGCTACCTTGATTTGGGAACCATATGTATGGACAACATTAATGTCCATGTCAATTGTAGAACAATTAGAGAGGGATTCCCATTCATACTCATGTGAGTTCGTATTTGAATCTCGGATGGGATGTTTACACCAAGCATATTTTTGAGGCCTTGAGGTAGAGGCTTTGATGTCACCAAGGGTAACACCTTCTTGAATGCCATTTTTATATTGATGTTCTTGAATAGGATCCTCAACATGATCTTCAATAGTGGATTCTTCTTGTTCTAGGTCTGAAATTGTTGGATTGGCAACTAGAGTATCTGAATCTCCCCAAAGGAGATTGGTGGAAGGGACCCAATATTCACACCTATCTTGTTGATTTTGAAAATTGGGTATGTAGTTTGATTCATCATCACTATCCATCGCAGAAAGGATAGGAGTAGTTTTCTTGTTCTAACTTTCAAAACCTAGGCCAACCGTTGTCTTAGACTTGCAGCCAAAAAGAGCATGATCAAGTGGTTCGACTCTAGCATCTAATCTATGACTAAGAGGACCATGACTTGGATAGCCCATAATTTTCACAAGAGTGTACCCTCTTCCATAGGCCTTAGGAGAGGGAGAGAAGTTCTCATTATGCATGTATTTATCTTCTCTATAGATCCAGTCCTTGATAGCTACCTCTTCTTTTTCATCTTGTATGGGCACTAAGGACTCTATAAATGTACCAAACATAGTCGTGGCTGAAGATGAAGGATGCATCTCTTGTGAAGGTTTTCCATAGGACCTAGGTGAGATTGGTAGTTTTGTAAAGGAGTCAATTTGATATCTCCCCATACCAAGGTCTATGGATTTGAACTTATCCTTGGATTGTACTAGAGTTGCATCAAAATCCTCTACTTCCCTATTGAGATGAACATGAGTCCCTACTGAAATTGCATTAATATATAATGTGCTATCCCCGAGTATACAGACTTCTACTCCATTATAGGGGAACTTAACACATTGGTGGTAGGTGGATGACACTGCTTGCATGTCATAGATCCATGGTCTACCAAGTAGGATATTATATGCTAGAGGACCAACATCAACAATTTGGAACAAAATGTCCTTTTCAATAGGGCCAATCCTGACAGGAAGGATGGCTAAGCCCTTGGAGCTTCTCTCTACCTCACCATAGGCTTTAATTGTAATTTTCTTCCAGGTATCAATAACTTGCTCAAAATAACCTAGTATCTTCAACAAACTCAAGGAACAAATTTTGAACCTACCACCCCCATCAATCAACACATGCCTGACATGGGTCTTGTGAATCATGACTTCAATACGAAGGGAAAGATTATGCAGATGGGTCAAAGCTTTGTCATCTTCTTCTAAGAATGTTAGGTAATGAGGGCTGGCAAGGTGGTTAACCATATTCTGGAATTGGTCAACATCTATGTTGTTAGGAACATTGGTTGGATGCAAAGTATCCTCAAGGATACGCTTATGTCTTGGAGACAATTCCAAGAGTTCAAAGATTGAGATTTGAGCTGGCGTTCTTTTGCAGTTGGTCAACAAGATTATAGCTCATTTCAAGGTTGATTGCTAATTTGGTGGTGACATTCTTAGATGTCACTTGCTTGGGTTTGTTGGACTAGTTGGAACTAGGACCTCTAATAACCACAGGACCTCAATTTTGGCTTTTGGTGACAGCGTTAAGAGCTTGGGATGACCTTTGAGAGTGAGGACTCCTAAGCACCACAATAGGTTCTTCATAAAATATAGGAGGAGAGCCCACATCATAACCATAAGTATCTTTGTCTCTCATCATGTTGACACTTTCCTTGATAATCTCAAGCATGTTGATCACATTTTCTGCACCTGTGTAGGTATAGTTGATTTTGGCCTTGCCATTCTTGGGTTTAGAGGTTTCCCCCTTTTCATATTTGGGCAAAGGCTCCTTGAATGCCTTATGGTCTACATTGCTATTCAACCCATCAATCTAAAGTTTGCCACTTTCAATAAGATCCTGAATAAGGTCTTTAAGTTTCCAGCAATGTTCGATGTCATGTCCAATGCCATTATGGAATTTATAGAAAGATTTTCCATTCCACCAATGTGGCTTAATGTTAGGTATGCAGAAATTTTTTGGATCTTGTGGTTGTGCAAGGTTATTGGTAATAAGCGTCTTGAAAACATCCTCATAGGAGTCACCCAGTTTAGAAAATTGTCACCTCTCCTTTTTAGGCTTATCCTGGTACTTTGGTTTATGCTCTTGTTGGTTGGAGGATGTGTTGAGCTTCATAGCTTGGACTGCACTAGACAAATGGAGGACTCCTTGATCCTTGGCTTGGGAAGAATCCACAACTCTATCATTGACTACTTTCTTATTCTTGTTCCAGTGCAAGTGTTTGTCTTTGTCCTTATTAGCATGGTTAGTATTCTGACCATTGTTGTTATTGCTATGTTTGGTCAAAATGCCTTTCTCTTTCAAGACATCCTCAATTCAACATGTGGTTTTGACCATAGTGTCGAAGGAATCAAAGACCATCTTCCAAACCTCATACCACATTTCAGGCACCAAATTGCTAACAATGATATCAATCCTTTCATGCTCAAGGATAGGCCTTGAATAGCGAGAGCACAATCATCTCCATCTTTGCAAGAAGGTAACAAAGGATTCCCCTTGGTTCTATTTCAAATTGCACAAGTCTAACATAGTGACTGATCTTGACAAGTTGTATGCAAAATGTTGAACAAATCTGTGGACAAGTTCCTTGAAATTTTTGATGGGAGGGGTTATGTTGGTAAACCACTCCATGGCTTGGCCCTTGAGACTCCTTGGAAATAATCTCATAAGATAGGAGTCATCTTGGTGAAACTCAAAATTCATGCTGTAGAACTGACACACATGATCATGTGGGTCGCCATTGCCGTCATACTTGTCATACTAGGCGCCAAAAATGTACACACTAAATGGTGCACTTCTCTAAGTAATTACTTCCAAGGGAATCCATGAATGGGAAACCTTGAGAAAGTGACCTAGAGCTCCCTAGGCATGGAGTCAAGAGGATGTTGATGGTGCTCTCAGCTAGAGCTATTGAAGCATGCAACCTTGCTAGTAAACCACACAATGGGATATTCAAAAAGATAAAGGCAAGAATGCCAATATCTTCAAGAATCAAGAATGGAAATACAATGCAACTATGCTAAGAATGAAGATGCAAGCTAAGCTATGAAAGGAAATTAGTACAAATCCCTACTAATTAAGCTATGTGAGATAATCTAGAGCATAAAAGAAACTAAGCTAGAAAGCATAAACATGAAGCTAAGAATGCAAGAATGCTACTAGAATGCAAGAATGATCTCCAAAGCTCCAAAGTCTTGAAGAAATCCTGTAGCATAAGATTAGTATTCAAAGTTGGGATCCTAGAATGTGTTAGCACTGGTAAAAAAATTTATGGCTACATCCCCTTTTTCCTGGCCTCTGCATCTTTTTTCCTTGTTTCCGGTCTAAACCCTAGGCAAAAATTCAAAAATCTACCCATTGCCACGAAAAACCCTTGTTTTGTCTCACCCTGTTCTAATTTTGTGTTACCTTTTTGCACCACTTAAGAATCCCTTAGTGCACGTGGTTATTTCCTCTACTCGGTGTTCATTGAATCGGTAATACTTTTTCATGCCTTGTAAACTTTTCAACGATTCAGCGAACAATGTTCACATAATCTATAAATGCCTTGCGGTCTTATCTTTTTATTCGATGACCTGGTGAACATTGATATCTTTTTCCCATGGTGACTCATTCCTGAAGTTGAGGTGCCTTACAATGAGATTCTAAATTGACGGTTGTCTTATAAGCGGATACAATCTTTCTAGCTCATAAGATCTTGCACTTGTCATTGATTTCCTGTTGTGATGTGGCTTTTCCTTTCAAGTGGGTCCACATGCCAGATGTGCTGATTTGGAAATATTTGCTTCATCCACGAGGTGCTAAATTGACTTTTGTTAGAGGTATGCACTTTTGTGACAACCGTTGATCTCTCTTCAGGCGGGCCCAGTTTCTGGTCTAAGGCTTTGGTGGAGTGGTTAAATCTTTGGCGGTCCTGATAAAAGTCTTTAGTGTTCATGCATTCTCATAATTATTTGGTGGAGTTGTATACTTTTAGTGAATGGGAAAATAGGTGTATTCATTGAATCTCTAAAAGTGTAGCAGTGTTTCAAATTTTGCTACGAATTAGCGAAATCTCTTTGGTTGCTAATTCGCTAGGTCATCAGTGGGCCCTAAAATTTTTATTTATTCACCAGTTTGTGAAGAGTAACCTGAGGTTAAGATGGGACTTCATGATTTAGTGAAAAGATTTGTTTGTTGAATCATTTGATCTAACATGGGTTGACTAATATATTCTGCGACTTGGAGTTTCCCTGCAGTCGCATATTCACTGAGTGGTCAAGGGTCAAGTGATTGCTGAGAATGATGGGACTAATTTCCATGTGTTGTTGAGGTGTCAGGTTTTGATTGGTCATGGATTATAGGTATGCAAACACATCAGTGGGGCTGAGGATTTCCAAGTTCAGTGGGTTCTGACGGTGTCAGAGCATCGACAACTAGCATATGATCTTAAGTGTTTTCTCTGACACATGTGCTTTTGCGATAGCTGTTGATCTCATCTGGTGTCAAAGGGTTGTCAGGGTAGCGAGAGATTCTCCATCCAATGGTTGTCTTATAATCTGAAAGAATCTTTTGGCTCTATACAAACTTTAGACAATCGTCGATCTTCATGATGTGGGCCCAGTGAATCTCTCAATTTTTTTTTGGTCGATCTGATAAAGGGTTAGCGGTGCCAAAAAAATTCAAAGGTTTCACTCTTTCACATAATAAAATGGAGAAGTGCTAAATGTTTTGGTGATTTGGTGAACAAGTGTTCGCGTAGTAGCTAAATAAACTGGTAGAGAGGAAAAATGTTTAGTGAACTGGCAAAATTCCTTCAGTCACTCATTCACCAGTAATGAACCAAGGTTAAGTGTTTTTCTTTGTTCATTGATTCGCTGAGGTTAAACATTAGTTGGAGTTTCATTTTGCATATGAGATAGCTTTGGTCACGTGGTCGCTAAATGTAAACCAGGATTCCTATTAAAGGTAAATCATAAGACCCACGAAATATCAAGATCAGACGGTCATGATATAAAGTTGATTCAAATTTGAATGTCGACCACCGATTTGTGGTTTGAGACATAAAGTAGCCACTATAGTTTGAATTCAAATTTCCAGTGGGTTTCTCAGCGATAGAAAGGACTGGTTTTTAATGCTTTCACAGCTGGCTTTGATTAGTTTGGTGGTGCTGATTGTTGCAGTGTGGTCCAACAAGTATGATGATTGATTGCAGGGATTTTTATGTTGTGGGGAGAATGAATAATGGTGCTCGAGGCATGTTGCAGGAGTCAAATTAGAATGAATTTGCAAGATTTTTTTGATCTTTAGTACATTTCCAAAGGATTTACCATAAGTGAAGATTGGATTTTGGATCTGATTTGCTCAGGGTTGCTTGGTTTTCCCTCCCAATGTATTAATTTTTGATATGTTTGAATTATTTGGTGGGTGGAAACCCTAACCCTTACCCTAGTTACCCGTAGCTTGTTGCATCCTAACCTATTTAGGATTCTAGGGTAACCAGTGGTATATAGTGTGGAAATTTTGATTTTGTAGGGGTTCCAGTTGCAAAGTTCAAACTCGGTCCCGAGTTTTTGGTCCCAAGGTTCTGTAATATTTTTTGACTCAGTGTTTGTTAATGAAAGAAGAAAGTTGCAGGTCTAAGCTATAGTTTGCAAGCAGGGTGCTTTTTGGTTCATTATATACCTTGAAGGAATTCATCATACTTAATATAAATATCTGGTTCTTATCTCTCCTTTGTGTCAAGTCAAGTAAGCTTTGATTTTTCTGGCTCATTACATATTGTTTGTATGTATGTATCTTCATTCTTGAGTTCTAATCTAGGATTGGATTAAACTATGCTCTAGATGGGATATAGGTTTTCCCTTGTCTATGTAAGGATGTTTTCGTAAGCAATAAAGATTAGGATAAATGTATTTATGGTTATGAATTCTTGGATATTTTCAAGTTTGTGTGTCTTTGTGTCTAAGGAATCTTGTCCAATGGATGAGGCACTAGCCTAAATGAGTATTCCTCTTGTTAATATACACTGGTTGAAGTTATTACATCCCAAAAATATTTAAATCAATAACCTTTTTAAGCTTTAAGTAGTTGGTTGTGTGGTTTTGTCACCATATGGTAATGGAGATTCAATGAATGTGGGATTAGCATTTAGCACTTTCTTACTATCAATATGTTGTCTAGACTCAGTCTTTGGTGTGTGAAGTGTAGTTTTCACTGGGTTAGGTGCACCCACCTTGGTTTTGCAGAGCTAGAAGTGAAGAGGGCAGTCTTGTCCCTATAGTTGGTCCAGTTACCCTAAGATCCCTATACATTTTGGAATTAACCACTCCTAAGATATATCTGAGGGTATATTGGCAGCCTAAGAGTATAAGCATCCATTTTGAACACCAACAAGATGGAGACTCTACTAGAAAAATATTACACAAGTCTATAGTAACCAGTAGGTCATCATTGGAAAAAATGGGGTTATTCTTGTCCCTTGTCTTGTCATCTCATTTGGATATTTGTTAAGTGAGAAAATAGTATTGTGAAATTCCCAATATACTTGGGTGGTGACTCAAACATCTCTGCAGCAGTGATGGTCAGTGGACTATTTATAGAATGAGTTACAGAGGTACTAGGTCTCAGAGAAAGGAGCATCCTAAAGACATAATGGAAGAAGGTATTCCAAGCACTTCCAGGCCTAGTCAGACAAGGGGAGGAAAGAAGAAAAGAAATGTTTCTCATACTTGGAAGAATTAAAAAGATACAAGACAAGAAACTCAAACCAAGCCTAATCAAGAAGAAAATATTTCAGAATATGAAGAGGCTATTGATTTGGGACTAAACTAGTATGAGGATGAATTTCAAGTGGGAGATGATGAGTCTAAAACTACTCTCCCTGAATCAGAAGAGATCTTTGAAGAGGTCTATGAATTGGAAAGAAGAGTCCAAGAACAAGTTGCTATCAGACAGTAAAGAGAAAAGGACAAAGAAGACAGAGTAAGACAAGCAATGATAAGGGTTGATCAGCTAAAGAGGTAGTTGCTAGATTTGGAGGCAATTAATTTTGTCCCAGAGCTTGAAAGAATAGAAGAACAACCTATTGTGTATAAAACACATGAGGTAACTAGGCCTAGAGATAAGGGCAAATAGAAAGCTGTTGGAGTTCAAATCAATGAACAAGTTCATGTGGAAAACCCATTAGAGCAAGGGTTGAGATTAGATGCAGACCTTGAGAAGGCTAGAAAGGAAAAAGAAATGTGGGCTAAAGAACTAGAGAAAGCAGAGTTGGAGGCTACTGTTGTAGAAATGAGGAAGAAGATTGATTTTCTCAAGCATACCTCAGGACCTTCAAATGTTGCTCCTTCTTTCTTGGGACAAGGTGGAAATCATGGTAACCTTGTAGCTCAAACAAATGGCATTTCAGGTGCTACTAAAATTCCTATTGGTTCAAACACTAGGACATCTACATCTCAAGGAATGGATCCACCACATGGAGTTCTTGTTCATGAAAGGTATAAACAACTTATCTTTTTTGGTATTCCTGGTTATCCTAATGTAATTCCTGATGAAATTAGAAAGAAGCTCCCAAAGTTTGTTGGAAACAATGTCATTACATGTGAAGAACATCTAAAAAAATTTATGGATGTAATAGATGATTATAATGTTGAGCCTGATGATGTTGTAATGAAATTATTTGTACAATCTTTGACTAAGGATGCTAGGGATTGGTTTAGAGGATTGCCCCATGCTATTATAGGATCTTGGAATGAATTTAAGAATTTTTTCAAGGAGCATTATGGAGATAAAACAAATGAGGTTTTTTTTTGAATGAATTCAATAACATAAAGAAAAATCAGAATGAAGAGGTTCTTGAATTTAATATAAGATTCCAAAAGGCTATGCATAGGCTACTGCAAGTTATCAGATTAGATGATAGGGTGTGTCTTGTGACATACTTGAATGCTTTTGATGAAAAGATGGATTACCTCTTAAGGGATAAGAACCCTAGAAATCTTGGGGAGGCTTACAAGTTGGCTATCAACATAGAGAGTAATAGAAGAATATCAAGAAAATTAGGGAGAAGAGACAATTGTAGGCCTCAAGTGCAAAATAAGAAAGAGATGGGAAGGTCTGCTAACTTTAAGCCAAAGGAGGAGGATAATATAAAGTAAATTCTAAGTGCTTTAGAGGATCTAAAGCCTGATGAAAAAAGAAACAATAGGGTTGTAACAAATGATCGGCCTATTTCAAGTAATTTCAGTAGGCAACCAAGAATGCAAAATTACCCATACAATACTCAGTGGAAGGATGGCAAGCCCATTTTTCCAGTTAAAAGGGATAGGCCTGATGATAGGATTCCTAATCCTTTGCAAAGAAATTTAGTCAATGTGAATGATGATGTCCCATGGTGTACTGCTTGTCAATCTCCTCATAGTCTAGAACATTGTGTTATTGCTCTGAATTTATTTGAGAATCAAGAACAAGATGAAAAATATGATCAGAGTGGTTGTGCAATGACTTCTTCACATGCATGGGATGAGGTTGACTCTACTGATGGTGAGGAAGAATATTTTGATGGTGTTGGATGTAGTGCAGTGAAGTGTGAGGAACATGTTTCCTTAAGGAGACCCTCTGATGAAGAAATTGCTCAAATCACTACAGACATGGTCACTCAAGCCAAGAGCAATTATAATTTGAGAAATAGGATAGTTGGAAGCACAAATGGTAAACTAGGTAGTATGTTTATCAAGAAATCAAAAAAGAGTACACAACAGCATGAGGAAAAGGAGAAGGATGCTGGTGTTGTCACTAAGGTTAAAGTAAAAAATAAGATGGGACCTGCTACAATACCTCAGGGTAAAGCAAGGACACCAGAGATAGGTGTTCCCATACCTCAGAATGAAGATGAATTTGTGCAAAAAGGTAAGTCTAATTTGACTGTCAAAGTAGAAGATAAAGATGTCACTATGATTAAGGATGACATGGGTAACCATACATATGTTCCCATTGATATGACTAAATTGCTTTCACAAATAACTGTTAAGGTTCCATTGTTAGAAATGATGAGAATAAAAGAGCACAAGGTCAAGGCCTTGGATTGGGTAAATGGTGCCTCTTCTATAAAGGTCCAAGAAATGAACAGAGGTGATAAGCATGTGGCTTCTTTAGATGACACACCTGATAGTAAAAATGAAGAAATTGTCTCTGAGATTCCTCAGAGGTATTTGGATGCAAACGTTGTAAATACTGCATCAGGGACAATGGATCCTTTCTTCTTGTCCCTTATGATAAATGGAAAATTCTTGAAGAATTGCATGATTGATTCAGGAGCATCAAACACTATCATGCCTGCAGAGATCATGAAGTCATTAGGACTAAAGGTTGATACACCTCATGGGAGATGCCAAGCTATGGACTCAAGAGAAGTACCAGTTATTGGTACCATTAAGGCTTTGCCTTATAAATTAGCAGCATTTCCTGACAAACTGTTAACTATGAGTGTTCTTGTAGTTGACATTCCTCCTCAATATGGAATGTTGTTATCTAGAAAATGGAGTGCCTCTATGGGAGGAAGTATTCAATGTGACTTTTCTTTTGCTACTTTTAACATTGAAGGAGAAAGTGTGAAAGTTTCAAGGGAAGCTAGAACTCCACATATGATTGAGGAGGATGAAGATGACAATATGAATTGCTTTGTTGACACTGACATTGGTTCTTTCCAAGTTTAGGAGAGAGAGGTGCAAGAAAAGGTCAAGCCTGTCCTTCTGGCTGATGATGAAAATAACATGGTAGAAGGTAATGTCTTATGGACCTTGTATTTTGATGGAGCAAGTTCTAAGGAAGGTGCCAGAGTAGGACTGCTATTGATATCCCCAAGTGGTAAGACTTTTAAGTTTTCTTTCACTCTCTTGTTCTTTTGCATAAATAATGTTGCCGAATATGAGGCTCTACTGATTGGTTTGAGACAAGCATCAAAACATGGAATCAAACATCTTAGGGTGATTGGTGATTCTGAGTTAATAGTTTCTCATATTAGATCAAAGTATGCATCCAAGAATTAAAGGCTAAAATAATATAGAAATGTTGTTTGGGATGAAATTGAAGGTTTCAGTGCCTTTGGTATTGATTGGATGGATAGAAGCCAAAATAGGATGGTTGACTTATTAGCAAACATAGCATTAAGGCCAAAGGATATTACCTTTGTAGGGATATCCAAGATTGAGTGTAAGTCTAGGCCTTCTATCCCAGACAATGTTGAGAATTGGCAGGTATTTTCTGATGATCGGGATATACTAAGGTTTTTGCAATGTGATTCTCATTTTGATGATCAGGAGATGGATTTCAGCACTTATATTAACATTAGAAATGGAAAAGAGAATGTTCTTGGGAAAGAAGTTTTGCAACTAAAGTCAAATAGGATCCCAAGGGGATTGGTTGCTCTTGAGAGGGCATTTGATGATAAAGAAAGGACTTGTTTTCCTAAATTTGTTGATAAGATAAATGATTTGGAGGAAATAAATTTAGGAACAAGTCAAGTACCCAAAAATGTTTACATAGGTAAATGTTTGTCTCAAAGAACTAGGAACAATTTGATTGATCTTCTCAAAAACTTTTGACATGTCTTTGCATGGCCTTATGATGATTTGAAAACCTATAGAGAAGATCTATTCCAGCATGAAATACCATTGAAAGAAGGAACTAAACCTTTTAGGCAAAAATTAAGGCCTGTGAACCCTACCTTGGCACCAAAAATGCAAGATGAACTCAAAAAGATGATGGATGCTGGCATCATCAAGCCTGTCAGACATTCTACTTGGGTGTCAAACTTGGTTCCAGTCAGAAAAAAGAATGGTGACATTAGGTTATGTGTTGATTTTGGGAATTTGAATGTAAATTCTTTGAAGGAAAATTATGGTTTGCCTAATATGGAAAATATGTTGCAGAAGGTTACTGGATCAGAGTTAATGTTCATGATGGATGGTTTCTCTAGATATAATCAGGTCATGGTCAGGGAGTCAGAATAGTTCAAGACTACATTCACTACCCCTTGGGGAACATATGTTTATGTTAGAATGCCTTTTGGTCTGACTAATGTAGGAGCTACTTTTCAGAGAGCTATGGATGTGGCCTTTGCAGACTTCATAAAAAAATTTCTAGTGGTATATCAGGATGATCTCATAGCATATTCAAAAAAGGAAGATTAGCATTGTGAACATCTTGAGAATATTTTTATCAGGGCTTTGGAGTATGGGATTTCTTTGAATCCAAAGAAGTGTTCTTTTGGTGTTGTGGAAGGCAAGCTCTTAGGACATATTGTGTCTAAGGATGGAGTGAGGATTGACCCTAAAAGGGTTATGGCTATAGATAAGCTTTCACCACCTAGAAATGTTAAAGGAATACAATCTTTCTTTGGGTAGGTAAATTTTCTAAGGAGATTTGTTACAAATTTTGCGGAAATCAGTCTCCCTATCTCTAGGATGTTGAAAAAAGAAGAAAAGATTGAATGGAATGAAGAAGCGGATGAATCTTTCAGAAATATCAAAAAGGCCATCAAGGATGCTCCAGTTTTGAGGACACCTGATTATGGTAAGCCCATGAAGATTTTTTCTTTTGCTTCTTGTCATACAGTTTCAGCAGTTTTATTGCAAAAGAATTCAAATGGATATGAAAAACCCATATCATTTTTTAGCAAATCCTTACAAGCAGTAGAATTGAAATATGATATTACTAAGAAATAGGCTTATGCCTTAGTCAAAGTAGTCAAGGCTTTTAGATGTTACCTTGTAAGAGCTAAGGTGGTTGCTTATGTTCCTAGTACTGCAGTTAAGGATATATTGGTGCAACAAGAAGTTTTAGGGAAAAGATGTAGATGGATCAATAGGATCCAGGAATTTAATATTGATATCCAGATTACAAAATTAGTAAGAGGCTTAGGTCTTGAAAAATTAATGGCACAAAGCAATTTAATTGCAAATCATGTGAATGTGTTAGAAGAAGAACAAAGACCATATGTTTGTGATATGGATTGTTGTGATTGGTACAAAGATGTTATTGGTTACTTGCAAAAATTGATCCTTCCCCCTGAGATGGATGAAAATAGAAGGAGAACTATCAAGTTGCAATCAGAAAGGTATGTTATTATACATGGTAAGTTATGGTGGAGAAGCAATGAAGGAGTATTGCTAAAGTGCATAGACCATGAGAGGTCTGAAGCTCTGTTAAAGGAAATGCACCAAGGCGTGTGTGGAGGACACTATATGGCAAAGACCACAGCTCACAAGATCCTTAGGTCTAGATTTTGGTGGCCTACAGTTTTAAGGATACACATCAGTTTGTAAGAAGATGTGATGCATGTCAGAGATTTGCTGGAAAGTTGAAATTTAATGGGAATTTACCACTCATACCTGTTGCAGTTCAGGCTCCTTTCCAGAAGTGGGGTATTGATTTTATTGGGGGGATTCCAGAAAAATCTAGTGGTGGACATTCTTACATACTAGTGGCAACAGACTATTTTACTAAGTGGGTTGAAGCTATCCCCACTAGAAAGGCTACTAGCAAAGTTGTAGTAGACTTTGTGATGCAGAACATCCTTACTAGGTTTGGTTGCCCAGAGGTAATTGTGGTTGATAATGCAATGTGTTTTAGATCACAGGAATTTAGTGATTTTTGTCAACAATATGGGATACACATTTCATTTTCTTCCCCATATCATCCACAAGGAAATGGTCAGGCTGAGTCTAGTAATAAAAGTCTGATCAAGATTCTCAAGAGAGTGTTAGACAAGAATAAGAAGGCCTGGGACTCAAAGTTATGGTGGGCACTATGGGCTGACAGCATAACTATTAAGAAGGCCATAGGTTGTGCTCCATTTGATTTGGTGTATGGAATAAGTGCTAGATTGCCTCAAAATAATTTATTGCAGATGTATAAGTTTATCCAGGCATATGATGAAGTTTTGAATGATGAGATGAGAGTAAGAATGGATGAGCTGATCTAGTTGGAGAAGGTGAGGAGAGATGCACATGAAAAGAATGAGACATTGTAGAGACAATGTAAGAATTTGTTTGCTAAAAGGGCTACTCAAAGGAGTTCTGAAATTGATGACCTTGTCTTGATGTGGAACACAAGGTTAGAAGATAAGGGGAAGCATGGAAATTTTGATCCAATATGGTTGGGCCCTTATCTTATTGAAAGAAAATGGGGGACAAACTCTTATGTCCTGAAGGATTTAACTGGTGGTACTTTGGAATTGCCTATTCATGGACAATTCCTAAAGTTTTACTTCTCCTGAAGTATCTTTTCCATGAATAGTAGTTTAGGATTTCCCCTGTACAGTCATCTATTTTTTCTTTTTGGGTCGAAGTTTTGAGTTGGTCTACTCTTCCAAGAGATTCTATCTTGCTCGTTCTATCTGTAGGAGATACAAGTCCCTGAGTATGAGCCATTGTTAGCACTGGTAAAAAAATTTATGGCTGCATCCCCTTTTTCCTGGCCTCTGCATCTTTTTTCCTTGTTTCTGGTCTAAACCCTAGGCAAAAATTAAAACATCTAGCCGTTGCCATGAAAAACCCTTGTTTTGTCTCACCTTGTTCTAATTTTGTGTTACCTTTTTGCGCCACTTAAGAATCCCTTAGTGCACATGGTTATTTTCTCTACCCAGTGTTTGTTGAATCGGTAATACTTTTTCATGCCTTATAAACTTTTCAGCAATTCAACAAACAGTGTTCGCATAATCTCTAAATATCTGGTGGTCTTATCTTTTTATCTAGTGACCTGAAAAACACTAATATCTTTTTCCCATGGTCACTCATTCGTGAAGTGGAGGTGCCCTATAGTGAGATTCTAAATTGACAGTTGTCTTATGAGTGAATAGAATCTTTCTGGCTCATAAGATCTTGCGCCTACCATTGATTTCCTGTTGTGATGTGGCTTTTCCTTTCAAGCAGGTCCACATGCCAGATGTGCTGATTTGGCGGTATCTGATTGGTCCATGAGGTGCTAAATCAACTTTTGTCAGAGGTATGCACTTTTGTGACAACCATTGATCTCTCTTCAGGCAGGCCCAATTTCTGGTCTAAGGCTTTGGGGAAGCGGTTAAATCTTTGGTAGTCCTGATAAAAGTCTTTGGTGTTCGTGCATTCTCATAATTATTTGGTGGAGTTCTATACTTTTAGTGAATGGGCGAATAGGTGTATTCACTAAATCTCTAAATAATGTAGCAGTGTTTCAAATTTTTTTGTGAATTGGCAAAATCTCTTTGGTTGCTAATTCGCTAGGTCATCAGTGGGCCCTAAAATTTTTATGTATTCACCAGTTCGCGAAGAGTAACTCGAGGTTAAGAAGGAACTTCACGATTCAGCAAAAACCTTTGTTTGCTGAATCATTTGATCTAACATGGGTTGAGTAATATATTCTGTGACTTGGAGTTTCCCTGCAGTCACATATTCGCCGAGTGGTCAAAGGGTCAAGTGATTGCTGAGAATGGTGGGACCGATTGCCATGTGTTGTTAAGGTGTCAGGTTTTGATTGGCCATGGATTACAGGTATGTAGACACATCAGTGGGGTCAAGGATTTCCAAGTTCAGTGGATTCTAATGATGGTAGAACATCGACGGCCAGCATATGATCTTAAGGGTTTTCTCTGACACATGCACTTTTGCAACAGCTGTTGATCTCATCTGGTGTCAAAGGGTTGTCAGGGCAGGGAGAGATTCTCCATCTGATGGTTGTCTTATAATCTAAAAGAATCTTTTGGCTCTATGCAAACTTCAGACAACCTTCAATCTTCTTGATGTGGGCCTTGTGAATCTCTCAGTTTTTTTTTTTGGTGGATCTGATAAAGGGTTAGTGGCGCTGACAAAATTCAAAGATTTCACTCTTTCCTATAATAAAATGGTGAAGTGCTAAATGTTCTGGCAATTTGGCAAACAAGTGTTCATGTAGTAGCTAAATAAACTGGCAAAGAGGAAAAATGTTTAGTGAACTGGTGAAATTCCTTCAGTCACCCATTCACTAAGGTTAAGTGTTTTTCTTTGTTCACTAATTCACTAAGGTTAAACATGAGTTGGGGTTTCATTTCATGAATGAGATAGCTTTGGTCACGTGGTCGCTAAATGTAAACCAGGATTCCTATTAAAGGTAAATCATAAGACCCGTGAAATATCAAGATTAGACGGTCATGATATAAAGTTGATTCGAATTTGAATGTCAACTGTCAATTTGTGGCTTGAGCCATAAAGTAATTCTTGCAGTTTGAATTCAAATTTCCAGTGGGTTTCTCAACCATAGAAAGGACTAGTTTTTAATGCTTTCATGACCGAATTTGATTAGTTTGGTGGTGCTGATTGTTGCAGTGTGGTCCAGCGAGTATGATGATTGATTGCAAGGATTTTTATGTCATGGGGAGAATGAATAACGGTGCTTGAGGTGTGTTGCAGGAGTCAAATCAGAATGAATTTGCAAGAGTTTTTTATCTTCAGTACATTTCTAGAGGGTTTACCATAAGTGAAGATTAGATTTTGGATCTGATTTGCTCAGGGTTTCTTGGTTTTCCCTCCCAGTGTATTAATTTATGATATGTTTGAATTGTTTGGTGGGTGGAAACCCTAACCCTTACCCTGGTTACCTGTAGCTTGTTGCATCCTAACTTTTTTAGGATTCCAGGGTAACCAGTGGTATATAGTGTGGAAATTTTGATTTTGTAGGGGTTCCAGTTGAAAAGTTCAAACTCAGTCCTAAGTTTCTGGTCCCAGGGTTCTGTAATAGTTTTTGACTTAGTGTTCGTTAATGAAAGAATAAAGTTGCAAGTCTAAGCTATAGTTTGCAAGCAGGGTGCTTTGTGGTTCACTATATACACAGAAGGAATTCATATAAATATTTGGTTCTTATCTCTCCTTTGTGTCAATTCAAGTAAGCTTTGAGTTTTCTAGTTCATTACATATTGTTTGTATGTATGTATCTTCATTCTTGAGTTCTAATCTAGGATTGGATTAAACTATGCTCTAGGTGGGATATAGGTTTGCCCTTGTCTATGTAAGGATGTTTTCATAAGCAGTAAAGATTAGGATAAATGTATTTATGGTTATGAATTCTTAGATATTTTCAAGTTTGTGTTTCTTTGTGTCTAAGGACTCTTTCCCAATGGATGAGGCACTGGCCTAAATGAGTATTCCTCTTGTTAACATACACTGGTTGAAGTTATTGCATCCCAAAAATATTTAAATCAATAACCTTTTTAAGCTTTAAGTAGTTGGTTGTGTGGTTTTGTCACCATATGGTAATGGAGAGTCAATGAATGTGGGGTTAGCATTTAGCACTTTCTTACTATCAATCTATTGTCTAGACCCAGTCTTTGGTGTGTGAAGTGTAGTTTTCACTGGGTTAGGTGCACCCACCTTGGTTTGGTAGAGCCAAAAGTGAAGAGGGTAGTCTTGTCCCTATAGTTGGTCCAGTTACCCTAAGATCCCTATACATTTTGGAATTAACGACACCTAAAATCTATCTGAGGGTATATTGGTAGCCTAAGAGCATAAGTGTCCATTTTGAAGACCAACAGAATGAGAAAAGAGCTCTCCTTTTAAAGGAATTGAAAAGGAATGGACAATGGAGATTAAGAGGCAAAAGATTTAATCAAGGGTGGAGCTTGAAAGAGGAGCAATCCATGTGCACAAATCTCCTCCAATGAGAAAATAAGAGTTGACTTTTGTGTCCATATGAGACAAAAAGGCCTTTTCTCCTTTTTATAAAATAAGAATAATGCTTTATTTGTGCAACTTGCGATAAGAGGGAAAGTGGGGGATTTTTATTTAATAAAAAGGGAGGAAATTCCTTTTAAATAAATAAAGACTTTAGGATAAAATGGTTAGCCCATATAAAAATGGGATTTGATCAAGGAAATTGATATAATTGAAAAATGCTAATTTTTGAAAATATTGATTCAGGGATTTGATAAATTTCTGAATGGGGGCCCAAAGTCTAGGTGACCATTTTAGGGTGCATACAAGTAGACTCCATGTACACATTTTTTACAAAAGCATGGGCCCTGAAAATCATGGGAATAAATTTCAATGTCTTTCCCTAGGCGAGCCTATGATGAGCCCGACTAGGAGAGACTAAGCTACATCAACAAAAACTTATAGGGGTGTGCATGAAGCTATGTATTAGGGATTGGAGGTTGAAGGAAGGGATCTTAAAAAGATTTTTTGAATAGGAGAGGGTCTAACCAATCCATTTGGTTTCCCAACACTTGGATACAAGCCAAGAAACCAGAGGAGTACTAAAACCCTCCCAAAACACTCATTTTTGGTTATGGCATTGTACGAAAGGGTAGAACCCTAAAACCTCAAAAATCCTTGAGAGGTTGACCATTGAAGCAAGAATCCATAAGAAATTTTTAGGTTCCTTTGGCATGACCTTTGAGAAAATTCCTATTTTCTTGGAATAGGAGACCTAATAGGGGCTCTTCCTTGTAGGTCTATTTTGTGAAGAATCCATGAAATCGGTAAAGGAGATAGGTAAATAAGCACTTCCAAAACCCCTAAATGGACAAATGAAACATATTTGAACACCTCCTCACCTCTACAAGAGTTGATTTCAACATTGGAGGTGGAAATTCCTTAGATGGCATCACTGGCACAATTTGCATTGCATTTTGTGAAGGTGTTTAGTAATGGATTGAAGGAAGACTCTTGTGATCATTTTTAGTTTGTTTTAGGTGTGTACTTACATTCTATAGAAGTAGGGACTATATAAATAATCCTAAGACAAGACTCAGCCTATTTAAGTCAATCTTGGACCTAATACCAAGGTTGGAATGTCAAATGTACAGACTTTTGGTTTTGAGAATTGAAACAATGCAGAAGTTTGTGTGGATCTTTGTAGCTATTGAGTTGCAGAAGAATGTTTTTTATTGTAATGTGAAATGAAATTAGTGGAGATATTAGAGTAGTGTTTTTCCTTTCATTCAGTATCACTAGTTTAGGAATTTTTGTTTATTTCCTTAGTCTGCATAAATTATTTGTGCTTTGTCTATTCACTGGTTCAAACCGGGAGATTATTAGAAATGGAGACCTAGCTCACTATCCCAACATTCAATCTGTACAACCTATTAGGGATAGTGAGTAGAATCCATGTACATATTCTATATAGAAGCATGGGCCCTAGAAAGAATGGGAAGAAATTTCAATGTCTTGCCCTAGGCGAGCCTGACTAGGAGAGACTAAGCTACAACAAAAAAAACTTGCAGGGGTGTCCATGACGCTATGTATTAGGGATTGGAGGTTAAAGGAAAGGATATTACCAAGATCTAGTAAAGAGGAGAGGGTCTAACCAATCCATTTGGTTTCGCAACACTTTTAAATAATCCAAGAAACCAGAGGAGTCCTAAAACCCTCCCAAAACACTCATTTTTGGTTAGGGCATTGTACAAAAGGGTAGAGCCCTAAAACCTCAAAAATCCTTGAGAGGTTGACCATTGAAGCAAGAATCCATAAGAAATTTGTAGGGTCCTTTGTCATGACCTTTGAGAAAAGTCCCATTTTACCAAAATAGTAGACCTAATAGGGGCTCTTCCTTGTAGGTCTATTTTGTGAAGAATCCATGAAATCGGTAAAGGAGATAGGTAAAGGACTTACAAAACCCCTAAATGAAAAAATGAAACATATCTGAACACCTCCTCACCTCTACATGAGTTCATGTCAACATTGGAGGTGGAAATTCTTTAGATGGCATCAAGGGATAGTGTGCAGGAGAGCTAGAGAAGCACTAAGAACTTAGCTAGTCTTGGTAGTCTTTGCATGATAGTTGGGTTGGTCAGTTGACTAGGGGATCAATACTCAAATGGAGATCCTATAGGTTAGTAGGTGTCTAGAAAGAGCACCTTAAGGTCACTTGTGAGATCTAGGCATGAGCTTGTGATTGGCTCATCCAACCTCCCTATCACCTCCTTGGCTAATATATCTTCATATTATGTTAGGAACTCATTTTCTTTAAGATAGAGTGTTTCATCCATTCCTCTTGCAATTAATTTTGTGTGAACCTTTTCTATTTATTCTTCCAGTTTAGCTTTGGACTCAAATATATTTCCAAAATGATCTTTGTTCCAAATCTTAAGCTTATTTTAATAATCTTTAATATGTTGACTATCTTATATAGCTTAGATCTTGAGACATCTACTTCCTTCCACCATTGTTTAATTATTTCTAGTACTCTCTCATCTCTTAACCACATTTGTTCAAACTTAAATGGGCATTTGTTAGTTCTTGTCTCTTCTACTATCATAAGTTGGACCAAGTAATGGTATGATCTAGATATTGGCATTATTTATGCTTCTATGGTATGAGGGAAATTCACCAAAATTCCTTTAAGAAAGAACCTATCCAATTTCCATACTATGTAATTTTTCTTCTTTTATTCCATGTAAATGCATTCTTAATAGTTTTTAATTTTCATGAAATTATTTATTTTGACCCAAAATATAAAGTCTATGGTTGATTGTGACATCTTTTCACACCCTCCCCATTATTTTGTATAATTTTTTATAGAAAATAAAATCACCCCAATGATACAAATTTGATCAGGGGTATTCTGCAAATATTGTTCTATCTCATACCATACTTGTTTTTTTATCTCTACTTTGTGTTGGTCCATAAACATTCACTAGGAGGAAATTAAGATTATTATTTATGCTCTTCACCCAGCCACTCATCCAATAACTTTGATACCTATCCATTGTAAATGCAACAAACCTTAGATCCCATATTATTGCTAACCCCCCCAATCCTCCATTTGCAGGGGAGCCAACAACTTCCCTAAATCCTATACTTTTCTTGAATGTTTCAATGTCCTCTATATTTAATTTGGTTTCTTGAATCATTATTAAATTTTGGTTAGTATTAGTAATGCAATGTTTAATAATACACTTCTTGTCAGGGGCAGTCATGCCCCTAACACTCCATGTTTGAGATTCTTGGATCCATGGGAAGGACCTTCCCATTCCCTACATAAAACATAGAATTCAATTTTGTCTGGACCTCTACTAACTCATCTTTACTTCTTAGTTTAGACATAGATTTTATGCCTCTCTTCTTGTTCTGCTCAACACAATCAAGGGTTTCCTTCCCTGATTCAAATTGTGCAATTCTTAGGATTTTAGAACCTCACTCCCTCTCCATGTTGTTTATCTGTATTATAATATTTTCTTCCTCTGTCTTTTCCTTTTCATTATCTCCATTTTCCATATTTTTTTCAATTAGCAACTATTTTTCCAGACCTACTTCATCTTCATTAGAAATTTCATCCACAAACCTTTCCATGAGATCATTGATAATATTATTGCATACTTGGTTCATTATCATAATCTATTGGAATTTTATGGAGGTCATATGTGTTTTAGTCACATGAGTGTGTTGTGGTGTTGTCATTGTTGGCAACATGTTTTTTTCTATGTCAAGAAAATATATTTTCCAATGGTATTGAAGATCAAATTGAAGAATGACTAAGTGTTTGGTCAATTGGTGATAGTGCATAAAGAAACCAACAATGAATTATTTATGGAGTAGATTATCAAATTAAGGTGTGCGGTCATAGAGTTAACATCTAAAAAGGTATATCTATCTATTCCTATGATCGCATCATTTATTTTGAAGTATTTTGAAAGTTATTGAAGATTGAAGTGAAATAGGTAGTTAGAATAGTGAATCAGTGGACACAGTTGGTTAGATTTGTGTTGCGATTAAATGTTTATGTTGGGTTGACATGTTTTTTTGGTTTTAACATTTTAAGATGAAATCAAGGATATTTTATTTTTATTTTTGTGTACTCACTCATAATGATAAGTTGGATTTGAGGGTCAACCTGTAAAATATTTTAGGGTTATAGCATGGACCTAGAACAAGTATATACAGGGTTAAGAAATTAATGTTGAAGAGAGTTGCGACATTTTTGAGATGATATGTGATGATTGTTGGATATTGTGTAGAGATAGTAAAGTATTCAGAGATGTGTAATTGATATAGAATTCATTGGATCTGTCATGTATTGAGTGAAAATATTAGTTCATTCTCTACTTGTTGATTCTAACAGATTGGAAAGAGAAATCCTTTAACAGAGTCATTCCTAACAAGGTGAGAAGGATCCTAAAAGATCTGAAGTGAAAATCTTCTAACAAGGTAGCTCTTTAGCTAGATTTTAAAATCACTTAGTAGGGTAGTCTTTAACAAGACTATTGTAGTTCTTAATCATACTATAAGTACTCTTAATTGGGTATAGACCTCAGAAAGGTTATTATAATTGATCCTAATAGGGATGATTTCTAAGTGCATTAGTTAAATCTTGTGGGTATCATCCCCACACATGGTTTTCTCCCTTTAACAAGGGTTTCCACGAAAAAAATCTTGGTGTTATGTGTTCAAATGTGTGAATGTTTTATATATTGTAATTGAATAGAGGTAAAATTGAATCACCTCTATTGAGATGTGTATGAGAGTGTAAATGTGTGGGGGAAATATGAGATCCACTCCTAAATCCAAATTCCCAAAGGAGAGATCCAATTTGATTAGCCAAAAGGCTAATGCACAATCGAATCAATCTATAGAGAATATGTAAGAGAGAGAAAAACCCTAAATTTCCCTATGGAGAATTGAAGTGTTTGGAATTTGAAATAATTGAAATACAAGTACTAACCTCAAATTAGGGAAAATTTGGAAAATGCCAATTTATGATGTTTGTGTGTACTTTCAGGCAATTCTGTAGCTTGTTTCAGATTGGAAATGTCGAGACAAAGAAAACCCAAAAAAAATTTGTCTTTCCACTGACATGTAGTCTTTGACTCTCATAAAAGGTCAAAGGCTACATTATTTATTTGAAGGTCGATTCTAACTTTGTTCACAGATCCTGAAAGTTTGCCGAAAAGAGTATCCAAATCTACTCTCAAATTCAAAATTCCACACATCTACTTGCAAGAAAAATGGTTTTTTTCTTCTTTTTTTTTTTGGGGGGGGGGGGGGGGGTTTGCCTTGGTCAAACCCTGGTTTAGAATCAACCTTAATATTGAACTTGAAATGGAGAATGCTAGCAAGTAGTAGAAATGGATCTAACAATGAAGCTATGCAATTCGATAGATATGTAATTGTATTTTGAATGTAAATAAGTATATTGATATGAAAGCTTGAACACAACAATGGTAAATGTAAATCAAACCTCCATGATTGTATGCTTGGAATCCACCTTGAGGGAAGAATGAAATGGATCTTGAAGATGAACAAAAGGATCTTGAAGGAAGATCACGCCATCATGATGGCTAGATCTAGGGTTTGAATGATGAATCTTGAATGCTTGAATCCTTGATCTTCAATGGATAACTTGGATGAATTCTTGAATGAATGCTTGCTTCATCACCTTGAGAGCTTGAGAGAGGAGATTTCTTGAGGATGAGATGTGAAAATGAGAGAGGAAGGCCTCCTTTTATAGTGAACTAGGGCACAATCCTCTAGAGGGGCCACCTTGGAGAATTAAATCCCAATTAGGTCCTAACTTTTAGAAAATATACCTAGATTAAATGCAATTAAAGGATTTACCATCCTGAAACCTGAAATGGCCGACCCAGAGGCGGGAAACAAATATCCCCAAAAACCCGACATCTGAAAATCAAGGAATCTTGAAATTTTGAACAGAGGGTCAAGGACAAGGTTGGAACTGACCAGGTCAAGATCGAGGTTGATCCTGACCAAGTTAGGATAAAGGTCGACTTTGACCCCAAAAGGTTGACTTTGACCTTTTGGTCAAAAACCTTAAGATCCTATCCTAGAATGTTAGGAAATGCAGATATGAAGTGAAAATCAAGGGCAGATAGAAGTAGAATGAGGAGAACAAGTATGATCCAAGAAAAGAGTTGATTATAGGTGCTTGACATGACCCAGATGACTCACTTGGAGGGCTAAACACTCTTAACATGGAAGTGCTTCCATTTTAAGGTGATACAGTACTGTTACTTAATATTCACATTTTCATGTTTGTTAATTGGAAATATAATTATAAAAGTTTCAAATTTGTGGGTGCATTGATTAAAAACCCCTCTTAGTGCCTTATAATACTAACATTTGGTATCAAATCCTTGTGCTCTTGAAGAAGCCTAACAACTTGGGTAGATCCTTAAAGGAAAACATGAAGGATTTGAGATACAAAAGAAAACTTTATTAAGCTAATATGGTGATCAATGAAATGAAGATCAGTTGAAGCATTCATTGGCCAAGTGAAGAGAGCTTGTTGAACAAATCAATGAGACTCAAGATTAAATTGAGCAGTTGTTTGAACAAAGTGAATCTAAATAATTTGAAGTGGCCAGTGTAGCCTTGTCTCAAGAGAATGAAGCCTTGTCTCAAGAAAATGAATGACTACACAAGGACAATAAGAACATCAAGAGGGAGTTAGAAGCATTAACTATCAAGATGGGCCAAGAGATGGAAGCAAGAAAGACTACTGAGGATTCCATAAAAGCTAAGGATCAAGCCTTGAAGGATAAGGAACTTGAAATTTTCAAGTCAAAACAAAAGATAGGAACCTTGCATGCACATCTTCATGAGAGTAAAGAGGAACTAGAAGATTTGAGAGGATAACTCGACAATCTGATGATGAGTAATGAGAATTTGGGAAGAGAAAATGAGTAATTAAAAGGAGAACTAAAGAATGCCAATGACAAGCTAAATAAATTGCATGAGAGTTCTAAGAAACTAGATGAGTAGATGAGAAACCAAAGAAGAAGCAAGGATACAAATGGTCTAGGCTATATTGGTCAGACTCCCTTTGAGATTGGTGAATCTTCTAGAGCTAAGGATGAAAATCCATCAGAAGAAAAGTCTCCACTGAAGGTAAATCCAAGGAGTATTCATAAGAAACCCTACAATCCTGTATGTGTCAATTGTCATAAAGTGTGCCACACTGCTAATCTTTTTAGAAGAAGGTCAATTAATAGGCCTAACACTTTTGATGGGTATTTCTATAATTGCAATAAGTATGGACATACTACATATGATTGTAGACCCAGATGTAATAGTAGATCTAGTACTTTTGATGGATATTGTTATACATGAAATAAATATGACCACAAAGATGATGAATGCAGTTCAAGAGTAAATAATTCAAGGCCATTTGTGAAGTGGGAAAGCCCTTACCAAAGGGAAAGACAATTCAATATCACATGCTCAATTTGTGGGAATTATGGACATATAGTTGTGAACTGCAGAATGAGGACAAATAGAGGTAATGTTGGACCATGGAGGTCAACTAGTATGGTATGTTTTCACTATCACAAGATTGGTTATCTAGAAAGGAATTGTAGAATGAGAAACCAACCAGTAAATTGATCAACAAATCAAAAGGGAAAAACAATGTTAATGTGGAAGAGACCAAAAAAGAGATGAGAAAGATTTAGAAAAATGATAATTTAAACAAGACATTGAAGGGATCTACATCACCATAAGGTGTGGATGGTTCTTCATCAAACTAAGTCACCTTTGACATAGGGGGAGAAATAATTGCAAAATCTATTTCCGAACCCCCACTACAAGTGTGCACTAAGATCTATCAACATATATATGTGTAATGAGGTATGTTAAATTGATATGAGAAAGTTTCGATCAATAACATAAGGTTTTGTCAATTGGTAATAAGCTTGTATATCAACTGGTGAAAAGGGTATGTTCAATTGGTTAGTGCATTTAATGCTCACATGTGAAGATAGATAAAAAGATTATTTTTTGTTTCATTTTTACCTTGCACATTGTGAATCTTATTTTGGAGTGAAAGAAGAGTTGTTTGGGCCATTTGCAAATATCTTAGTGACATAAAGAAGTTGATTGTGGTGATCTGAAAGAGAAAATTGATCAAAGGTTGTGGTGGTTGTCATGTTTCTTGGAAAAAACCCTAGTTGTGAATAGTTCAAGGTATTTATCCATTATCTATTTGAGTGATTGAAATTTAATATAGATACTCCTAAGTTGATCAATATAATTGAGATACCATGACTAGAATCCAAATGACACCCATTCAATTCGATGGAAAATGATCCAGTGGGTTCCCTAACTAGTGTACCCTATGGATTTCTACATGTGGAAGATATAAGAGCTTACATTCACTGCAAGCTAGAAGATCTTGGTACATGAGCTATCTATAATAAATACAAGAAGCTGTGTGGTGAGAATTTGATATTGAAGGATGAACACAAAAGTATTTCTGATAAAGGTTTTCATCATGTTGTTAACTATCCTGATGAATTTGAAGATGATCAGATAAGATATGTTCTCACCATGATACATGATCAATTCATATGGCTGGACATACCACATAAGATAACCAAGGAAGAAATCCATGCTATAAATGGTCTATCTGCAACCGGTAATGTACCTGTTCTTCATACTATTCCCAAGGAAGAGGTGATTAAATTGACTAAGTCTAAATGGGATGGGCATCCAATGATTGTGAATAATATCACAGATGAACAAGTTAAATATGCATCAATATTGATTGGATACAAGGTTTATCACTCTGGTTGGGTGAACAATATACCTAGTGGTGCCATTCATACTGCCCACATGATGATCAAGGAAAATAAGGATTATGATCTAGATGAAGCACTCATAGATCAATTAATGCTAAATCTGGAGAAGATCAAGAAGTATAAGAGGAAGAAATTTAAATATGGCCAGTTGATTGTATGTTTATTTTTCTATTTTCAAAATATGTTTCCTGGTATCAATAGTGTAGCATAGATAGTAGGTACTCCATTATGTATTCAGATAAATAGGATGATCAAAATCTTGGGTAGTGAGTTTACTAGCAAGATATGTGGATATTTCAAATAATTTTAGAAAAAGATGCATGAGAAAGAAAGAATACCTTCAAAAATTATTGAAAAATTCAAGGATACCATTTTCTTTATGGTTGATACTGATTCATGCTTGATGATGGTAATTGAGCCTAGGACCTCATGGGTAATGCCCATGGGATATGAAGTTGAAGGAGACATCCTAAAATTATATGCAAAAAACTTGTTATCTCAACCATTAGATCCAAGGACTCCAAGGTTTAGGACTTATGAAAAACATCCCTACAAGTACACATTGATTTG
This sequence comes from Chamaecyparis obtusa, assembly GCA_027943335.1. Lineage (NCBI taxonomy): Eukaryota > Viridiplantae > Streptophyta > Pinopsida > Cupressales > Cupressaceae > Chamaecyparis > Chamaecyparis obtusa. The sequence goes on from BSBK01001449.1 coordinate 326,280, forward strand.
ATGAAACCGGTCAATGAGAAGAAAATAAGAAAGGAATTTGAATAATTATTTGAACAAAGAGACTTTACTAAGGAAAAAATTGAGAAATTCAGAACCAAGCACACTGAATAACAAGCAAGTGTTTCTAGTACACCAATAGAAGAAGCTGATGTGGAAGTAGTGGGTGCAACTAGTAGTGCCTCAATAGGTAGTGCCCCAACTGGTAGAGAAACAAGAAGTGGTATAGTGAAGAAGAAGAAAGAAGTTAAAGAACCAAATCCAGTAAAACTTTTTGCAAATAAATCATCCAAGGATTCCAAGCCTTTTTCACTGATAAGAGAACCAGTCAAACCACAAGCTGCTATAGGAAAAATAAAGAAGGAGAAAGAAAAAAGAGACATAGGTACAACTAATGAAGAAAGTTGAGAAATTGAATCAGAGAAGGAGAAGAGGAGGCTAAAATATAAAGGCAAAAATTATAAGTTTGTAGGTTCCCCTACTCAAAAATTAGTAGGTCACAATTTTAGTAAATTTATGAGTGTTGATGACATAATTTAAGAAGTAAATAAACGGGGACAGTTTGTTAAAGTGAACAATTTTTTTGATAAGTTCAATTAAGATGATCAGGATTTGATTGAAGATTTTATATATCGCATGAATAAATTCAGAAAAATAGTTTTGGAACTACAAGGTCAAGTTCCAAATTCATTATATAACAACCTAGAAGCCATATGACATATTGCAATTAAACATGATAAGGAATTGATAGAATATGTGGCAATGAAATTACAATCAAAGATGTCACAAGAAGAAGTGAAAAAGGTACTTTCTTCCACAAGACCTTTATTCAAGACAAATAAGAGACTCACTTGATTTATATGTGGGGAATATCTTGGTGTATAGGATGAGACCAAAGAAATTTTGATGAACCACTTTGGTATGATCAAGGATGCAGAGATGGAGAAAATTGTTAAACATGTTGAGGAGCCAGTGAGACTCAAATTGGATGAATATCAATTGGTGTTTAGTCAAACCAATGAAGGATGGAAGATTAATGGCATTAGTGTCACACTTGACGATGAATTTTTCAACATTACATAGAATAATGTGGATAACATAGGAGACATTTCAGCACAAGGAACATAGGTTAAATCAATTGACACACTTGATCAAATAGACATTCAAAAGGAACAAAAGGAGGATCTAATAGAAAATTTGTTACTAGTCAATATTTTCCCGATGATGCATAAGTAAATGTTACTATAGATGTACCAAAACAAGAAAAAATCCAAAAAAGGAGGGTACAAATGATACTGTGCAAGCTAAATAAGAGGAAGTAATTATTGAGATAGAACAAGAAAATATTTCATCTTCCTCACTGTCCAAGATAAGAATTGATGATGATGAATTACCAGTAAAGGGTCAAGTAGATCTAAGCTCAATGAGGCTAGAGGAAATGATGAATTTTGCAATGGAAATTAAGTCTAAAGCCAAAAAGGAGAAGATGAAGTGAGAAGGACAAGTCATATTAAAAGCCAAAGATTTACTTTTTGAACTAGTACTAGAGGTTGAATATGAGAAGAAGGCTACTCCTATTGAGTAGTTGGGAAAACTCATTACTACTACTAAAGAAGAGATTAAGAATCTTGAAGATGCAGTAATTGCGAGAGTGGAAAAATATTATGAAAATAAAATATATGATAAATTGTCACATTTTATTGTTCAAGATTAAAAAAAACACTCTTACACTAGCTGTGAACTAGATTAAGGAAGAATTACATGAAGGAGGTAAGACACTAAAAAATATTTTTTACTTTTCTTATTTTATGCAAGATCTTGAGAAGAAGGGAGAAGTTCAACTGGAACTAAATGCCTTGTCACAAAGTTTTGATCCCCTTCATATGTCTTCTACAAATTTAGGAGTTGAGGTAGGAAAGATTCATCAGAAGTTGAAGATTTATAGAGATGAACAGGACAAGAGAATTGGTAATCTAATGGAGCTTCAAAGCATTTTGTTAACTAAGATGGATATTCTTCAGTAGAGTTTGAAAGAGGTTGAGATAGCCTTGACACCCTATCTACTGAATACAATTGAAGGATTAGAGGAATCAATATTTTTGTTTCATGGACAGATACTCATAATGGCAAACATACATAATTCATGTGTCAGTGATTGGAAAATTTTGAAGGTTAACTACCATGAAATTTTTTGTAGATTGTAAATTTTACTATGCTACTCTTGATCAATAAAATATTTGTTTTTGCATATCTTTTACCTTTGTTATTGTTGTCAAAGGGGGAGTAGTAGTAGTTAGCAAAATAAAATTGTTATGTATAGCATAAAAGGGTGAATAGGAATAGTATAAGGGGGAGTTAGCACTTAGCAATATTTCTAAGTGTTTCTAGCAATACCAAAGGGGTAGATTGTTGGCATTTGATGAAGGTCATATGTGTTTTGGTCACATAAGTGTGTTGTGGTGTTGTCATTGCTGGAAACATGTTTTTTTTATGTCAAGCAAAAAAATATTTGATGGTACTAAAGATCATATTGAAGAATGACTAAGTGTTTAGTCAACCGGTGATAATGTAGAAAGAAAGCAAAAATGAAATATTTCTGAAGTGGATGATTGAACAAAGGTGCATAGTCATAGAGTCGACACCTAAAAAGTTATATCTATATATTCCTATGATCACATAATTTATTTTGGAGTATTATAAAAGTTATTGAAGGTTGAAGTGAAAGTGGCAGTTAGAACAGTGACCTGGTGGATGCAGTTGGTTAGATCGGTGTTACGGTTAAATGTTTATGTTAGGCTGACATGTTTTTAGGTTTTAATGTTTTAAGTATACATCAAGGATGTTTAATTTTTATTTTGATGTGCTCTCTCATAATTCTAAGTTGGATTTGAGGGTCGACTTGTAAAAGGTTTTAGGGTTCTAGCACTAACCTAGAACAAGTATATAAATGGTTAACAAATTAATGTTGCAGAGAGTTGCGGCATTATTGCGGTGATGTGTGATGATTTTTGGAGATTATACATAGATAGTAAAGTATTTAGAGCATTGTAATTGATTTGGAATTCATTGGATCTTTTATGCATTGAGTTCAAATATCAGGTCATTATCTACTTGTTGATTATAATAGATTGGAAAGAAAAATCATTTAACGAGGTCACTCCTAATAGGTTGAGTAGGATCCTAATAGATATGAAGTGAAAATCCTCTAAAAATATATCTCTTTATATATAATTTTAAATCCCTTAGTAGGGAAGTCTTTAACAGGACTATTGTAGTTCTTAATTGGACTATAAGTACTCTTAATCGGGTACAAACCTTAGAAAGGTTATTATAATTGCTCCTAATAGGGATGATTTCCAAGTGCACTAGTGAAATCTTATGGGCATAATCCCCTCACATGGTTTTCTTCCTCTAACAAGGGTTTCCACGAAAAAAATATTCATGTTATGTGTTCAAATGTTTGAATGTTTTATATTTTGTGTCGTTACTTAATATTCACATTTCCATGTTGGTTAATTGGAAAGATAATTAGTAAAAGTTTTAGATTTGTGGTTGCACTGATTCACCCCCCCCCCCCCCCCTCTCAGTTCCTTATAATACTAACATATTCATGTTTCTATCATCCTTTCCACTTTCCTCATGCTTAATGTCCTCTATTATCCTATCCTTTAAACCTTCTAAATCCACTACTAGATCTTTGCTTCTCAGGATTTGGGACCTTTTCCTAGAATTTTTCACCTCTAGGTATAGGTCAACCTTGACCTGTACCAAGGAGGTAAATTTTAATTGGTCCCTCCTCCCGATGCCAAACATTGGTCCTTCTCTACTTCTCTTTGTCAACCTTCGCCAAACTAACCCCAAAATCACTATAAAAGGAGACTTTTTTCCTCTCATTTTGATTATCTAGGAATTCATTATGATCTATGTCCATCCATTATACACTTCAAGCAATCAAGAAAATCAAGCATTCAAGTATAAGGTGCATTCAAGAATCTTTGTGGTGACTTCAAGAAAGCAAGGTTTTTGATCCAAGATTTTGGGGCTATCATTCAAGATCAACACTCTTTTTCATCCAAGCACTTCAAGTCTACTTCTTATCTTCTTCTTCAATTCAATATTTTGGCAAACTACAACATTCATCACTCAAGGGTTTGGTTTCATGATTTCCTATGGTTTTTTTGTGGAAACCAAGCTATTGCATAAATGCACTTGATCACATACTAAGCATAATAACATCTACAATTGGTATGATAAATTTCAATTGTTTGATTGAATCATTACTATATTTTACAACTTACAACTCCGATATCCCAGATCCAACTCTGTTATGGTTTCTGATATAGTTTGACAACTCATTTTCCATATTTGAGGTTGTATCCTTCACAAGATTTCTAGGTGAGTCATATTCCCTCCTTTTTATTTCATAGCACTTACTTTCATATATTATTCCTCTTTTTCACATCATTTATGACTCCTCTAAGGGAAAGGAAGAACCATCCAAGACCCTACATTGTGAAGATCATGAATTGGCACATTACCTTGGGCTAATCAAGTTTCCTTTATTTCAAGGTCTTGGGTCTTCCTAAATATAATATATATTTTGGTGAGTGATCTATCCTAGCATTGATCACTATTTTGTATGTTACACCTATTAGGAATGGGAACACTGAGAGGGGGGGTGAACCAGTGTTCACTGTAGATTATCTTTTAACTTAATCTTTAAACTGAACTTAAATACTTAAGTACTGAAATGAACATCCACATAAACATGAAACATGAAATCAACACATAAAACCAATATGGTTATGGGGAAACCCAAATAGGTAAAAACCCCGGTGGGAATTGACACCCACTAATATTCTATACTAGTGTTTTATGATCCTTGTTAGAAGATCCTTAACCCTGTTAGGAGTATCTTTACAATGTATTAAGTGCAGTAGACCTTGTCAAGGGTTGGACCCTGTTAGGATTATTTTACAATCAACTTTGTTAGGGGTGTGGATGCACTATCCTAGAGCTCACTACTCAAGTGGTGAAGGCTACAACCTTCTAATCTCAGATACACACTATATCTGCTGAATGAACTAACACTGTGACACTTCTTGTCAGATCAGTTCCTTTGATGCACTGATGCTTTGACCTCTTGCAAAGCTCTAATACATCTTATAGTCTCTTTGCATACTTCTTCTCTACTTATCACAACTCTTTATCCACATCCATACATATTACAATGGGCGCATCTCATATTTATATGCGCATACAAAACAAACAACTAGGTCGGCCCTTTAACCGATTACATACAATGCTTCCAATTGAATTGGCTCAAGGATGTTTACAAACAAACATATTTATATGTCAGAAACCTAAATAAAATAGGTGCATATCCTTTACAACATTATAATTTAATCACAAATCAAAATGCTAACAGTCAGTTGCTTACTATGTTCTTCTCTAGCACACACTGGCTGTGTAACTTCAACTGTCTGTAACTTTGGCATACTTGAATATCTAATCATGCACTCATAGACTAAGCATGAATATATTCTAACCAACTTATCTTTTAGGTTGCACACTATAACTCAGTCATACACACATGCACTGATGCTCTAAGCTTTCGAAACTCTATACACTATCTAGTCTTCAACACTTAGCTGATTTTGGATCTTCCCATCAAGTGCATTGACTCCAAATTACTATATGACTTTGTTTCCATAATGAAAACACTATACTAAGTCATATACATTAGTATATCCAACTTTCCAAAAATCTCCCCCTTTGTCATTGATGGCAACAAAGGAATATGGCCAAGTTGCTAATTGTTCCTTAATACAAAAACTTTTGTCTTATATCTCCCTTATACATAATTTTCTATCTTATATCTCCTTATACATATCTATACCATATTCTATACATACTCCACCTTTCACATTAATGACAAAAGATGCTTCAAAAACTATATCTACAAATACTTACTGTGATAAAACATCCGAATATGCTATCTGTAGGTTTTGGATCTCCTTCTTCCAAAATGTGATCGGTGAATTTACAATCTGTAGATGGGTGCATAATGGATACAATAGCTTCTCTATATTCTCCAAATCTGTGCTAGGACCTTCATCATATGTCACCATGGTGGCATCAATCTCCTTGATATTCTTATTAAGTATGTCTAATGAGGGCACAAGAGCATTCCTTAGTTGAGTCTGCCTAGCCCTTATCTTGGTCATCTCTTTTTCTTCCTTCTCAATCTTATCTATCTGTCCTTGGTAGACATTATTACACATGTTCACATAAATAGATGGGTCTTCCACTGATTTCCTTATGATGTCTATCATGGCTTATGCCTCTTGAATCTTCTTGTATAGATCACTAGTCAACTTGTCCTAGTTCATACAGTCAGCAATGATCTTTCTACTTTTTGTTGCAAACTCCTTCAAGGATGCTTGACCAGTCTTTAGTGAGCTTAGGTCAAGTGAAAAATTGCTAACTAATTCACTGAGCCTTTTCTTCAAATACTTCTCTTCTACAACTAGGGATGCAGATTCTTCTAGACTGGAGAAATTACTTTTGAACTGAGAAATGACTACACTCACATCATCAACGAAGTGTACCTTGGACACTTTCTTGTCTACTGGTAACAAGCCTTTTAGGATGTTCATTGACTCTACAAGGAGGGGATTCCTCATTACTTGTTTCTCCTTGGCTTTCTCCATAGCTAAGATGTTGAACTTTATCAGGTCTTCTTCTCCCCATGAATCCAAACTAGTTGTGTCAGGTGTCAAACTTGACAACAATGTTGTTGAGGGAAGTGGAGTGATAGGAGTACTATCCATAACTTCCTCTTTTACTCTTATTGTTATTGGTTCATTTTCTTTTCTCTCTTCTTTTTTTGTTTCTTTTTCTTTTCCTTCTTCTTTCTTTTCTTCTTCATTTGTTATATCTTCAATCAATACTTCTTCTTGATGAATGGGAGGTGTGTTACTGCATAAAATTTTAGCTTCTTGTGTGCTCACAAAAGATTCTTCAAACTTTTCCAACTCAGTGTCAATGGCTGTCATGGCTATCTCTACATTATCAATGATAATGGTGCTATCCTTTAGTGACTCTATCATGGGTGTAGACTTATCTGCCTCTCTTTGTGTTTCAACTGTAGGAGTTGAGTCCTGAGGACTTTTCATAGATGCATTAGTGGGCTCTACCATCTTGACTTCCTTTGAGGGTACTTGAGCTATGGGTGCAGTAGGTGGATACATTTGCCTATTCATAAAGACCTTCTCAAAGGCTTTCTCTATTTCCTTGGAAACTAACTCAAAGTTTTTATCCATTATATTCAATGTTCTTGTCTTGGTCCTGAGGTGAGGCTTCACCAGATCTAACAATAACTTTTTCTCTTCTATCTCGCATACAAGAAGGGTTTCATCTAAAATCTTCTCTCTTATCCTTAGATCCTCTTCAATAGCCTGTCTCTTTTGGAACTCTAAGATATTCCATACATTATCAGGGATCATAGTCTTTAGTTCTAAGACTGTCTTCTTAAACTTCAACATGTGTTTGACTATCATTCCATGTATATCTAATTTGTCTATCTCACTGTATTTCTCATAAAACTTTCCTACTTGATCAATTATTCCTTCATTAATGATTCTTGTGCTTAACACACTCAGACTAGGTTTGAAACTTACTTCAGGAGGTGCTCGAGTGTTCCTTTTGTTCCTTGTTACTCTCGAGGATAGATGACCAATGTTGATTTCTTTCTTCCTCTTAGGCATTGCCTTATACTCAGGAGGAGCAGTAAGGTCAATGGTTTCTTTGGGTGCAGAAGGAGTAACATCAATTTTACCCTTTTGATCATCAGATTTTTCTATCTTCACCTTCTTCAACTTAGGATCATATGATTTTGCCTTTGTTGCATCTGCGCTTTCTAATTCCAAAGCAATCTTTTGTTCTCTTGCTTTGTCTAGGTCTGCTTGAGACACTCCATGAATTCTCAAGATCTCTAAGGTAACTTTAGCAACCTTTCTTTTAGTTGTTGCACTATTCAAGATTGAATCAACTTCTCTTGTTTTCTCTACATAGGTTCCCCATCTTAGCTCATTAGGGTCTTTAGGGGCTAAAAGAAATACTTGTGCATATGCTTCTAAAATAGGCTCTTCCACTTCATATCCTAGTGGATGAATCCACTTTGTTCTTGGTTCAACTCCCTCCATGCATGTTGTGTCAGTCTCAACCATGAAGAAAATAGTATCCTTGTATTTTTCAACAATGTTTTTTGGTATCCTGTACCTCATCTGTATTTTAAACCTAAATGTCTTCAACTCTAGTGTCATGTAGTCCTTCAAAGTGCTCTTAGTACATGCCTTGAGAGATATATGTGGTATTGTGGGAATGGATTTGTCTAGATACAAATTAGATACATTTCCAACAATATGGAAGTACATGTATATGATCAAAGACCCAAATCTGAATATCTTGGTCTTATCATGCTTGATTGCCTTGATGTTGTCAATTAGCTATGTGTGCAAGATCTCACATAGGTTGAACTCTCCGTTCTCATTTACAATTCTTATGGTTGCAAGAATTTTGGCCGCAGACACATTGTTTACCCTGCTGGTGTGTTGGAACCTGTAACCTAGTATCATGGACATCAATTTGATGTAATCTTTTTCAATAGGCTCAATGGTCATTCCGCACCTATCACTTCTTGACTTGTGGGTTTTCTCAACAAGCTTCCTTACATACTTTCTAGCTGGAAGAACAACGCCTGACTTAGAGAGGTTTTTCATCTCATGAATTAAGTCACTAGTAATTTTGATCGATACTTCACCTATCCAAAATAGGTCATCATGAATTATGCTCAATAGAATCTTGATCCATTCCGATTTATAGAACTCATATGTCGTAGCATACTCCACTATAGGATGATTATTCCATCGCGCATACTCATCCATGAAGGTTTTGTTTGGTTTCAACATAGTTTCCATGTGTGCTCTTAATCTTTCCAATCCTACTGGTTCTTTCTTACAATAAATGTATGCCCTAATGTCCTCAACATGCATAACACCCATAGGCATGTGGGAGAATGCCCCTTCTAGGTCATCAAGTGTTGATTTAAATGGATGCCTCTTAAACACATATATTTTCTTCTCCAAAACATCAAATACTATAGGAGTAGCCATCACTTACTTGGATATCGCTTTCCAAATGATTTTGAAGACTTCTTGAATTTGTGTGATGAACTAGGGTTTTCGCAACTGATCAAATGCACAAAAAATCACTTGATGAATCAAACTACAATCCTTCTCAATTAAATGCTAGGGCTCTTCTGCTCTCCAATCGCTCTCAATTTGAATGCAATGAGAGATCTTCAAACTTTTGTGTACTTTAAAGTATAAAATCTTCCATTAATGCTTGCCACATAAACTAGGATGTCACTTGAATTTTTCTATCTTTCATTTTGCAAACAATCAGCTAGTGCACTCTCGCACATAGGTTCTACTAGTCTCCAAAAGCTTAAGTCCAAATGCTCATACTCAGAGAGTGAGTATACCAGCCACACAGGGGGCTAGAGCTAAATTAGCTCCCCCTATGACCCTGAGGGCCATTCATCCAAATGTAGAGGATGCATCCATTGTGGATGCATCCAATACATACTCATCAACCTTGTCCTTCTTTACTTCTAACCAAATCAAGATCGCATCCTTTGAAGCTTTCACAAAATTGACTTCTCCTTCAGGATCCAAAACTGGTTCTTTGGGATTTTTAGGGCTTTCTTGACCTTGCATCCTTGATCTACAAAACTTTGAGATGTGTCTAGCCTTGTTACAAGAGTGACAAATGATTGGAGGTCTTATATTCCTTAGCGCATTGACATGAGTCACTATTTTACATTGTTTAGCTGAGTGACCATTATAGTTACATATCTGACATGTAACATTCTGAGAACTTCTTACATTTGACTAATTATGATTTCTTTGATTATACTGAGTCCTTTTCTTTTGACTTGTCTTGCAATTCATAGCTCTATAAACAAATTTATTGCATGAATAACAGTAACCATTGAAAGGTCTTACCTCTGTACAGTTCCTTGCTATGTGTCCATGCTTGTTACATGCATAAAAAGTGTGGTCTACTGGCTTGCGCTCATTATTAGGTGGTTCAATATGATCCTTAGTCTGACTTATGGTCTCCTTAGTATCTGAGGTGCCTTCTGGTGCTTTCATTCTTGCTCACATGTTGTCAATCTGATTGTGTGCTTCATTGTATCCAATGTAGCTAGTGTCTCCTTTAGCTCTTCTTGCATACAATTGAGATTCTATCAAATCAGAACTGGTGTGTAATTTATCAATGTGATTCTTAGCATCTTTCAATTCAGATTCCAAGCTTTCTTTGTTTTTCCTTAGCTCCAAGATTTCCATGTTTTCTTGCCTCAATTCTTAATTCAGTTAAAGGTTCTCTTTGACCTATTCATCATAGACTTCCTGATTGTTAGTCATCTTATCATCAAATTCTTCAAACTATTCTTTCAAGGATGTATTTTCTTCATTCAACTTCTTGACCATTGTCCTTAGATCACTAGTAGAGCATTCTTTCAAATCCTTTCTTAGCCGTTTGATGACTAATTGAGCATCACTGAGTTTTTCTTTTAGTTCTTCAATTTCTCTTTCAGATTTGTCCAGGTCTTCAAGAGAAGGTTCAAGATTTCTTTTCAGATGTTTCATTTCTATTTTTTCCATGATCTCCTCAAGTGGTTAAACTAACTTCTTTGCTGAGGACCAGAGCTCTAATACCAATTTTTAGGAATGGGAACACTAAGAGGGGGGGGTGTAGATTATCCTTTAACTTAATCTTTAAACTGAACTTAAATACTTAAGTATTGAAATGAACATCCACATAAACATGAAACATGAAATCAACACATAACACCAATATGGTTATGGGGAAATCCAAATAGGTACAAACCCTAGTGGGAATTGACACCCACTAATATTTTGTACTAGTGTTTTATGATCCTTGTTAGAAGATCCTTAACCCTGTTAGGAGTTTCTTTACAATGTATTAAGTATAGTAGACCTTGTCAAGGGTCAGACCCTGTTAGGAGTCTTTTACAATCAACCTTGTTAGGGATGTGGATGCACTATCCTAGAGCTCACTGCTCAAGTGGTGAAGGCTACAACCTTCTGGTCTCAGATACACACTATATCTGTTGAATGAACTATCACTATGACACTGCTTGTCAGATCAATTCCTTTGATGAGCTGATGCTTTGACCTCTTGCAAAGCTCTAATACATCTTATAGTCTCTTCGTATACTTTTTCTCATCTTATAACAACTCTTTATCCACATCCATACAAATTACAATGGGTGCATCTCATATTTATATGTGCATACAAAACAAATAACTAGGTCGGCCCTTTAACTGATTACTAACAATGCTACCAATTGAATTGGCTCAAGCATGTTTAAAAACAAACATATTTATATGTCAGCAACCTAAATACAATAGGCTCATATCCTTTACAACATTAGAATTTAATCACAAACCAAAATGCTAACAGTTGGCTGCTTACTCTGTTCTTCTCTGGCACACACTAGCTACGTAAATTCAACTATCTATAACTTTGGCATACTTGCATATCTAATCATGCGCTCATAGACTAAGCTTGAATATAGTCTAACCAACTTATCTTTTAGGGTGCACACTACAACTTAGTTGTATGCACATGCGTTGATGCTCTGAGCTTCAGGAACTCTGTACATTGTCTAGTCTTCAACACTTAGCCGATTTCTGATCTTCCCATCAAGTACGTTGACTCCAAACTACTATATGACTTTTTTTCCATAATGAAAACACTATACTAAATCATATACATCAGTATAGCCAACTTTCCTACAAGACCTTCATAGTAATCTCAAGTTTTGACAAACAAGTTGATTAAATTTTGGTAAAGTACAACTAGATACTCACAAATGATAAGTTATAAAAAAATAAAAAATTAGAAAAAAAAATGTTAAAAGAAACAACTTACAACTAAAAAAAATATAAAATTATAAAATTAATAAGCAATTATGAAATTTAAAAGTTATGAAATACTCCCAAATCTCCACTAAATATCTACATATCATAACTCACAACTCAAAATTTACTTAAATGATTGTGAGCTATATTTGAAACCAAAAGCAATGATTTTTCAAAATAATTGTTGTTATTATAACTAGTTAAGAACCCAAACTCTGCAACACATGATGTCATCACCAATATTTTCTCACATTTTGAGGTTGCAATGCTCGTGATACAGGTGGAAACATAGACAAAGAACGTGAATTATTTGACAAAATGCCTGAGAAGATATGTGTGAATGGAATTCAATGGTTGCAGGATTGTACCATTAAGATAAAATTAACTTTCAGAAAATCTCAAGCTAGTGAACTTATGGGTGTAATTTGAAACCCTATAGCCTTTTGCTAATATAAGAGCTTCAAAACAGAAAATGGGTACCTATCAAAGCATACTAGATCATATAAAAGAGGATCAAGGGTAATAAATTGAACTAGTGGAAATGGTGATCAAGATCTCAACAGAAAAGCATAGACAGAGGAGACATAATGAAAGGGTCAGAAAAGAAATTTATTTGAAATTGATGGTGTAATTTCAATGTCAACTCTTGTATGCAACTACAACTATTATAGCTTTGTGTTTCCAAGAAAGCTTTGTCTAAGGGTCTGAAAATCTACACTCACAATAATGGTAGTGAAGTTAAGTTTTCAACGAACTTTACTTTTACAAAATACCCTTGACAATTGTGGAAGTCTCCTAGACATATGAGGAAGTGTTTGACAAAATGGTTGAATGATATGTGTTTGGATGGAATTTACTAGACAAAAGAAGTAGTTGCCCAATGCTTCAACCAAACATACATAATTGGTAGATGATTTGTGGTTTGTAAAAAAGATGACAAATAGAAGATTGGAAAAATGCATTCAATTTACAAGGATAAGAGACATGCCTAAAAATATAATTATTAATCATGATAGCTTATGTGAAGTAATTTAAGTCATAGCTTGAAAAACACATCATTGTGTATACTCCATTAATGAAAACCTTCATATATGAAGGGATTTCAATACCAAACTATGGCCTTGGGCAACAAAAAGAAGGCTTAAATGGTATCATGGTTTCTTTTTTTCTTTTTTTTAGGGGGGGGGGGGGGGAGGGTTGACTGTAGCCAAACATATTTTTTGTCTATTTGTTGCATTTGATTGGTCTAATTGATGACTATGACAAAGTTAGAACATCTATGTGACACCTATCATCTTCTTTTCATATACAATGTGCCAAATTTGACACCTCTAACAATAATTATAACACCTCTCATCATTCTACATCCTACATCAAAAAAGACTACCTACATACTCAAATCTATTAGTTTTCTCACAAATAAAAAAAATCATTTTAGTTCATGGATATGCAACACATCATTAATCCTTATTATTCTACAATCATTAAACCTAATTCTAGCTTTACCATGACCAATAATATTTAAATTAGAATCATCACCCAAGTACACCTTGCCTCCATCAAATTCTTCATATTTAGATTACCATTCTTTATTATAGGTCATATCAAAAGATGCACTTGAGTCAATTAACTATGCATCTTTACCTAAATGAGTGGCTAAAGAAGTAATGAATGCATCACCAATCCTCCTCAAACTTAGAATCAAAATTGAATATCTTATTTTTCTTCTTCTTTTCATTTCTACATTCCTAACAAATGTGTCCACAATTACCATAATTCTAGAAAATAATTTTGGATTTTCAAGTTTATTTGGATCTCCCCTTGGATTTGGATTTATTACATTTATTATTCTTCTTACCTTTTCCTTAGGTCTTCCATGAAAACTTATGACCTCATTAGTGTTTATGGACACCTTTCTCCTCATCTCTTCAGAAAATAAAGAAACCACCACATCTTTATGTTGGCAAAATGGTCAACACTCCCCTCGGGATTCATGACATGGCTTAACCACCTCCTATGTCTTCTATAAGTCTAGTGGTTGTATCGGGCATTAACAGATTGCTCTTTTGGTGCAACAGCAACCACTACTTGTAACAAGTGGTATCATAGCTTGGTCATAGGTTCGAATCCCCTCAGGAAGCATTGAGGGGGAGATTGTTGGCAAAATAGTCAGCGCTCCCCTCAGAATTCATGACATGGCTTAACCACCTCATGTGTCTTCTATAAGTCTAGTTGTTGTATCGGGCATTAATAGGTCAATCTTTTGGTGAAACGACAACCACTACTTGTAACACTTTCATCATTAAAATAAAAGTACTACTAATAGACATATCAAGATAATTCTATGAATTAGGCAAAGAACAAAGTAATATCAAACATTTCTTCTTCTCATCCATCTTTCCACCAACATATGTCAATTGATCCACTAACATATTGAATGCTTTTAAGTGGTTTTTAATTCATCCACCCTCTTCTATTCTCAAGGAATATAATTTATTCATTAAGAAAATTTTGTTCACTAAAGATTTGGCTTGACACATCTCACCAATTTTCTTTCAAAGCTTCTTTATAGAGGACTCTTCATGGTCATTGATTAAAATAGAGTCTACAAGGCACAATATGATTATACCCTTGTATTTAGAGTCCATAACATCATATTTAGTAGCCTCAATTATATCTACAAGTCTCCAGACATTCTCATCAACAACATTCCAAAAATCTCAATCTATTAAAAGGTGCTCCATCTTCATCTTCCACATCTCAAAATTATTTCCTAAAATATTCTCTACCTCTTTTCTTCCTAACAAAATTTTCATCTAAATATTCTTGCAAAAAAATCACTAAGTATCTTCTGCACAAGCTCCCACTCAAAACTAGGTTAGCTCAAAATTTTCAAAAACTCACAAGTGAAACAAAAGGTGATTAGGCTCTTTTACCACTTATAAGGATTAAGGCAGCACAATAAATTCCTACACTAACCTTGAGAAGAGGGTTATGATTATTTTTCTTAGATCTTTATAATAGTTGCATAAACTTAACAAAAATAAATATGAATAGCTTGAATACTACAACACAATGATTTACCTAGGGAAAACCCTTTGGGGACAAAACGCCAACACTCCAAAAGTCACCCAATATATTATTTAGTAATCAACAAAAAAATGCAATATACTTGTAGATAAATAGTCTCATAGGAGTATTAACAACCAGAGAAGATTCATAGGTAACTCAATAGATATAAGATTCTTACAATCAACCTCAATCTTATTCATGTGATATATAGGAGATAAAATATATGAACCATCAAATAGTAAAACCAAACCATGAGCTAAAACCTCTCAAAAATTGGTTCCAATATAATCTCCAATCCTAGATGCCCATGATGTGTAAGAACACACACCAACACATGTAACTACCTTATACAACTCATTTATGTGTCCCACACATTTTTATATTTACTATTTCATGAAACTCAACTTCTCGATGCCATAGCTTTTAAACTGGGTGTCTGATTGACAAACCGTTTGAAGCCTCAAAAATCTTGTTATGTGGTCTATCAAGCTATAACCCACTACACTAGTTACAAACACTTTTGGGTCATTTCGAATCCCTTGAGGCCTTCAAAAGTGACTTCTAATTTTTTTTTTCACAATTTTCAAAATAAAAACTTTCATATCTTCAAATCTAGACATGATCTTGCAACAACAATTTATTAGGATGTTCATTCAGTCAATCTATAGTTTTAGGGAAAATTTTGGACCAATCCATGCTCAAATGTAAACCTATTATAAATAGTAACCCTATGTTAATGAAAGGTTGAAAAACCATTTTCCTAACACTTCTTCTTCACTTTCTATCTCTAATACTGGTGGGAGTTGCACTACCAATACTTTATTTCCCACTCTTTTCTATGTGCTCATCTAGAGTAGATCTTTTGATGCTTCCTGCTCTAATGGATAGACATCCTCTTTGGGGTAATTTCTAATTTATTTTTAACTAGTTGTCTTCCCTCATCTTTGGTATGCTTTTTTTGTGGTTAAGGTGTTTGCAATTGATCAAATATCCTTTTTGGGTAGGTCCGATTATCCACTCTTTTTTTCCTCATTTTTTTCTTTTCACAAATAATTAAAGTTGATTCTATAATTTCTAGAATTTGCACATAATGTGGTAAAATTTCAAGCTGGTATCCATTTCAAGTTGGAAGAAAATAAAATTCCATTACTAGTTTGATAGTTTGAAAAAGTAATTAAGTTAGGATTTCTGCTAAATTTTGTGTAAAATAGTTTAACAAGAATTTTTATGGTATCTTTATCAACAACATGACTTGTTTTTTAGGGAGAATACCAAGCCAATTCAAATTTATGTAATTTTTATCTATCATAGTAATCTCAAATTTTAACAAAGTTTATGAAGTTTTCATAAAGTGAAGCTAGATACTCACATCTCACAACCCACAAGTTAAAGATTGTGGAAATCTTAAAAATATTTGAAAATTATGAAAGGAATCAATTTGCAACTCAAAAATTATAAAGTTGTGAAGTTAACTAATGATTGTGAAATTCTAAAGTTACGAAATACTCTCAAATCTCCAACAAATATCTACAAATCATATCTTACAGCTCAACATTTAGATAGAGTGTTAGAGGTACATGGAGAGATATGAAAAGAAGTAGAGATAGGAAAATAGAGATGGAGAGAGGGTGAGATGAAAAGAGAAATAAATAACTAGAGATATAGAAAGAGAGGGATAAATATGAAAAATTATTTAATTAAAATGATTGTATAATTTTAATTAAGATTAAGATTAAATATTTATATATATTTAGAAATAATAAATAAAAATGGTACGTGCGGAGGATGCGAAGGATGCAAAGGATGCACACGCGAAAGATGCAAAGGTGCTCACAAATGAAGGTATGCCAGGTCATCATGTTGGTCAGAAGGGTTTCTCAGGTATTGACACCTCATTTTATTCTTTATCTTCTTCCAAGGTTGCGCATCAAGTGGCTTCAGAGGATAGGGTTGCTACTGTTGTTGGGTTAAAGAAAAATTCAGATAAGATTAAATGGGGTGATATTCCTTTTGATGAAGAAGATTTGGCTCAACTAAAATCCTCTGCTCATACTCCTTAATGGGTTCTTCTTAAAGGAAAATGGAGGGATTGTGCGATCCCCAAGAAGCCAACCTCACCTTTCTTTCGAAGTTTCCACAATCTGCATGATCCTCCAAAGATTCCTCAAACTACAAATAACATTAGGCCTATAATTTTTTAAGGTATCCTTGGTCCTCATCCTCCTAACCATGCAAGCTTTAGTAGGGCATCATTTCATGGAAAACCTCTTGGCCCCCGTCTGTCTGAAATTCAATTTCAGACAAACCCTTATCGCCATTTTCATTCCCAGCAGAAGAGATCTTCTCTTCGGAAGCCCACTTTTGATATATTTTAAGATTCTCAACCTCCCTCCCCCATTCCTCCTTTAAATATTAACCCTAATCATCCCTCTTCGATTGTAGAACAATCCTATCCATTTTATCACCCATCTTTTGTTTCCTCACCTAATCGTATTATAATTTCTAAACCTTTTTTTCTCACTTTTCCTAATAATATACCCATCTCGCATTCATATCAAACTCCCTTCATTCCAAATCCATTCTCCCCAAACTCTGACCTCCCTTCTTCATCTCATCAAAAGAAAGAGCAGTTTTACCCATGAAAGGAAGATCTCCAGCATCTGCCACCAGAACCAAGGGTAATTTTTCCTTTCGATATGATCTGATCTACTATAGATTATTTGAGATCTTCGGCGCTCATTGGTAAGTTCCAATCTTTTGTGGATTTTGAAATTCTGGTTTCTTGGGCAAGATGTTTTTTGGTGGGTCTTAAGGAATTATTTCTCTATGAGAAAGGATCCTTATTTTTTGTGGAAATTTTTTATTCTCATAAATATAAATCAGATGTGCACAAATTTAAGGGTTGGTTCTGTAAAGGTATAGGCATCTTCACTATGGCATGGGTTCCTCATTTTGATGTCAATTTGGCTCTTTCACTTTTCATGCCTCATTGGATTTCTTTCCCCAATCTCCCGCTAGAATATAGAGATCCTTCTAAGGTGGAAATTTTGGCCAATAAACTAGGGATTTTTATTAAACATGATCTTATTCCATTCCTTCATCCCCACCTTCCTATTAGTGTATGCCTCCTTTTGAAACAATCAATTTTGCTACCCGTAGAAATTTCAATATGCTCTAAGTTTGGGATTTGGGTTCAGCGTATTAAGTATCAGGATCCTTTTACTATAGACACTCTCACCAATTCTTTGGGCCATTTCTCATACCAATATCAAGATTTACCTAAGGCTTCACTCGACATTTGTCAAAATACAGTCACTAATCCTAAGAATTTTTCTTTTGCTTGCTCTCATCCTCCTTCAAGTTTTCCTCCCTTACAATTGGTTCCTTTTGGCCCTACCGTCCTCAAATCAGTTGTTGACAATGAACATAGGGTAATTTTGGTCGTACCTAATTATCACTTTGGATTGGAATTATATTCTAGTTTTAAATTAGCCTCATTGGTTAAGAATTGTCCTTTCTCCTTATCTAGGCTTTCAACTAAATTAATATCTTATTTAGCTAAGATGATCTTTCCTAAATCCTTTTGTGAGAATAATGCTAAATCCTTAACCCCTATCATTTTACAGATTAACCTTCCAACTAACTACTCTGTATGGGGTGAATGACCATTGATTTCTCATGTCTACTTTTCTAAAGAGGTATATGATAACAATGTGGCGTAGAATTTAGTTTTCAATAGTCAACATTTTATCCCTATTCTGTGTACTTTTTCCCCTCCATATTCTGACCAAGAGCTCCGCCTTATGTCTGATAATATTTTAATCTCAGTAGCTTCGCAGCTAATTGATGAAATTGTTGTTGAGGAAGGAGTACAAATGTAGGAGTCTGGTGATTTTTGTCCTTCCTCTATTTTAGAAAAAGACTTTGACTACTCTCAGAAGTTATCTTTAGCGCAATCTCCTAGTTCTCAAATTCCTTTGATTCATGATCCTGAGGTTAAAACCCCTAGGAAAAGAGGTAGGAAACCATTGTCTTCCAAAATTAAAGAAGAGATTGAAGCTAGTATCTAATCAACATTACTCGATACTTTTTCCTCTATTATTAGAACAAGGAGAGCATGTCAATCTCTTGCTTCCCAATGAAGATTTTGTCTTGGAATGTCAGGGGTTTAAATACCCCTGACAAAAGAAGGATCCAAAAATTTATTGATTCTTCTCAAGTAGATATCATCCTTCTTCAAGAGTCCAAATTATCTCAAGAATCTTATGATAAGTTTATTGTGAAGTGGTCTTATTGGGATTCAAATAGTGTTCCCTCCACCGGTGCTTCTGGAGGTCTTGTTGCTCTTTGGAATAATAAATGTATTAAGGGTCAACTTTTGGCTACAAATCCTAATTGGCAACTATTAAAAATCTCTTGGTTTGATGTCAATTTTATTTTGTTTAACATCTATGGTCTGACTGCTCGACAAGATAAATTTTCTCTTTGGGAATCTTTAACTAACCAATTCAATAAATTTGATGACCTTCCTTTTATCCTTGGTGGGGACTTTAATGCCATCTCATCCTTAGATGAAAAATCTAGAGGGAATCCTACAGCTCAAAGAGTTATAAATGAGTTTTTTTTTTTCATTCTAAATAATGTGTTATGTGATATTCCTCCTTCAAATGGACTTTTTACTTGGACTAATCATAGATTTGCCTCCCCCATTTCCTCTAGGTAGGATATATTTCTTATATCCTGTGATTTAAAACTTCTCAATTTTTCTCTTTCTTCATAAATCCTTGCTTCTTCAGAATCTGATCACTTTCCTATTTCCCTAGACATAATTAAATTAGGAAACCCAAAAAAAAATTCTACCTTCAAATTTGAAAGCATGTGGTTTACCCATGCCCATTTTCTTTCCCTTCTTCGGCAATGGTGGGTAAGTGCTCCCTTTTGAAAAGGCACTAGGATGTTCCAATTTTTTAATCAGCTTAAGTTTGTGAAGTCAAAAATTGTAATTTAGAATAAGGAAGTCTTCAAAAACATTTTTCAAGAAAAGGCCAGGGTAGAAAATGACCTTAAACTGACTTCTGATCAGATTGTCAAATTTGGCTTGAATTCCATTTCTATTGAGAAACAAAAAGCCCTCCAAATCTATTGGGAAACTCTTTGCTCAAAAGAAGAAATTTATTGGAGACAAAAATCACGAGAGCTTTGGTTGAAAGAGGGGGATAGAAATACTAAATTTTTTCATGCTTCTGCTAAAATTAGGAAAGCTTCCTCTGCTATTCTTTCTATTAAGGAGGTTGTATCAAGGTATACTCTGAATTCCCAGCAACAAATTAGTAATGAGGGGGTCTGTTCTTTTAAAAATCTGCTTGCTCCTGCTCCAACCCAATATAAGAATAATCTTGCTATGGATGATCTTTTACAATCCATCCCCTCTCTCATATTGGATAAGGATAATGATCAATTAATGAAGCCTTTCATTATTGAGGAACTTCACTTTGTTGTTTTCTCTATGGCACCAGATAAGGCTCCTAGTCCAGATGGCTTTACTATGTTCTTTTATCATAAATGTTGGGATGTTATTAATTTTGACCTCTTATTGGCTATAGAATAATCTTGTACGAAAGGCTATATCCTTAAGAATTTTAATAGAACTAATCTCACTTTGATCTCCAAATCCAAAACACCTCAAACCTTTATGGATTTTAGACCTATTTCTTTGTGCAATTCTATTTATAAGATCTTTACCAAGGCTATTTATCTTAGAATTAAACCTTTTATTCCCAGAATAATTTCCCCTTGGCAAGGAGGTTTCGTTCCAAGTAGGGATACATGTGATGGTGCTTTAGTCACTTTGGAAGTACTTCACACTATTGAGTCTTTTCAAATTCCTTTTTTTGTGGCTAAATTAGACATGATGAAAGCATATGAAAAAGTGAGTTGGTCATTCCTTCTAAAAGTTCTTAAAAATTTTGGATTTTCACATGCATGGTGCAAATGGATTAAGAATTGCATGTCCGGTGCATCTTTTTTAGTTTTAATTAATGGTATCCCTCTAGTTTCTTTCACGCCACTCAAGGAGTTTGGAAAGGATATCCTTTATCCCCCTTCTTATTTATTATAATGGTAGAAGTATTTAGTAGAACTATTTAGAAACAAAAACTTCTTTCCAATTGGAAAGGTATAAGCATTCCTAATTCAGAAATGTCTATTTCTCATAATTTCTTTGTTGATGACACCCTATTGTTTGGAAGATCTTTCATTCAAGTGGCTAAATGCATTAAATAGATTTTGGACACATATACTTTTGGGTCTAGACAAGTCATCAACCCCCTCAAGTCCAAAATCTATATGTATTGTTAGAAATAGGGAATACTGAGAGGGGGGGTGAATCAGTATTCTACAAACTTTACCTTTTTCCCAATTATGGATATAACAGATTATCTTTATACATGCATAACATAAGAAGCTAAACAACATGCATAGCAATAAAACTAAAGAACTCATAACACATTGTTTGTTCTCGAGGAAACCCTAGCCAAGGGAAAACCCTGGTGGGGATGGTACCCACAAAGATCCACTAATCAAAAGGTATCATGTTAAGGATGTTGACCCTGTTAGGAGTCTATTACAAACATATAGTGTATCAGTCCTGATTAAGGGACTATAGGCCTTGTTAGAAGCCTCAACCCTGTTAGGAGTTGGCAGTACAAAATGTGATTACCAGATGAGCCCATTGCCCAAACAAGTAATGTAAAATATACACTAATTACAAAAATAGGTTAAGGTACATAACCTTATACTGCTTGCATCAATATCTCTTCGCTGCTCTTTCACTATCGCTATTACATATGCTTCATATATTTTGCATCATATCACTGCTTCATTACATTTCATTACTTCATCATACATCTATCTTTACAATTACAATTACATTTATATAAATAACTTTATCCAAGATTTAACATCTAGGATTTCATCCCTTTACATTTTTAAGTCATTATTTTGATAAACAAAATAATCCCTTAACTCTTTACTAATTCTGTCTTCATATTTTGTTCTATCGACTTGACACTATCTTTAGTAAAACTATCATAACTTCTTTCGTACATGCCGTACTAACTTGCACTCTAAGATGGGTGATCAATAGTCATCATAGAGTCTATGTTCAAGTGTGCAAGCACTGAACTTACTCCAATCAACATCACAAACAAAAATTATATCCAGGTTCACTAGTAAAAATATTGTCTCACAATTAGACAAATTTGCAATGCGCTCTATCATACTAGCTCTCTGACCTGTGTGATCTTCATGTGGATCATATGTTTCCATAATGACAACATTTATGTAATCAACTCAGCCAAATTTCCAACAATCTCCCCCTTTGTCATTAGTGGCAACATATGAGAAAATTGGCTAAGTGTACAACTTCAAAATCTCAAAATTGTGGCCATAGTATAAAATATATACTATCCTTATAACTCCTCAAAAAAATATTATCTCTAATATAGTACTCCCCCTAAGAGTATCAATCCTTACCATATACTATCAATTTTCTGCTATATATATCTCCCCCTTTGACAACAATGACAAAATAAAGGTAAGGATGGTTACAAAACTGTATCACAAAAAGATTATACCTCAATTCAATTATTGTAAAGCCAGTAGGCTTGCAACACAATTTGAAAAATCAATCTTCATAGCTTCTAAATCCTTCTCCCATGATTTCTTAATGGAATCTACCACATTGAGTAGTGCGCTCAGTCCATAAGATGCTATTTCACATGCTTGGAGGTTCTCAAAGTTAAACTTCTGAAAAGATGTCTTAGCTAAATACATTCTTCCAACTACTCTTCAATAATGCTTAACTTCATACAAGTGTGCTCTCTCAAAAGAGTGAATCTTTTCATTTTTCTATCTCTCTCATCTTGCACAACTCTGATTTCATCACATAGCTTTTGAATTTTCTTCTCAACATCACATACCTTCACATTGGGGCTAGAAAGAAGGTTAGTTTCATTCAGAATTTTTGCTTCCGTCATCTTCATCTTCTGATCTTCTTTTGTTGTCAAGGTCTTTGATTTTGTACACTTTATGTACAAAGATTTTCATGTTTCCAAATTCTTCCTCAAATCCTTGATACAGATATCAAGATTATTGATATCATTCCTGATATTCTGGCTAATGTTCAAAAGCATTCTGGCCTCATAGGCTGCTTGTGCTTTCACTTTTGCAATATCAGATAAGTTTGTGAATTCATTGTCAAAAGTGCTCATTACCTTCTTTGCTTTCTCCAAAGGGTTTGCTTCTACAATTTGTGTAGTTACAATGCTTTGTAACTTCTCAGTAAGTTCCTTCAGGCATCCTTCAAGACTTTTCACTTTCTTATTCTTGCCAATGATTTTAATCAAGGATGTGATCAATTCCAACTGTTCATCATCATCTACTTCCTTTCCCAAATGGTCAATCATAGATCCAATCTTATCCTTCTTTCCAGTCTCAGGAGTAAGACTAATATCTTCTTTAGTGGGAATGGGTACTTATTTTTCTGTTACTAGGGGTTCTACAACTGTTGTCTCTATTGTCTCTTCTCCTTTTGTAGTTTCATGTTCTTCAAAGGCTGAATTGTCAACAATGTTCTCCAAATTCCTAAATACATTATCATCAGTATCCAAGGTGATCTTTGTTCCTTCTACATTCATGGTTTCATCTTCAATGTTAATGGCTGGAGGAGAGGGAATGTCCTCTAGTTCTGTTTCACCTACTTGCTCTGCTGCAACTGATGGTTCTCCAACATTTTCTATCATAACCTTGATTATTTCTTTCTCTATCTCAAAATTAATTTCTTCATATCTACCTCCCATAATTTGAATGGTTCTCCTTTTGGTTCTTAGATGGGTGCTTAAGGCTTTCATGATCTGATTAAAATGTGTTTCATCTCTTACTACACAAAGCTTCCTTACAAGCTTTTCTCTAATAGTTGTGTCCTCCTCTGATGCTCTCTTTTTCCTATTCACAAGTTTATTATACAAATCATCAGGTATCTATCCCTGAATTGTATCAAACTTCTTATTAGCCAAAATCATATGCTTTACTATTGCATTTTCTAGATTAAGTCTCTCTGCATAATCATAAAGATCATAGTACTTATTCATTCTTGTAAAGTCTCCATCCTCAATGATCTACTCATTAAGCTTCTCAACTTTTGGTTTCCAAGCTTTCTTCTTAACAGTAGTGACATCATATTTTATTTCTGCAAATTTTCTTGGAGCTGGTTGTACTAAAGTTTTCTATCTCTTTCCCGATCTAGTAGCACTTTCCTTTACTCTTTTTCTAGGTGTGGAGGAAGTGGATCTAGTGGATATATTTTCTTCTTTATCCTTCTCAATTTCTTCCACTTTCACCTTCACTTGTGATTCTTCCTGCTATGCTGCAATTGATGATAAAGGTGGAATAGACAAAACTTCTTTTTGTCCACTCTCTTTGATTGCTGCTGCTGTTTGCTTTGCTACTAAAAATTCATGCTCTGACATCCCTATATCTTTTAGGATTTTCTTTATGGTGCTTTCAACTCTTTTCTTAGAATGTTTCTCTTCAACTAAGGTCTTTGCGGAGTTGAAGTTCTCCTCAAAGGTTCCAAACCTATTACACTGAGTGTCCAATTTACACTTAAGTAACCTACTAACATACTCTTCTCTCTCTACCTCAAATATCTCATAGCC
This sequence comes from Chamaecyparis obtusa, assembly GCA_027943335.1. NCBI lineage: Eukaryota > Viridiplantae > Streptophyta > Pinopsida > Cupressales > Cupressaceae > Chamaecyparis > Chamaecyparis obtusa. Next base: position 351,082 of record BSBK01001449.1, read on the forward strand.
AAGAGGGTCCATGAACTCTGTTCTAGGTTCTACTACTTCAATGTAGGTAAAGTCAGTATCCATCATAAAACATATGTCATCTTTATACTTCTCCACAAGAGACTTTGGGATCCTTGATCTGCTAGACACAATATTCTGAAATGTCTTGATTACCAGTACTGCACTTTCATTTACTTTGTCAATAACATGTCTTCTGTACACTAGGTTAATCCTTTCCATTGTATTTTGTCCATCATTCTAGTCATTTCCAATGGTGTAAGAAAATCTTCTCAATAGATGAAAAAACATATAGGTGATCAAGGATGAGAACCTAAACTGTGTATACTTAGTTTTCTTAATGTTTTCCAAGTTCTTAAACAGTTGAATTCTCAAAATTTCACACATATCAACTTGTACCTTGTCAACACACATTAGATAAGCCGCATGTATCATTCTAGGTGCCATGTCATCCTCTCTTGAATTTGCACAAAACTTAGTGGTTAGGATCTTGCATAAGTATCTCACATCATCTTGTTTTATCTTACTAATCATAATTCCTCTACCATTATAAGATGAATTTGTGTTGTCAATGATTGTTTTCCTCATGTTTTTCTCATTTAAAGGAATAGCTCCAGTTTTAGATAATCCAGTGACTTCATGAATCAAATTAGCTGTGATATCTATCACTCTATCTTCTAACCAAAACTTCCCATTATGAATTTTTCTTAAGATAATCTTAGTACATTCTTCATTATCAAATTCATACTGTAATGCATACTTAACAATTTCATTATCTTCCAAATATTCAAAACCTTGTTTCAGTGTCATATCCTGATTGTAGATCTTCTGATATTCATTTGTGAAATCGATATCACTGACAGTCTCTAGTTTGCATCCAAGTTAACTTCTAACATTCTCTAGGTGTAAAACTTCATCTAATACAGATGATAAAGCTAACCTAGGATCATCTTCCAAGGGTTCTACTGGTTCCCTTTTCAACTTAGGTCTATTCTTATCTCTGACATTGTGTATTAAAGAAACATCCATGATTTCTTCAAATTCCTTTACTGATTTAAAGATCTATCAAGTAAAATACCTTGATTTCGCGATTTTAGGGCTTGTGTAGATTTGACACAAAATTCTTCTCCAAATCCTTGCAAAATGCTTCCAATCACTGCTCTTTGATCTCCTTAACACTTGAATTTTCTTTGATGATTAAATAATACCAATCATGACCTTTTATTAATTCAATCTCACTTAGATTTGACATCGCATTCAATTCTTTTGCCGCTTCTTTCCAAAAAGTTGTTTCTGCTAACCTGCAAAACTTAAAACTTCTTGCGATCTCGCAAAACATAATGTTTTTCTTTGCACTCTTAACCATAGCATTAGAACATCATAAAATACCTTTCATTAACTGTGCAAGACTCAGTTCATCATATATCTACTTCTACACTAATCTAAGTTCCTATTCTACTGCAATTTTCATAAATTAAGTACTTTGAGATGGGTCAGTTAAAGATTCATTCTTACCTTTTGATACTTCACCTTCCTAATTACCTTCAATGTTTAATATGTCTCCTTGATCTATGCTTTTGATAAACTTCACTTCATCTGAATTACTACAGCATCCGTTCTAACTGTTACTTGTATCTTCATTTCTTCTTGCATGATTTCTCAGATTAGGATTAGGATGAAAAACTCTATTGTTCATTCTGCAAAACCTTGTTGTATGTCCAATCTTGTTGCATATTTGACAAACAATTCCATTGTTTCCATATCTTGGTTCGGGCTGATTGATTTGTGATCTGTAGTTTCTAGCAATGTGTCCAACCTTGTTGCATCTATAACATATTACTCCATTTCTTCTGTTCATATCTTCAGTAGGTTTCTTATCTACATTGTTAGTATTCCTAAACATTCTACTACCATCATTATTCTCAATAAATTTAGGTTTCCTACATTCAATAGCTCTATGTCCAAAACCATGACAATTATAACAATAACCATTAAGAGGTTTAAATTGCTTACCTATGCAATCTCTCTTCATATGACCAATAGTATTACAAGCAAAACATCTACCTTTGAATTCTCTTTGCATACCTTTGGGTGATTCCTCTTGCTTAGGTGATTCTTCTTCTTTAGGTGTATCTTTAGATTTTTTGATCTCATCAAACTTCTTCTCATCTATGCTTTCAGATATTTTCAGATCTGGTTCCTTGCTTTCATCATTTGCTTTAAAAGTGTTGAATCCAAGACCAGTCTTATCATAGAATGGTTTTTGATAAGATATTTGTTCATCAATCTTCTCACTAGTTGAATATAGCCTTTCAAGTTGTTGTTTGGATTGAGTTAGTTCACCTTTCACAATCTTATTGTATTTCTCAAGTTTAGCATACTACAAATTGACTTTCTCAAGTTCAGATGTTACTTTACAAAGTTTAGATTTTAGTCCTTCATTTTTAGTCTTTAGACTTTCATTCTCAAATTTCAAATTTGCTTCATTCTTGCCATTTCCATATTTCAAGCTAAGCTTTAGATTTGCTATCTTCAATTCATGCTTAAGGATCTCATTTTCTTTTTCTAAATTATCATCACAATCTTCAATAAAAACTTCAGATTCCTTTTTAGATCTCAGATCTTCCAATTTATTTTTCAGTTTCTCAATGAGGTTCTTTGCATCATCATATTTTCTTTTAAAAGTATCTTTTTCAATAGTAAGCAAGTCAATCTGTTCAAGAGCTTCTTCAAGATTCTTCTGTAGTTGATCCATATCCATAGAGATCTTACTCAAGCTGCTAGGCTTTCCTTGAATGATTCTTTTCTGAGTAACTAAGCTCTAATACCAATTGTTAGAAATAGGGAATAGTGAGAGGGGGGGTGAATCAGTATTCTAAAAACTTTATCTTTTTCCCAATTATGGATATAACAGATTATCTTTATACATGCATAACATAAGGAGCTAAACAACATGCATAGCAATAAAACTAAAGAACTCATAAAATATTGTTTGTTCTCGAGGAAACCCTAGCCAAGGGAAAACCCTAGTGGGGATGGTACCCACAAAGATCCACTAATCAAAAGGTATCCATTTAAGGATGTTGACCCTGTTAGGATTCTATTACAAACATATAGTGTATCAGTCTTGATTAGGGGACTATAGGCCTTGTTAGAAGCCTCAACCTTTTTAGGAGTTGGCAGTACAAAATGTGATTACCAGATGAGCCCACTGCCCAAACAAGTAATGTAAAATATACACTAATTACAAAAATAGGTTAAGGTACATAACCTTATACTACTTACATCAATATCTCTTTGTTGCTCTTTCACTATCGCTATTACATATGCATCATCTATTTCACATCATATCACTGCTTCATTACATTTCATTACTTCATCATACATCTATCTTTACAATTACAATTACATTTATACAAATAAATTTATCCAAGATTTAACATCTAGGATGTCGTCCCTTTATATTTTTAAGTCATTATTTTGATAAACAAAATAATCCCTTAACTCTTTACTAATTATGTCTTCATATTTTGTCCTGTCAGCTTGACACTGTCTTCGATAAAACTGTCATAACTTCTTCTGTACATGTTGTACTAACTTGCACTCTAAGATGGGTGATCAATAGTCATCATAGAGTCTATGTTCAAGTGTGCAAGCACTGAACTTACTCCAATCAACATCGCAAACAAAAACTATGTCCAGGTTTACTGGTAAAAATATTGTCTCACACTTACACAAATTTGCAATGCACTCTGTCATACTACCTCTCTGACCTATGCAATCTTCATGTGGATCATATGTTGCCATAATGAAAACATTTATGTAATCAACTCAGCCAAATTGCCAACATTTTTTACTCCAGATTCTATTCAACAGAGAATTTCTAATATCCTTGGATTCACTATAGATGATCTACGCTCCACCTATCTTGGTATTCCATTTTTTCGTGGTCAAGTTAAAACTTCTTACTGGGATAATATAATTAATAGATTAAAAAATAGAATCTCAACTTGGAAGGCAAGATGGCTCTCGCTTTCTAGTAGGATTCTATTAATCAAAACTGTGTTAACAGCTATCCCTAATTATTACATTTCTATTCTTCAAGCCCCGAAGTCAGTAATAAATCATTTTGAAAAAATTATTCGTTCTTTTTTTGGACTTCTAATATGACTAATGAAAAGAAAGTTCCCCTTGTCTCTTTGCAGAAACTCTCCATCAATAAATTTTTAGGGGGGGCAAGGTTACACAATTTATCTTTTAGAAACAAGGCATTTGGTGGGAAGTTAGTTTGGAGTATGTATTATAAGCCACATGCTCTGTGGTGTCAGATTATGCAAGCCAAATATCTAGATTCTACTAATCCTAATAGAATTTTTACCATTTCTAACCCTCTGTCTGGCTCTCCTACATGGAATTTTATGATATCTAGAGAAGTTGTCACAAAGTTTTTATCTTGGCAGGTTCATAATGGTTCTAATGTTTTTTTTTGGAAAGACTCCTAGAATGGATTCCCTCCTTTATGCTCCTTAAATTCTCTAGAAGAAGTTATGAATGTCTCCATCCTCCATTGGGGTGAATTTCTTGTGGATTATGTGGACCATGTGGATATTTTATCACATAAGGTAATCTGGAAAGATCCATCTGTCCTTCCTATATTAGACATAAATCTTGCTAGGGAATTTTCAGTTGTCCTCGCAAATAGATCAGTTTACATGTCTAAAGGTAATGATAAGTTGTTATGGTGCCCCTCCAAAAATGGCTTGTATTCTGTTAAATCTGGTTATGTGGCCCTTCAACAAATGGCTAGTCATCATTGAAATCAACGAGATTTTTCTTTCTGTTGGGATAAGTCTGTTCTCCCCAAAGCTGGAGTTTTTTCTTAGCTTGCTATCCAAAGTCGAATCCTAACTAGTGACAGATTAGCTAGACTCTAAATAATCTCCCCCTTTAATTGTGTTTTATGTGACATGCATATGGAAACATTGCATCATCTCTTTGTTCACTGTCACTTTGCTCATTAATGTTGGTCTTTTGTCATGGAAAAGTTATCCATATCTTTCCCTTTTCCTAACTCTCTTTGGGAGCTCTTTCAATCTTGGCCCACTTTATTTGTAAATTCCCTGTTTGCATGTTTATGGATTATCATTCCTTCCTAAGTTCTTTGGTCAATTTGGTGGGAAAGAAATAAAAGAATCTTTAGAAAAACTAGTTTGGATAGTTCTCCAGTCCTCTCCATAATAGAAAGACTTATATCTGAGCAAGTCAACAATATGTCCCCCTTTCATTTTAATCCAAATATCAATTTTTCTTCTTGGGATAGTCAGGTAGTATCTTCTTGGAAACTTATTTCTTTCTCTTCTTCTCCTATTTTTCCTCGCATTAGAAAATCCCCTATTTACATATCCACAATCAAATGGAAACTGTTTGATCCTTCTTATGTAAAGCTAAATTTTGATGTCTCTTCAAGAGGGAACCCTGGTGAGTCAGGAATTAGTGTTTGTTTGAGAGATCATTTAGGTAAAGTTCTTGCCTTATCTGCATTTCCTATCAACCTTGGCACTAATAATATGGCAGAAGTTGTTGCTCTATTAGAGGGTTTGGTTCTTGCTAAAAAATTGTTGATTTCAAACTTACACATTGAAGGAGATTCATTTGTCATTATCAATGCTTATATTCATAGGAAAATTGATAATTGGCAATTAAGCTATATTCTTCATCAGATATGGGGTTTTATTGATTCTTTGAGTAGCTTCATCATTTTGCATGCATATAGAGAAGGTAATCCTCTGGCAAACTGTTTAGCAAGTTTGGGTTGTGATAAGACCCGTTTGGATTCATGTTCTTCAGTAAAATCCCTAAAAGAATTCCCTGTTCTTCTTGAAATTATACATAATGAATCTTTATAAGCTCTATGTTTAATTCTAATTATGTTGCTAATTATTCGCTATTATGCTAAATGCCATCATGACATCCTTTTTTAAGTAGAGCTATCTATATTGTTGAGTGGTCTTCAATGGTCACTAATATGTAAAGAAAGCCATGGGTTTAAAAAGGTGTGTCATACTAGTCATATTTATTTAGCATAATATAGTTTAATTAGAAACCTTTTTTTAGCTATACGAAAATCCTCTTCTTTCTACAAATATTCGGAATGTATTATTTTCAGCTCCTCGGTATATGTTTTGTTTAATTATATCCTATTATGCTAAAATACCAATGTGGCTCTCGTTTGCAAGCTGAGCTGGCCTTATTGATGCCTACTCTTTTAGTAAGGGTAGTCTTTCTTTTTAGAGAAGTTATTGGCTTAGAAGGCGTGCCTTAAGTGGTTTTATCATAATATACCATAATTAATTAGCTACTTCAATTATGAGCTCATGATGTTTTTCTCTTTCTCTGGCTGCCACATATGCTTTTGTGTTCGTACTTTTCTATTTTCCACATCTCTTGCCTATCCTTGGTTATCGTCACTTGGTCTCTAAGCACGTATATGGATCCTAGCTACTCTTGTTTCTTCACTGCTTGCTTGTGAATATTTTGATTTTAAAAGGGCCACTTGGATATCAGATGTCACAATTATTTTATCATGCATGTAGTCATTTATTAGCCACCTATGTGACTCCTCCTTCGTGCCTTTTTCATCCTTTACTTCTTGTATGGGATTATGTATCATGTTTTGTGTAAGGTGTCATTATTATTATAGGTGTTGATTAATTTATCACCTTTTATTCGATCTTTGGTATTTATGGGTGTTTATTTTCCAAATTTCAAAACAGTTATGTGCTTCATTCTATCTATGCTAGTCTTGGCTATATTGTTTTTGTCTGGTTTATTACTAGCTTATGAATATCTAAGATGTTGGGATGTCCCATCTTCTTAGTGGGTGTGAGCTCAAAAGTTGAATTATGCTCATCGTGCTCCTCTTTTCACATGGATTATTATCCCAGAAACTATAGGGTCCTATTGGAGTTCGACGATTGGGAAAATTCATTCTTAGGTTGCATTAAGGATGACATGCTTGCCTCTATCTTTCTATGTGATCACCCACATATCTTCCGTGGTATAAAGAGGGTCATAGGTTTCAACATCCTTTTCCCACCGGGTAAACGTATCATTTATCCCTCGTAAATTCTATCAATTTTCCTCTCTAATGCCCTAGACCTGTTATAGTCTCCCGTCCATTTAGAGTTAATTGTTGGTCGATATGTCAAACCAGCATTCTTGCAAGGAAATAAGATTATGAAGGTATGTCAAAAGTATGATATGTGGGGAGGTGCTTCTTTGATTGGTGGCCTTTTTCACCATCATGTTGTTTTAAGCAATCACGGTGTTTATATGGTTATGAAAAGCATCAAGAAAGCCCTTGAAAGGCAGTCTTTTTGTCCTATCAAAGTTTCCCTGCAACAATTCAGGTGTTTTTTTACCAAAGAATATGTCAGTAGTATTCATCAGGTGGTATTTGCAATCCTCGACCTTCTGGAGCAAGATTCTTCCATACACATTCTCACACAACCACTTGTTCCTCCTTAGCCTAGTTCGGTCTCCGCTCAGCCCATTCCTAATCTAAACCTCAATCTTGACTCTATTGATGCTTCTATAGTTTTTATGGAGGATTAATTATATGTTTTGATATTGTGCTTTGTGGTTTTGTGGTTTTGTGGTTTTGTGGTTCTCCTTATGTGCAGAGATTCGAGGATGTCATCTTCATCAAGCTCAAAGTGGTTTCATCCTCTCAAAGGCTGGAATATTGTCAGAGTGTCTTCTCACCCCTACGACTATCATCTATGTACTTTGTATATTCCATCCTATTTTTAGGGGTGATACATCATTTGTATCATTTATATGCCTTCATACTTTATGTAATTGCCTAATGGGCCAAACAATGTTGTATTTTTTAAGGGACACTCATAGATATCCCATGAAGATTCATATGTAATTATGGGACATTGTGTAAGGAGATCCCTCTTTTCTTCTTCCCTTTCAGTGCTCTTTCCCTCCTCTCTTTCTATTTTGATGGGGTCACGAACGAAGTTTTTCTTTCTGGTTCTTTTCTCTGGGAGCCCCTTATTTTAGAACCAGCAAAAATTGTAAAAAATATTATTATTATAAATATATCAAATGGCATTTCCACCTTTGAAAAAAAAGAAATATTTATATATATTTCATAATTATTTTAAATTTTAAAAAATAAATAATCTTATAAAATCATTTTATATATATTAAACCATATAATTAAATAATTAAAAATTAAAAAATCTGTATAACATCAATTTCAATTATAGTTCTAACTTAATCTTAACTCTATTTTACAAAATAAATTATTTCTTAAATTAATTACACATATTTTAATTAATTATAATTCTAAGTCTAATATAATTAAAAAATTTATAATTCTTATTATTATTATTTGATAATTTAATAGTTGGTTGGGCCAACTCCCATTGTATTAGCACTTCCAAAAAAATGTTTACATATTACATCAAGGCAAATTATAATCCATGTCAAGTGTTACCTATCTGATTTTTACTAGCTACAATTGCAAAGTATTCAAATATTGCAGCAGACCTCTTCCTATACTCCGCCCCAAACTAATTTAAACTATAGTATCTATTATCTTTTGTATTGACTTTGGATAATGTTTATCTGCAACTCATCAAAAAGGTGCACTCACAGTTGCTCCTTGCGCATATTCAAGTACCTTTGGAGGTGAGCAGTCCGCAATAGGCTTAGAAGATATCTAGACAACATTATCTTGCAACCCCCAAACCCACCGCTTCCTACTTTAGTTGTCTTATCAAATCAGTTAGGGATCAGACTGCCTTTCTTCAATTGAATCTTTTTTTGCAAGTGCATCTACCCTATCATTTCCTTCCCAATAGAAGTGCCCAATTTTGTACTCCTCGAAGGTATCTAGAAGAAGTAGAATGCATCCAACCCATCTGTGTAGTCTCCAATCCATAGCAGCCTTTGCCTTTATCATGTTTATTACTATCATTGATTCACCTTCTAGATAGAGTCTACAGATACCCATTTGAGAAGCCAATTCCAATCCCTTAACGGTTGCCCTCAATTTTTTTTTGTTGTTTGTTCCAACAACAATAGCCTCCTTGTACTCCTATAACATAGATCCTTGGCTATCTCTGATGATGATCACAATACCACTTGGCCCTAGATTTCCCCTTGTCGCTCCATCAATGTTAATTTTTTCCCATTCCACCTCTGGGACCGCCCAACGCGTGTCTTGATGCTTAAGACATTTCTCAGTTGCGCTCGAGGGGCCAACCAATTTGGGAGGCACAAGGGTTGGGAAGATTTTTATGATCTTATCATCCCAAGATGAGAACTCAAGCTTTTCGGATGTCACATCTACAAAGTTGACAAGCTCCATAATAGATCCTTCAATCTTCTTCACAAGTAACTCCCTAAGGGAGGCTTCATCTTTGAAAATCCTCCTATTTCACTCCTTCTAGAGCTCCCAAACAATTGTTGATGGGATGACAGTCCATAGACTTGAGAAAGCACTTTTACGCATCTTGTCAAGCCACATAGAAAACCAGGCTTCCAATGATTTAGGTTTGGGAGAATCCCATTCCAATTTTTGCTAGAAGATGTTCCAACAATATTCAGCATAGGGACACCATAGAAGGATATGGTTGGTTGCAGTCTCCTCATTTTGTTTGCATAGACTACATCTAATCGACCCCGAGATGCCTATCTTGTTTAAACAGTCCTATGTTAATATCCTCCCCTAAATTGCTAGCCAAGCGAAGGCCCCAGCTCTAGGGGAGAAATGTTTACCCCAAAGTAGGTTTGTGGGCCAGTGGGGTTGGGGGACCATTGTTTCTAGGGCTTTATAGTCAAGTTTAACCTTATATTCCCCAGATCAGGAAGCATCCCACCTGATGGTATCTAGTTTGTATTCCCAGAGAACTTTCTAAGAGGATAGAATATTTATTAATGCTTCCTTCTTCTCTACATGTGCCTAAATGTTCTCCAAAGAGTTCCATTCCCACTGTTGTATCCCATTCTGTAGGCTAACTCGACCATAATCTGCAATCATATTCCCCCACTATGACTTGGTTTCCCTTATAATGATGTCCATATTCTCCATTTTTGCTAAAGTAGGGTGTCCTTCCCAAGAGTCCTCCCAAAACTGAGCATTCCTCCTATCATTGACTTCCCAAGTGACATATCTATTTATTACATGTTTGCATTCTATGATGAAATTCCATATTGCAGATCCAGGAAGAGGGTCATGAATGCTTAGAATTCTGATTGGTTCATCTGAATCCAAGTATTTGTGTCAGATTATTTGAACCCATTTCCTATTGCTATCTTTTTATATACTCTAGACCAATTTGGCCCCCATAACTATGTCCATACTATGTAGTTCTCTAATACCTACTCCTTTAGCATTGGGAGGCTAACATATCTTGTCCTAGGCCAGCAAAGGAATCTTATGGAGATCCTTTGGTCCATTCCACATGAACCTTCTCATAATTTGCATTAATCCATCCCCAACTATTTTTGGCAATTTTAGACAAGACAGGGAATATATAGGAATTGTTTCAACAAGACGGTTTTAATAAGAATAATCCTACCTGCCAATGATAGCCACTTACCTTTCCATAAATCCATCTTTCTCTTGTAGTTATTGATCAAATTTTCCTAGTATCTAATTTTATTAATACACCTAAACAATGGTAATCCAAGAAACTTGGAAAAGAGGTCTGCCTTAAGTTTAGAATATTGGCTAGATCCGCTTGTATTCCAAGTTGCACATTGAGAAAGAAAATTTCTGATTTAGTCCAGCTTATGCTCTGCCCTGAGGCCTTAGTGTAAGAGTCCAATGTCCTCTTAATGCACCTAGCCTCAACTCTACATGTCTTCCTCATTAGAATTGTGTCATCAACAAACTAGAGATGAGTAATGTTTTCCACTCTAGGATAAATATCCAAGCCTAATCATCGACCCATCTCCCTTTGGTGTTGTATTGTTATCCCCAAAGTTTCTACCATAATTATAAATAAGAAAGGGGAAATGGGGTCCCCTTTCCTTATTCCCCTTGAAGAAGAAAAGAAACCTTGTGCAACCCCATTGACTAAAATGGAAAATTTGGGCCCATCGATGCAACACTTAATCCAACTTACCCAATCTTCATTGAAGACCAATCTTCTCATTACATCAAGTAGAAAATGTCTATCCACTAGATCATAGGCTTTTAGGATATCCAATTTGATTAGCATACTGGGGGCTCTTGTTTTCCTTGCTGAGTGAATAGCTTCATGGAAAATTATGATTCCTTCCACTATTGATCTCCCTAGAGAGAATCCACTTTGTTCCTCTGAGATAATCTTATGGAGTCTGACCTTCTTCAATTTGTTAGACATGATTTTTGTGATTATCTTATAAATAGTATTACATAGTGCAATTGGCATGTAGTCCCCTACTACCTGAACTACTTTCTTCTTTGGTATCAAGACTAGAAAGGTATGGTTAAAGGAGCCTTGCATAACTATGTTTCTTCTACACTCTTCAACAACTTTATGGACATCTTTTCCCACTATTTCCCAGAAAGCCTGGTAGAACTTCATTGAAAATCCATCAGGACCAGGGAACTTGAGAGCCCCTAACTGAAAAACAACTTTTCTAGTTTCTTCTAAGGTTATTTCCAAGTTCAGGACTCAGTTGTCCTCATTATTTATAACCTGAGGGATGTGACTCAGAAAATTTTGCCTATCCTCCTCATTATCCATATTGGCCCTGTTGAATATTTCTTGAAAATGTTGAGTGACTTCTTGATTTATTTCCTCTGTCATGGCAGCCTTAGAACCATATGCTTTTGTTAATTTATAAATCTAATTTCTGCTATGATTGGATAGGGTTGCTTTGTGGAATAAATTGGTGTTCTTATATCCTTCTTTCAATCAGCCCTCTCTAGATTTTTGTTTCCAGCAGATTTCCTCCCACTTGAGAAGTTCCTCCAATTCTTCTTTCAAAGATTTTTCTTTGTCAAAGTCCTCCCCCATCAACCCTTCTGCAATAATTTTCTCATTTAGTTTCTTTAGCTCATCCTCCACTTTTTCTTTTTCCTGAAAGATGTTCTTGAAAGAGGTTTGGTTCCACTCACTAAGGCACTCTTTAATGTGATTGATTTTCTCCTTAAGTTGGAGTATTTTGGGTATATTCTTGCATCTAACTTCCTTCCACCATTTGGCAATGAGCTTCAGGAGAGCTGGATCTCTCAACCACATGTTTTTGAATCGGAATGGAGTCCCTCCTTCTTTCTATGTTTGGTTTATTGACAATTGTACCAGATAGTGATCTGAGCCAATATATAGCAATATTTGTGCCATAAATGTTTCTACCATTTCATCTCACTTGTCATTGATGAAGAAGCGATCCAATTTCTCTGCAATGCTGATGAAGCCTTTCCTCCTGTTGGTCCAAGTGAATGTTCAAATTCCTTGTTTTTATTTTGTTTAAGTTTCTCCTATGTACCCAATCTTGAAAATCAGTTTACACTCTGGTAGTCCTATGAATTCCACCTTGTTTCTCTGAATTGTCCAAGGTGGCATTAAAGTCACCACCAATAACATATGGAAAATCAACATGGATTTCAAGCCACCCTTTGAGCTCTTCCCATAAGGCACTTTTGGCCATTGTTGGGGTAGGCCCATACAAATTCATTATGTGCAAAATTTTGTTGGAACCATGGACCTTGCACTCAACTACTATCCATGATTTCCTGTGGTATAGAAGGGTACATTTTCATAACATGGGATTCCAAAGTATCCCTATCCCTCTAGATGCTCCCTTCGCTCCTACAAAAACACCTTCCCATTTTCTCCAATCTCGCATTCTCCTATAGCTCTCCTCTATACTCCATTTTGTTTCCTGAACTAAGATCACAACAACATTACTCTGATCTATCTGGCATCTAATAAGACACCACTTGCTAGGGGCATTCATACCCCTAGACCCCTAGCATTCCAAGTTAAGATCCTCATTTCCCTCCACGAAGGACACACTCCTTCCCATTTCTCAGTGTTCTTTGGCCTTTTTTTGTGGTAGCTAATATCAATTTCTCTGCATTAGATTTTGGTCCCCTTCTTTTGGTGGAAGAGCAAACAGGCTTGCTCCGCTTGGATTGAGTTTTCTCAATATCCAGCTTTGTTGAGGGGAGTTCCTTCTCCAAATCTAACTCATCTTCCTCCTTAGCCTCTAAGTCCCGCATTTCTTCTACATCCAACCTTTTCCCTTCTACCATGTCTTCTACCAATTTGGTCTCTGCATCATTATCAATTGAGAGTCCTTCATTCACAAATAATATTGTTTCTAAAGAAGGAGAATTGGCCACATCCTTCATGAGGGGGGGAAATCATCTATGACTTTCTCCTTTTCTAGAGAGGATATGGAGCTCGGGGTAATTTTAGCAGGCCTCACTAGTCTATGTTCCGCCCCTGTTTCACTATTCTTTATGCCTTCCATCTCTCCCCCATCAGGTCATTTTAGATCTTCCACCACTTCATCCAACTGCATATTGTCTTTCACCTCACCTTTAGCAATAGGATACATCTTTGTCACCTGGATATCCTCCCCTAATTTGTGTTGGGGGTGGGGGTCTTTTCTTGGCATATTTTTTGTGTCCAAGTACCAAGTTTTGACTGGAGGACAATTGTACAACTAGTAACTTGTCAAATGGTGAGATATTTATGCAAAATATAGCATAATCCCCCCAATCCTCATTAGCTACCATTCCTACCACTTCCTAGATTTCATCCAATCTTTTTGCTATATCCATCAACACTTCTTTTGCCCAATATTCTGTTGATAATTCGTATAACCTAATCCATACTGCTTTCTTGCTGAATTCAAATTGCTAAGGATTGAAATGTGGGATCCATTTGTCCTTTAAAATGTAATGCCCTTCTAAAGACACATTACCTATTTTCAGAATTTGTTCCCTAACTTCGCTTGAGGGGAGGATTGTCAGAAAGAAGTTGTATGGAAGTTTATGGAGATCAAATTCGATGCCCCATAATGGTCACAAGAAATCTTTCATCTTAGTCAAAACAATGGCACCACCCATCCATTTTAGAATAATGCCCCTTTCAAGTATTATACTGACTGAATTATTGATATGTTCTTCCCTTATCTTAATGGCAATGTGGTCTAGATCACTGTCTTTTTTCTCAGGGTCAACCCCAACCCTAGGGGGTTGCGAAACATTTTGTTGTTTACTAGGGTTTTGGTGTGGATTATTTTGCCAATTTGAAGAAGCATCTGCTTGTTGCCCATTTCGCCCTTTCCATTTTTTAAAAAAATGCCACTTATTTTGGGGGGCTCTGTAATTTTCTTGTCTTTGATATCAGTTTGATCAGTTTTTAACTCGTAGTATTTGGAATGGTCCTTGTGCTTTATCCACCCACTATCCTACTTCAAACACCCATTGAGGCATGTGCAAAGGTTGGCAAAGCCCTTACAAAAGCTTTCCTCTGCTCCTGCTCCCTTTCGCTCCATCTTGCCACTCAAAATTATATAATAATTATTATAACTTATTCTACATAATTAAATTTTAACACTAAAATATATTAATATACTTAATTTTAAATCTAATTAAGCCGATAGGCCCAAATTGAGTCTATTTTTTTTTTCTACTGCACTTTTTATCCACCCGTGTAAATTAATAGACAAACCCCACATTTTGTGAGTTGTTATAATTTTCAATTGCATGCACTTTACATAATTAGTTTCTAGTTAGTATGTTTTGTATTTTATAATTAATAACACATATCCTAATAGTATTAATATTAATATTATATTATAGCTCTAATTTAATCGTAATATTAATTTATTAAAAATATATTTAAAAATGATCTTTATAATTATTTTTTTATCTCTATAAAATTAATCAGTTTAAAAATATACATTTATTTTAAATGGATTTGTTTTATATAAATATGTAAATTTAATTTCCTTAAATAATTTTAAATATGATACAATAAAATATATTATATATGTACATATGATTCTTAAAAAAATAATAAAAGCTAAAAATAACATAAACTTAATATTTTTTATTACAATTAAGACATTTCTATGTAGCCTCTCTATATATATTTAATTGGTTACCACAAATTTCTTAAGTTAATTAAATTCAATATATATTTAAAATCAATGTAAAATATTCCATTTATATCATTCTTTATTACATATGAAGTCACATAATTCATTACTTTTGATCAAAAGTTATGCCTTATTTGGTACTTACTTATGTTATTCAAAGACAACTTGAGGATGATAATGAGTCTTCGTGAAAATTCATTTTGGTACTTACCAAAATTGAAAAATACATTGCTCTCTTAAGTGTAGCATGTGTCCTTAAATGAGAACTCCTTTTGTGTCTCTTATATCTCATAGTAATAAAATATCTAAACTGAAGAAAAATAACAGAATTGAGCCTAATCAAACAATTCTTAAACATAATATGCATATCAAAATAGAAGATGAAGCCTTCCAAATTCATTGAATATTGCAGGGTTACAATATTCATGATAAATTTCTATAGTTTTACATTCAGCTTCTATAAAGAATTGTGACCAATTTATATTGATTTGTCAAGATTTGTTAGCATCATACTGAGCCTTGTTTTCACCTTTCAGCCAAGCTACACTTTTTTTTTTACATTTCAGTCTTGGTCATGTTCATTGAATTCCTTTTACATTTCAACCCTTAAAGAATAACTCAATCTAGGACATTAAATATCATTTACTTTAAGCAACACATCAATAAAATCTGGAGTTGCATTATTCATCACAAATCAATAAAGGAAATGGATTTGGCAAAAGAAAACATAAATTAACCAATAATTGTAAAATGTTAAGTAGTTTTTTCCTCGATGAGTTATGTTTTATCTAATCCTTTTTTAAGTCTTCCTTAATTCTTATCTTATCTGTCTGTAGTTTTCTTTCTATTGTGAATATTGGATAATAGATGCAAGAAGAGAAAACACCTATCTCACCTAACCAAAGCACAAAATTTGGTATCCACCTACCTCACAGGGAACTTGAATTGCCTTAAATATCATCACTATAAAGGATTACTAGTATAGGTATGAGTGTCAACATCGGGGTTCCACTCATATACATGGTTTTCTATGGCTACCAAAGCACCAAACATGGACACGATCAATTGGAACAACCAATGTGAATAAGATCAGGCAAATAAATTCACATTTCCATTATCAACGGTTACACTTCCATTATTGGGTTGACATTTTATTTGTTGATCTTATGTGCTACCTTTGATAATTTTTGGAGCACTCAAAATTGTAGCATTTGAGGGATTTGTTGAGTTTTATGAAGAACTCGATCAAAAAAATTTCAATTAAATTGGCAAGCTTATCCTTCATCAAGTTTATACCACATTTTTGGTAGCATTGTAATAAATACATAAATTTTGATTTCAACTATTTGGCAACTCTTTTTTAAGATTTATGCCACAAATTAAATTACCAACATTATAATAAATGAATGTTATTTTGTGTTGGTAATATTATAATAGATACATAAGGTTTGATTTTGATTGTAACTCTTTTTTCAAATTTATATAACAGATTCTTCTCACGATTGAATATTATTTTATATTTTATTTATCATTTTTTTGTTATCAATATTATACAATAAACCAGTCAAAAATTTGACATAGATCTAAACAAATAGAATTTGCAAGAAAACCTTGTAAGGATTGTTATATATCATTTCCGGAATTCCTTCTACATACCATTAATGATTTACTTTTCAAATTCTACAAAACATATCACTTTCTTCTAAATCAAAACTCCTATTGCTCATCAAAAGCGTGCAACTACTAGTTTTAAATCTAATTAAGCCAATAGGCTTTTTTGTGGGCATAGCCCATTGACGGAAAAGTGTCAGCCGACCGAAAATATTACAGATAATACTGAAACATTACAATACAATGTAATGATTTAATGTAATTTATTGTTTAATAAACAATTATGCAGGTTGTGCCTTCAAACTCCTAAGAACGAAAAAGTGTTAATGGATGGTATTGATAACAAAAAAGTCTTTTTGCCCTGCACTAGCCAGTGGGGGAGTGGGGGTTCCGTAAAATAAGGTCGAAAGAATTCTTTTCATTTCAAAACCACAATCTCATAACTAAATGCATCGCTTTTATTTCGGTAACTAAATGCCTGACTTTTATTGCTCTCATTTTTGCCTTGCGCTGACAAAATTGATTTCCATTGTTATTTCTTTCAGAGACAATGTTAGAATAATGTTTATTCTATATCAGTAGGTGAGTATTTAATGCTCATTCTAGAACTCTCTTGAACCAATAGAAGACTCCAAAGATTCCAGATTTTTCCTTTTGCTATCACCGTAGCTTTTGAAAGAAGAGTCTAGAAGTGTGAAGGGAGTGTATAAATAATGGAGTCTCCCTCATTGATCTGTGTAAGAAAATATAACAGCATACTGCTGTATAATTCTGCAGTGTCTACTCTGTATAATTCTGCTCTGTTTTTATAGTGAAAAATTTTCTCTGTTTTTGTAACCAGTTTGTTCTATTTTTTTTATCATAGTATCAAAACACTGTAATTTTCTTGGGCATGTGATGTGAGGATTTTGCAGTGTAAAGTTCTGATTTTTTTGTAGGTTGCAAATTGGCGGAGCTACACTAAGACCTTTTGAAGGCAAATTAAAGAATCTCTACACAAATTTGGTGAGAAATTTTTATTTTTTTTCTAGGTATTGAAAATCTGAAGTGTGTTTCATTCTCATCCAAAAAGGAGAGAATTAAACATAATGGACTCTCTTGGAACTACTTTGCCTACAGTAAAATTGAATGGAAAAATTATTATGATTGGGTATCTCATATTGAAATTACTCTAACTCTTCAAAATTGTTATGAGATTGTCATTGGCAATGAACAGAGACCTGCAAATCCAGGAAAAGATCAAGAAAATTGGGATAAAAGAGACAAAAAGGCAATAACACTAATCAAGCTTATACTTTCAAAGGAAGTTTTTCCAGAAGTTCGTAATGAGAGAAGTGGAGTTAAAGTATGGAAAATTTTGAAGAATCTATATCAAAATTTAGGTGATGTATGGATCTTATCTCTCACTACAGAGTTATATAATATGAAATTATCAAGTTCACAAGAATTAGTCCCTCATCTAAGTAAATTGAAGGAGATGAAAAATGAGTTTTCTTCTCTCGGAAAGGATATAGATGATAGAGATTTTGTGCAAATTATATTACAAAGTCTTCCAAGATCTTATCAGTCATTTATAAGGGGATTAGATACTACAGATAAATTAACAAGTATTAAATCTAAAGAATTATGTGCTAAGCTAGTTCAAGAGGAGAAACGACAAATTAAAGAAAGAGAATCATTTAGTGAATCTCAGGCATTCATAACAAAAGGAAAATAATTTTACAAAAAGTCACAAGATAATCAATCTAAAGAAAGAAATTGGAAGAATGAAAGTAAAAGTACAGATTATATTAGAAGTAATGGAAATGTCCTTATTGTGGCAAAATGGGTCATAAGGCAAATGAATGTTTCAAAAAGAATAAAGATACATAGAAGAAGATAAATAAGTCTACAAAGTTTGTTGATTCTAAAAGAAATGTTTTTTGTGTTGCACTTAAAGAAAATGAGCTTTCTTCTCTTGGAAAGGATATAGATGATAGAGATTTTGTGCAAATTATATTACAAAGTCTTCCAAGATCTTATCAGTCATTTATAAGGGGATTAAATATTGCAAACAAATTAACAAGTATTAAATCTGAAGAATTATGTGCTAAGCTAGTTCAAGAGGAGAAACGACAAATTAAAGAAAGAGAATCATTTAGTGAATCTCAGGCATTCATAACAAAAGGAAAACAATTTTACAAAAAGTCACGAGATAATCAATCTAAAGAAAGAAATTGGAAGAATGAAAGTAAAAGTACAGATTATAATAGAAGTAAATGGAAATGTACTTATTGTGGCAAAATGGGTCATAAGGAAAATGAATGTTTCAAAAATAATAGAGATACAAAAAAAAAGATAAATAAGTCTACAAAGTTTGTTGATCTAAAAGAAATATTTTTTGTGTTGCACTTAAAGAAAATAATTCTTTCAAGGATGATTGGGTTATTGACTCTGGTGCTACACAACACGTCTCATAATAAGGAACAATTTGAGTCAATAAGTGAAAGTAGTGCAGAGAAAATATATTTGGGAAATAATAGTACTTTAGAAGTTGAAGGGACTAGAAATGTTAAAGTTGATAATGGAGTGTTAAAAAATGTGAAGTTAGTTCTTGAATTAAAAACAAATCTACTTTTATCTCAAATTTCAAGTCAAGGGTATAAAATAGAATTCTATAATGACAAATGTTTAATCAAGGATGTGAACAATAATTATAAAGTGACTGCAATTGGTAAAATGGAGAATGGATTATATAAATTTCAAGAATTTACTTCTAACAATGGAGATGAGAATTTGTGTGCTATTGCCAAATATGATGATATGAGCAGGTTATGGCATGAAAGAATGGGACATATCAACTATCAAAGTCTCAAGCTTATGGAGAAATTACATATGGTGCATGGGCTTCCAAAAATCTCATCAAGCCATAAGGTATGTGAAGAATGTGCAACGGAAAAGCAACATGTGGAAAGTTTCCCACAAGGTAAATCATGGAGGGCAAGAACTCCTCTATATTTGGTTCATAGTGATGTAATGGGTCATTTTAAAACACCTTCAATTGTAGGATCAAGGTATGTTCTCACCTTCATAAATGACTATACTAGAAGAATTTGGGTGTATTTTCTACAAAAAAAGGATGAGGTGTTTCATACGTTTAAAAAGTTTAAAGTTTTGACTGAAAAACAAAGTGGAAAATGTCTAAAGATAATAAGAATAGATAGAGGGACTGAGTATATGAATAAAGCTTTTATAGATTTTTGCAAAGAGCATGGCATAAAGAAAGAATCAATAGTTTCTTATTCACCTCAACAACATGGGGTTGCTGAAAGAAAAAATAGAACTATAATAGAAATAGCTAGATGTATGCTTCACTTTAAAAATCTAGAAACTAAATTTTGGGTTGAAGCAGTTCATACTGTCGTATACATCTTGAATAGAACACCTACTAAGGCAGTTTTGAACATAACACTAGAAGAGGCATGGAGTGGAAGAAAACCTACAGTATCTCACTTTAGAGTCTTTGGATGTAATGCATATGCTCACATCCCTAATGAAAGAAGGAACAAACTTGAAAGAAAAAGTGAGAAGTGCGTAATGGTTGGGTATAGTGAGGAGTCAAAAGGATATAGGTTATACAATCCTAAAACAAATGAAATTCATATCAAAAGGAATGTATGGTTTGACGAAAATATTGAAAGTAATAATCCTCCTACATTATCTTACTTTCCAATCTTGTTTGAAGAAGATAAGTCTACTTCTACTAATGATCAAAATCAAGGTGTGCAATCTTGTGCAGGAGGAGAAGGGACACAAGTTGAAGAATCAAGTGAAAGTGATGATGAAAATACGCGGAAAACTAGAAGTATTCAAGAAATTTACCAAGAAGGTCCTAGAAATATGTTTGCTAACTATGCTCTTGTGGCTAAGGTGATGCAGGTTGACACTCCAAGCACATATGAAGAAGCAAAAGGAAAAGAAGAATGGGAAGCAGCTATGCAAGAAGAGTACAACTCTTTGATGAAAAATAGAAAGTGAGAATTGACAACACTTCTAGAAGGAAAAAATGTGGTTGGTTGCAAGCGGACCTATAGAACAAAGTTCACATCAAATGGAGCTATTGAAAAACACAAAGCAAGGTTGGTGGCTAAAGGTTTCTCAAAAACATAAGGTATTGACTATACTAAAACCTTTGCTCCAGTTGCTAAAATGACTTCCATTCGTATAATAGTTTCTTTAGCTACAAAGTTTGGTTGGAAAAAGTTTCAAATGGATGTAAAAAGTGCATTTCTACATGGTGATTTAAAAAAAGAAATTTACATGCAACAACCACCAGGATTTGTTAAAGTTGGTGAAGAAAATTTGGTGTGTAGATTAAAAAAATCATTATACGGTCTTAAGCAAGCACCAAGGGCATGGTACTCCAAAATAAATGAGTACTTCATAGATGCAGGATTCAAAAGAAGTAAAGTTGATCCAGATGTGTATGTGAAATATAGTGATGATAAAGTTTTTATTATTGTATTATATCTGGATGACTTGATTATTACAGGAGATCACACACATAATATTAAAATAACCAAAGATCAACTCAAACAAGCTTTTGAAGTAACTGATCTAGGATTGATGCATTATTTTCTAGGTATGCAAGTATGGCAAGAAGAAAGAAGGATCGTGCTTTCTCAAACTAAATATGCTCTTGAGGTATTGGAAAAATTTAAAATGAGTGATTGTAAATCATCTAATACACCATGTGAAGTAGGACTAAAATTAAGTGCTAGCTCTACTCAAAAGAAGGTGGATGGAAAGTTGTATAGACAAGTTGTAGGAAGTCTTCTATATCTTACTATAACTAGACCAGACATTGCATATGCAGTTGGTATTGTATCTACATGGCAGATCCACACATTGAACATTGGAAAGCAACCAAAAGAATATTAAGATACATTAAGGGTACTTATCAACTTGGCATTGAGTACAAGTATGGAGGAGAGTCTACTCTAGTTGGATATACAGATTCTGATTATGTAGGTAACATTGATGATAGAAAATCAACTTCTGGGTACATCTTTCACCTTGGATCAGGACCAATTTCTTGGAGCAGCAAGAAGCAATCAACAGTGTCACTCTCATCTACAGAGGCTGAATATATTGGTTCATCAAAGACATCTCAAGAAGCATTGTGGCTTAGAAGATTACTTGAAAAAATCTACCATCCACAAGAAGCTCCTACAGTAATATTTTGTGACAATCAAACCACTATTAAGCTAGCAAAAAATCTAGTATATCATGCTAGGTCCAAACATATAGAAGTGCATTATCACTTTGTTCGTGACTTGATTGAAAGGCAAAAAGTAGAGCTACAATTTTGTGGAACAGAAGATCAAATAGCCGACATATTTACAAAAGCATTATCTATTGTAAAATTTGTCAAATTGAAAAATTTGTTACAACTCAAAGAAGTTCCCATCCTCTCCAAATAAACATTATGGGGGAGTGTTAGAATAATGTTTATTCTATATCAGTAGGTGAGCATTTAATGCTCATTCCAGAACTCTCTTGAACCAATAGAAGTTTCCTTTTGCTATCACCGTAGCTTTTGAAAGAAGAGTCTAGAAGTGTGAAGGGAGTGTATAAATAATGGAGTCTTCCTCATTGATCTGTGTAAGAAAATATAACAGCATACTGCTGTATAATTCTGTAGTGTCTACTCTGTATAATTCTGCTCTGTTTTTATAGTGAAAGATTTGCTCTGTTTTTGTAACCAGTCTGTTCTGTTTTTTTAATCAGACGGCAATTTGCGGATCATCCATGATGAGGCTCGCAGTTTCATGCTGGAAGATGCAGGAGAGGCCGAAGTACTGCCTGAGGATGTATATAGAGGAGGAACGAGTGTATGGAAGATGTACGCAAAACTCAAGGAAAACATGACTCAGGGAGAAGAACGTAAAACCCTAAGAGGTAAGGGTTCGGAGGTTCAAACCCTGGAGAGCGAGGGCTCAAAGGAGAAAATTCTTGGAAAGAGAAGTAAAGTCGTAGCAAGGGAGGGCTTTAGTGAGGATTTAGGTGGGAGCCAGCACGGTGAAAGCCATTTAGCCAACGAAGAGGATGATGATTTGGAGGGTGTCGAGAGCATGAAATTGGGTGAGGCTTTTTGGCGTTGCTGCTTCATATATTACAATAACGGCTGGTCAATTTGTGGAGAGAATTTCGAATGATGTGCAATTGCATTTTTATGGACTTTATAAGCTTACTACAGAGGGGTCATCTATTGTCCCTCAGACTTCAGCTCTTAAGATGACCGCCAGAACTAAATGGTAGTGCTCACTTACTCAATTGTAGTCTATGCATGTAACAATCCATACAAACATAGAGACTCAAAATCTAATCTACTGCTTTGTAGCCTCCAATCCTACTGAGCTATTCTTGATGTATCACATCCTGTATCTACTTTTTAGAATTGTACAATTTGATTGTTGTGTTTAGGTTTGTAAATTTCAGAGTATGTACATGCACAAGAGGTTTGTAAATACTATTTTGTCATATTACAATGGAATCTTTGAAAACTTTCATTATATTCACTGCTTTGAAGCAATCATTGGTGCAGTTGCAGTTGAAAATGTCAATGAATTTCTCTGTTCAAAGTAAGTTTAGAAAATTAAAACCATAACCATTTTCCCTGTCTGCAACTTTCTAACATATTGCAACAGAAGAAATACTAAATGTGGGAGCGACTAACTGCTATGTATGTCAACTTCTAGCCACGAACAAGAGTTTCTCTATGGGAAAATAAAAGTCCAACTTAAATTACTTTGATTTTTTTTGTTAATAATCTTTAGGTTTCAAATTTATTGCTTGACATCTGGTGCAGTGTAATGTCCCCTGTTGGGACTACTGACTATACCTAGTGATTTGCAATGTTTTGATGCTTTCTTCTAGATCCGTATGTCTCCCTAACTAAGTAGAATTGATTCTGATATATTTTTAAGTATATCTTCAAACCCCTGTTGCTGGTGCTGGATTGATGATGTGGATTTTGGGTTGATCGTACCATATATTTGATGAGAACTTGTAGTTTACGGCAGTGTAAAGGGAATCAGAATCACTTAAATTCTGATCGCTATCTCTGCATAATGAACCTTGGATTATACTATGAGACCACTTGATCAAATAAGATACTGGATTTCCGATCCTTATTGCTATTTTTTTGGTTGTGAAGAATATTTTGTCTTGGGCACTATTCACTTATTTTTCTTCTCAGTTAACAAGTCTGCAATATTTTGATGGTTTTGGTACATGAAAAGTGAGTAAAGTGGAGTGTGGAAGACTGGCTGACTTAGAGTCCTTAAAGGGGTATACAAGTCTACTTTTCAATTATCATACAACATATGTACTATTGGTGTGACCATTGCACCTCATTGGTGCAAGTGCTAGTTCTTAATTATTATTTTTAGATTATGTGGAATTACTATTTTGATGTCACATTACCTTTTTTAGAACTAGACCATTTTTAAAATGTTCAATTTTTTTTTTGTAAAAATGTTAATGTTGAAATTTTAATTCTTCTATTAAAAGTTAAAATTAATACCAAATTTAAAAAGTTAAAATAAAACAAAATATATTAAATGTAAAAAGTAATTGATAAAAATGGATATTCCACTAAAATATTTTATTAATTATAATATAACTTTTATAATTTTCCTGGTTCAAAAGACAATAGTAGGAAAGGACCAGGTGAAGAAAACCTCGCTACAAAACCTTTGTTCCAGCCAATACATCACATACTCGTATGATAATTTACATTTAACAACTCAGCATACAAAATCGTCTACCAAAATAAACGCCCCAGAGTAGATTTTGAACCTATTTAAAATAGAAACCCTGTATCCAAACCAGAAGAACATGAAGTCTCATCGAAAAGACCAACTCTAATGTCACCGAATTCTGCATAAAAAATAAATAAATATTTATTATTTTTATTTTCTAAAAATTATTATGATTTTATATTTGTGAATCTTTTAATTTTGATTGTATTGCATGCATAAATTTGTGTAGTAAATGATGTTAATTGGTAGATCATTTATAAAATGATATTGTTTATACAAAAAAAATCTTAATAAAAAATGATAGATTCAAATCAACTATGTATTCAATTGCATGACTATGAACATAATCAAGTTCGATTGTTGAGAGAGAGTTTTCTATAATGAAAAGAAGAAGAATTAAGTATTGACTTAGATTGAGTCTATAGCTTGGGTGGGGGGAGGCAAAAGCCCTCTATATTGTAGGGATGTGATTCATAATAAAATCAGTTGAATTTACCCGACAAGTGAAACACATTTCAAAAAACACATAAAAATAAAGTATTCCAAGCCTTTATGCAAAACTCTTGATTTTGCTAGTTGGTGATTACATAGCTACCACAACTTTGAAATCATCAAGGCAATTTCATATAGGAATTTTAGCTTACTCGCGTGTTTATCTAGAAATAACTTAA
This sequence comes from Chamaecyparis obtusa, assembly GCA_027943335.1. Lineage (NCBI taxonomy): Eukaryota > Viridiplantae > Streptophyta > Pinopsida > Cupressales > Cupressaceae > Chamaecyparis > Chamaecyparis obtusa. Next base: position 376,292 of record BSBK01001449.1, read on the forward strand.
AATGCTAAATAGCCCTCCAAATTCCTCCTCCATTTGATTTTTTATGACTTTTGAGATCTTCTGTGGGATTGAACAATTCTATAAATAATTGTGAATGCTAAGTGGAATCTAGTAGAGTTCATAAATTTAATAGATTCTTATAGACAACAAACAAAACTAAAAAATGCAACAAAATAAAATTGTAATCTTGAAAGCTTAAAAAAGCTAAAAAACTTGATTTTGGAACCATTATGTGTTTAAGAGGCTTAAGATTATATTCATCTTTAAAGATGTAGATAAATGAGTGTGTTAATTTACTTCCTTCCATTCAAATTTTCTAAGTCAAATATTTTATCTCTTCTCTTTTATGATGTCAAGAATCTTTGTTATTAATTGATTATTTGACAAATATATATTATTTAACCCTTTATAAATAAAATATAAAATTAATAAATATAAGACAACTTATTCTAATTTAAATATTATTAATATTTTTAAAATAGATTAAAATTAATTTCTAATAATAGATTTATTCAAAAGATTAATCTTAAGAATCATAAAACTCAAATTTTCTCAAATTTTGTTAAGTGCAATATCTTAAGATTTAATGTCATATCTTAGAACAATCAACAAAGTATTGAATTGATTATTTAGATACTAACTTTATCAATTTTGATACTACTTTCACATCTCTCAAATGGTAGAGAAAGTGATAGGCCATTTTTTATTTATTTAAAAAAAATCCATCCCACTCATTAACAAAAACGCAAATCCAGAAATTTTGTCGCCTTGCTTTTCAGGTTATCATTTTAAAACTTAAGATTTGACAGAAAAAACATCAGTCCTAAATTTTCGCTTCCATATAACACAATCTTTTCAATATTATATTTTGAAGATTTTAATGAAGATTGTAATAGTAAAACAGTAAGTGGTGGGAGGAAGGGCAGGTGGAACCATAGCTGAAACGTGGCATTTTGCCAGACAGTTGACGGGCCTTGGTATGCTTCAGCTTTACAGTCAGATGACCACATAGGAATGGGAAATATTTAATATGAAGAAATGAGCCCAAGTCCTGTTACAAGGTTGCTACACATATTCATTATATTTGGGAGTCTCCATTACACTCTTGGCCTGGAAAATGTCTGTTGAATGTAGGCTTGCCAGATTTGTTTCTGATTTCATGATTTTGATCAGGAAAAGAAGGTAATGAATATCATTCGGGAGTATCAACACCTCTGCAGAAATACATGGCTATGATGGACTTTCAGGTATTTCCTTTTTTGTTCCAACATATTTTTGAGTGCTATCAATGGATTTGACTAATTTATCGTTTCATATGATATTGTCCAAAGCTGCAGAGTTATATTTAATTTGGATATTGAATAGATTTTTGGTTTGTGGACTACTGAAAGATGAAACCTATATTTTCTTTAATCTTTATTCTCTCTGATATCACCACAATATTAGTGTGGGATCCTGTATTATATTAGTTGGTTTGGGACTCTGTGAACATCCCTTTTATTTGAAGATAAGAGTAACTTATGTAAAGAAGCTTTTGTATAATTAATTTACACTTGCAATTTGACATGGATATATATGTGTAGGAGATGAATGAAAATTTGTTTTACAAGCTCTTAGTTGATCATGTTGAGGAATTGCTTCCTATAGTCTATACACCCACTGTTGGTGAAGCTTGCCAAAAATTTGGAAGTATTTTCAGGCGTTCACAGGGTCTTCACATAAGTGCCTTCCATCTGTGGAGCTGCATGTCAGCAAGCTATCGTCAATCTGCACTTAGGACCTACATGATACACATTGTCTGGAGTTATTACCTGTCAGCTATATTTGCAGCTTTTCTATTTATTTTTTTAATTTTTATACATATGTCTAATTACGTAATCCTTGCATATTATTTTGTAGTACAGACCCCTTCGTATAGTTCATAATCTCTATTATTATTCACCATGAGTACCTTGCTGAGAGACTGAACAGGGCTATGAAATGATTCAATACCATCCAAGCTGGTTCAGGAAGGTTGGAAGACAATACTAACCATAAAAAATATTTCCAGATGTTAAAGATTTGATTTTGTAAGGAATACCTTGTATATTAAGGATACAATTTAATATGCAAGATAGTTAGGATTCAGGAATACCTTGTATATAAAGGAAATAATTTAATATGCAAGATAGTTCCAAGATGCAAAGGATTTTTCCCTCTGTAATAAAAAGCATGTTTGGGCTTTGTCCTCAAGGTACTTCCAACTGCAATTCCATTTATGAAACAATGTTAAAGGGAATAGAATAGTGCATCTATCTTGTTTGGTGGAGGGTGTGTGGTAGTTTGAAAAAATAGTATTGCATCTTTCACTCTCAATTAGAATTTTCAGTGCTACCTAAAGCCATCATTATATTTTATGTTTGAACTGGCACAACTCTGTTTGGATCTGAGGCGAGTTTGTGTGAATCATTGGAATATGCTTGCAGTATCTGATAGCTTGGATACTATATACTTTCTTAAACCAAATGAAGAAGAGCTGAAAAGGATTCCAAAAAACCATTTACAAGCAACAGGGGCAATTATTGGATTATTTGTATGGGAGGATCAGACCGCTAATAAATTTGATAGGTATTTTTTAAGTTCTATTTTTTTTTTCTTTTCCATGATGTTTATAAATGAATATGGTACACAGAGCTTTTCAGAAATTATTATGAAACACTTATTTCTGAATTTTCAAATTGTTAAGTTTGCCATTCTTCATCTAAATGGACAGTAATCTTGCAGGTATAATATCATTGTTATTACAGCAGAGCAAATCAAGGTTGCACGGGACAGGGTACTTGGGTACCCGCTTCAAAATACAGGACGGCGGTATTTCGGTACCCGTTTCAAAATACGGGATGGGGTACTTGGGCACATCAATTTTTTGTATATAATTTAATATTTTATAGAAAATCTGAAATTATGAGTCATGACAATGAGTTTTGGAAATAAGAACAGTGATAAAGTTTGCAGATGTAATATATTGTTTTCAGTTTCAGATTTGTAATATGTTTGTAATAATAATATATGCTAAATATTTAGATGCATAATAGAGAAGGCAAATTTTAAACATGAACAAGAAGATCATAAATCATATAACAATGACATATTGCAAATGATAAACTTCTGACTTGAATAGTGATAAAGTTTACTGTTAATTAATATTGTTAATCAGTATTGTATCAAAGTTTCAAACTGATTACATATTGGAGTTACTTCTTCCATCAATAAGTCGTCCAACAGTTAAAACTAAGAAAGTAACACCCCTTTGGTATCTCATGTTCTTGCTTTCACCGAGGACTTTCTATGATGTTTTGGCAGGGCCTATAAGAATGGATGAAAAAGATGAGGGTGTTACAGGTGAGCTCCACAATAGGATTGCAGTTTTCACATTAATTCTTCTATCCAGTTATATATGTGACCATTATAGGATTTTGTTCTGGAACATAATGTTTCAACAAGGGTTCTTTCCTATTTATTGAGCCAAGAAGTGTTCCTTATTTATTACCATCTTAATTCCATGATGTAAAGAATCTATCATAATGAACTTACAAAGCTTCTGATAAAACTTTTGTTTATATTTGTTTAAATTTACAATAAAATCTAAGAGCCTACTTTAAATTTGTATTTTTATATTCAGGAAAATCTTAATTTTCTTCTATTATTTTTAAGCCAATAGGCTTCCCCTGCGGGGAAGCTTGCGTACGGCCCTCCTGTAAATTCCTCACGCTGTCTCACGCCTGAAACTGGTTTGCCGAGCGGTTTTTGTAAACTCAGATGGTAGTATTTGTGTCCCTCTGCCATTTCATCTGCAGTTGGTTCTCCCTCTGCCATTCCCTGCAGGTTTTCATTCTTTAGGTTGAGTCTCCCATACCTCCGTTCCTTTCTGTCTGCAGTTGTTTCATCATCATTGTTCTGGTGGAGTCTCCCATACCTTTGTTCCTTTAATCATGCCCCTTCTCACCTGCCTGAATTCAATTTTCATCTGCAATTTCATTGTCGTATGCAAAGCCACCAACAAGTGTACGCAACAGGCTCTACTCTTCATCTCCCCGCATTTACTTTCCACCTACATTTAGCCCTTCCGAAAGTGTTGAAATCAAAACAAACCCTACTCCCAGCACCCACAAATTACTTCAACATGGCACCAATTCTTCATCTCCTCAACATCCGCAGTCAACCATCTTTGATCACATTTTCAGGTTTTCTCTTCTTTTGTCTGGGCTGATTAACGAGATAATATTAAACTTGTGCTTTCCCTTTCCAACTTTTATTCAATACTTAATTTTTTTAGATTCAGATCCACTAGTAACTCATGTATCATTTTTGGAAAGATCGAATACCCCTATGGCAGTAGATTTATTAGGCAGCCTTGTTATCGCAATTTCATGCTCTTATAGTCTCCTTCCTTATCACAGTCGTGGAGATAGGAAGTCCTCTTTCTAAATTTGAATTTACAAACCAAATGTTTTGTACCTATTTAAGTTTTTTATTGTCTTTCTTATGTGTATTGTGTTGTCCAATTATTCATGTAGTATCAGGAATGTTGATCTTCTTCAAAGTATATTTGGTATACTTATTCTGTCAGGAATGCTTATTCTAAGGGCCGGTGGGTGGTCTATTATCTGTCAGAGGAAATCCATGCAGAAATCCCCAACAGTGGAAGAATAAATTAATAATTATATGGCCTTGGAAGTGTTCTCTATGTTTATTCTGCTTTGGGATTCAAATTCGAGACATGGTGGTGTGGTAACGACGTGGAAACAATAGAGCTTTACGAACCTTTTGTGAAATTTGGGTGAAGTGGCCTGGGGCTTGAAAAATTTAGGCTTCTATTTTCCATTGATTTCCTAGGGTTCCGGGGCTAGATCTGACAAAATATATCTTCTTTGGCAGTATGTATCTTCTCCCGGGAAGAGGCCATGCGATGCAGTTTTAGAAGTTAGGGTTTGTATATGCTTTTTAGAAAGTAAAGTTTGGGTTAAGCCACAGAGTTTCCCTGATGCTTTTGAGACATTTTCTTGAGCTTGTGGCCTGAAGCACTGTTTCTTTAGAGGTGAAGGTGCATCTCATTTTGTTATTGGGGAGGAATTTTTCAGCGTTCATATATTTTTGTAATTCTTTCTAAGTTTTGAAATGTGAAGATCCATTTTTTTAACTCTTGGGACGATACACTCGGGTTTTCTTGAAAAAATTCCATGTTTAATGTGTTTTTTTGAGGTGGTGTGATCCTGGGCTTATTCGACGTTAGGGTTTCATTTATTTGAATTTTTATTTAGTGACAGTCAAGGTTCAAAGGAAAGTTCTCGATTAAGCTCCTTAGTTGGAATTTGGCCTCGTGGAGAGGTATAGACTGAAGTAAATCTCATGACCTGTGCATTGTATCTAGTCGCAAGAGGAATTGCCTCAGCTTTGAGAACAATTGGGCAGGAATCCAAAAATCTACTATACCACTAGTAGCAGGAATGAATAAGAAAAAATGATTTCAAAGTCTTAATAGTCAGAAGATTCTCTATTTTTAGTAAGAGTGAACATTTTAGTGGAAGAATGTTTTGTATTTCACCAATTTTTTAGAGAAAGATGTATTAGTAAAAGAAAGATTGCAAGATGTTGTTGTGGATTCTCTCGAAACAATATATTTTAACTATTTCATTTAATACGGCAAAGATCGGGTGAAAAAATGCCTCGTACTCTCATGAATTTGCATTTCTGCAGAGTAAGAGCACAATGACATTTGCTAATGCTTTAAAATAACATACAACACCATATACTGCTAATTTTTGCTGTCTTACCAGAAGGAGCAGGAAAACGGAAACAAATGCATTTAGTTCTCATATGCAGATTTAACAGAAAGAAAATACAGAGTCTTGAAATCATAGAAATTAGTAGATTTTGCCAGTACTTTTCAGTAATATTTATACACTTTAGTTTTAGGATCTATTAGATATTTGGTTATGGGTATCTAGTGTTCTTTATACCTTAATTGCTATTAGTCAAAATATATCTCCTGCTAAGATGCCCAAATCAAAATCCCATTTATTCTCAGGCTAATCTATCAACAAGGCAACCAATGCCCACCAGACACTTGTAGCATATAATGGTTCCAATGCTTACCTGTCTTTCAACTGTTAGCAAAGTGCATAATTGATGAATTTATGAATACGTTTTTGCTGCTGCAATTCATAGAGTACAGGAAGCATTGCTAATTTGGGTAATGCTTAGCCTTAAATTAAGACAATGACAATAGTTTTGAAGCACATTACTTTTAGATAATGGTATTAGAACTTTAATTATCTACTTAACATTGTTTAGACTTTGAATTTTACTTTACATTCTACGAGTTGATGCATAGTTGTATTTCATCCTAGTAATTTGGTGTACAGGTGCTCTATAGAATTCCTGAATAGATTTAGGAATTTCATTTCTTGCAGATATAAATATTTGGGATAGTGGAAAAGGTTGAACTTCTATAGGGTTAACTTAATTTCTATGGCTCTGTGCACGTGATTTGATAAAAATTGCAATTTTCTTTCATAAATTTAACTTTTTCCTTTCTTTTTCATTTCCTAATGTGCTCCAATGCATTTCGATACTGCGCTTTTTTGGGAGTATCTACACAGAGAAAAGTCTGCCAATACTTTCCATTCAACCGTTCCATGTTCAATTCTCTTATCTACAATAATTCCTTTTACCATGAAGCATGTTTGTAGAACGACACTTCAAAACACTTCCTTTTATTAAGGTACTGATACCTTTTACCTACACATTGTTTCAACATCGTAGACCTTTACTTTATCTTTTATCGTGAGAGGTTACCCATGCTGTTTTGGGTGCACGAGACATCACATCATTTTACTGTCTCCCTTCAACAATAGTGCTTTTTTATAAATTCTCATTATTTTGTTAATCATTACTTATTACCTATTTTGGCTATACAATCTGTATTGTCTAGTTCTATACATTTTATACATGCCTTCTGAGTTGATGTGCTTTTATTATATTGCCTTCTCATTTGTACTTTTAAACTCTTACTTTTATTACATAATGTTTCACCTACATTTATTACGTAATGCTTCACCTATGCTTTCCAATTAAATGCCTATCAGCGCATCCCTTGCACCTCTTTCGGTGCAAGTACTAGTTATAACATTTTTCATTTCTTTTAGTCTGCCACTTAACAAAGACATTAGATCTAGAGTTGATCTGCTTTCATTCACAACTTAGAGGAGTACTCTCTTTCCCAAAGACTCACTCAGGACCATTTGTTTCTCCAAAATTGATCATTGCATCTTGTGGCAGGCATCTTGCAGTCTTGGATTTGACACAAAACTTGTCCGTCTTAACCCTAGAAGAGAGGCCACACTTGGATGAAATTTCACTTAGTGAAAATATTATGAAAAATTTAGATGAAGGAATAACTGCTGCAAGTCTACATGGCATTAGATATATTGCATGGTGGTCTAAGGGAAAACTTCTGGTTGCAAAAACAAATGGTGCTGTTAATGTAGTTGATATCCCTAGTTTCAACAATATTCTAGAGAATCGCATTGTTTACTTCACCAGTAGTGGGCAAAAATCAACAATCTGAAGGGCATGTTTTTGTTTCAGAAACTTTATAATCTGAGCATCTATCAGAAGAGATATGCTTCTTCAGCAGTGGATATATGTCAGCTGCAGTAATTGGGCAACAAAGACGGCGGATAAATTATATACAACTCCAGAAATAATAACCCCAATCTCTCACACAGTGAAACCCCATAGTCTCAACATTGTGTATTTGGAAAGTCTATTTGCTTTACCAGTTAATCATAAGCTCAAATACGGTGTATGAGCTATGTAAAGAGTTTGATTAACTTGGGTGTGCACGGAAACCTAATTACTGCTAGTCCAGTGGGTTTTCCAGGAGTTGAGACCAATTTTCCCATGAACAATTGAGCTAAAAAAAAATGCAGCCATGACAGGGTTTTCTTGTTATGTAGTTGTTTGATACACAATTAAAAGTAAAATTCACATCAATCACATTTATATGATGGCATCCACAGAGATACTAAATTTTACATCTTCCTTTTCACTCCTCAATAACCTTACAGTCTAAATATCTACGGTGAAGTCACTCCTTGTGTTGGTGCAAGAAGCATTCCAACATTACTAACAACATCCGATAAAAGACGGGACTAATATCAGTCTCAACTTATCACAACTGACTCATTCAGTATAAGTTTCAATATTTAACCCAGCTGATTTCGTACAACCTCTTGTAGAACACAAATATAATTGTCAATTCAACGCCTACGCTTCTAGTTATTAGAAACTTGTGGCTTCATAAATTAGAAATCTCATTACAAATTAGAATTTGAATAAGAAAGAGACTTGCGAATTGGTATTATCAATGCTACCTTAAGCTGCTTTTGCTGCATCCTTTTAAAACAGTCCGTTCAATATTTGAATCGTAGCCAACTCCGGAAATAGGGAAAAGAGCGAAACCCTAACTCCTGCAACGGAGCCATAAGCAGAAGCTGTTTTAGTTTCAGCAACTCCGTCACCAGGCAGAAAAGAGCAGTGGAAACTCAAAGCAAACCAAACGAAAAAGACGGGCAGAGTAGCAGAAAATCAGACGGGCAGAGTAGCGGAAAATCATTACGAGGGGTCAAAGCTAGGGCAGGGGAGTCGAATTCGGGCGGCAGAGAGAGAGAGAGCGAAGAAATTTAACTAGCTTTTTTTAAAAATTAAATGCTATTGGTTAAATTAATTGCTCTTATGCATCAAATGGATGCAATAGAAGCCTGCAGTTGGCAGGAACTAATAATTTGTTGTTATTATAACTGCTTAAGAACCCAAATTCTGCAAGTCGTACTGCTTTCACCAATATCTTCCCACGCTACCTCACAAAATGCCAAGATTTCGAAGTATGCACACATTTAATTTGTTGAAAAGGATTCTGGAACTTTCTTGCAAATGTATTGGCTAGTGTAAATCCCAACTTCACAATGTTTATTACCATCCTCTTAACCTATACCAAATTAGATGATACAGCAGGTTGCGAACATTTCTCAAAGCATAACAAAGCTGGATTTTTGTGAGCATTTGCAGTTACAACGCTCATGATAAAGATGTACATGCAAAGGTGGAAGCATAGACAAAGAAAGTGAATTGTTTGACAAAATGCCTCAAGAAGATATGGGTGAATGCAATGCAACATAGAGATTAAATTGACTTTTAGAATGGGTGTAAGTTGAAACCCTAACCTTTTGCTAATATGAGAGCTTCAGAACAGAAAATGGGTACCTATCGAAGCATACTGGACCAGATAAAAGCAGATCAGGGGTAATAAATTGAACTAGCGGAAATGGTGATCAAGCTCTCAACAACCAAGCATAGACAGAGGAGGCAAAGAAACTTACTTGAAATGGATGATGTAATTTCAATGTTAACTCTTGTACGTAACTGCAACTATTATAGCTTTGCATTTCCAAGAAAGCTTCGTCTGCAACTATTGTACCCAGTGAAGTCAAGTTTGCAACAAACTTTACTTCAACGAAATACCCTTGACAATTGTGGAAGTGTTTGAGAAAATGGTTGAATAAAATGTGTTTGCATGGAACGATAGTAAGTGGTGGTATTGGACAGAAGAAGTTGCTCAATGCTTCTACCAAACATACATAATTGGCAGATGGTGTGTGGTTTGAAAAAAAGACGGCAAATAGATGATGGAAAAATGCATTCATTTTACGAGGATAAGAGATATATACTACAAATATACTTACTAATCATGATAGCTTATGTGAAGGAGTTTACGAATACATCATTGCATGCATTCTATTAATGAAAACTTTCATATATGAAGGGACCTCAGCATCAAACTGTGGCCTTGGGCACCAAAAAGAAGGATTAGATGGTATCACGGTTGGGGGGAGGGGACAACTTTTGATTATAGCAAAACATATTTGTTGTCTAGTTGTTGCATTTGATTGGTTTAATTGACGATTGTGATAAAGTTGGAACATCTATGTGGCGCATATCATTTTGAAAAGAGAATGCAGTAGGATATAAAAGTAAACACAAAAAATATCACTTTGGTCATTGAATTTAACTATTGCATATAAATTGGGAGGAGAGGAGATATGGTTCAAGATAAAAATAAAAAATAAAGTTATATTCAATTTACAAGAGAGAAAATTTGAAATGTTACAACTAAATATACAATTTTGTACTCCTTGACCTTTGAGGAATATTTTTGTATTATTGATTTCAAAGAAGCAATTTTAATTAATCGTTATATTATTATGAAATGGTCTTGTAACAAGTCGTAAACAAACTATGAAGTTTCATCTCAAGTATGATCGAGTGAGCCTAGTAGCCATAGAAGTCAGAGCTTTTTATAACTAGACATTATTAAGGTCATTTATGAGAATTCTATTGTCTAATCCTCTTAAAATTTAGAATCTACTTTACTAAGAAAGAACACTTGACATTGAAGTTAGATAAAATTTTGCAACTATTATGTTCAATAGTTGCTTTTAAAAGTGACCTTTACGGATATAGAATAATTTTGTATTTATATGCATGGAAGTTTGGAGATATTACTTGGAAATCCCAAAAAAGTAACATAGAAGAAGATACAATGTCCAATTCAACAAGCATTGTAATTTTTTGTTTATTTAAAGTCATAGGTTTCAAGTTATCTTTTTGGACAAGTGACTTTTTGTTACTTGTATTAGAAGTTAGAAAATGAGCTTTAAAAAAAAAAGTCGAACAAATCTTACTAAAATAAAGTTTAAATGTTAATGATTATATTTCAAAAAGGTGGTTAGTATTAGTTATTAGGTAGTTACACGGTAGCTACAACAAAGGATACCTATAAATACAAGGCTATTTGTATTGTAGATAATATTCTTTTAGAGGGGGTTTGGAGAATTTTTTTTAGGACTTTTAGTTTGATACTTTGTACATAAGGGTGTTTAGAGTTGTACAATTGCATAAAGATAATGAAGAAAGCATTTGGATGTATGTTCTAAATGTACTTTTAAGTTATTATTACTAGTTTTTCATATATGAAATTGGTTATCCCTTTATTTTTTTGGAAACCACTATTCATCTTTTCAAACGTATATGAACCATGTGATTGATGTAAGTAACACTATCATTCCTTGTTATCTTAATTTGAAAATATAATACACCTTGTCTCTATGTGTTGAGATTTATTACCTTTTTTAATCATTATTACCTATATTAAAAACATGCTATCATACAATTCATTTTATAAGCTCAAAAAAGTAGTTTTTGGTTTTTGTGGTGACACCCCATTTCTAAATTTGTAATAAATTGTGAAATCTCAGTTGGTATTCATGTGTCTAATACTAGGATTTTGTAATTAATTTTCCATTAGCTTTTCCATCTTTCTTTATGTACTTTTAGGGTAAAAGTAAAAAAAATTTAAAACAAACTTTATTATTTTTGTACACGTTATATTTGAAGCTAACTTTGGAACAAAAATAGTTGTTTGTGATTCATCTAAGTTGACTTGTGAAGATGTGTTATGTGTTTAGGTTTTCTTTTTCTCTTGGGGTGGATCACATTGAGCACAATTGTTCATGGTGGCCAACTTTTTGTAAAAATGTTTTTCCCTACCATGGCCAACATGGTTGAGAGTTTTAGTGATCAAGTTGATATAAATACATGTGTAGATGGTTAAGTTAAAATGTGGATTGAGATTGAATGATGTGGAAATGGAAGTCAAAGAGAAAAAGTGTGAATATCAGTTTGTGATGTGCTTTGATGATAATATCTTTTAGATTGACACAGTTTGAGGCAACGAATGTGAGAGTAGGATTTGGCATGATATTGGTCACTTGACAAAGTGGTTAAGGATAATATCATGGTAAGGAGATCTTACTCATTTAAATTTATCATATTTTTGTTCCTACTAAAAGGCAGTGAGTTCTTTTGTTAGCTTGTGCAAATCTGTATATTTATTTGGAGTTGTGTGCTTTAGCTCGCAAACCCATATGTTTCTTTCTCTCAGATGGTGCATCTCAAGATTGCAAGTCCTTTGTATCTTTACTTAAGGTTGTGAGTCTTAGCCAACAGGTCCACATCAAAAGCTAAGAGATTCCTTGGCATTTGGCTTAAGACATATTTGCAATTAGTGATTCAAATGGTGAATGTGTTCTCACTGTCATTTTTCCCACATTGGGTCTTCCATTTGAATATGGGTAAGTGCACCAAGATGGTGAACAAAAAGGGGGGTATAAGTGGCCACTTTTTTTTTTTAAATCAGGGAAACTTGAACTTCATAGAGAGATTTGAGGGCCATGCATCCAAACTAGGGGTTGTGTAAAGAATAAGAATTGTAGTGCTCTGAATCTAGTTTCTAAACTACTAAAGTTTTTTAAAAATGGATAAGATTAAGAGGGTCAAACCTCTCGTGCATGAAAAATTGTTCCTGATTTTTCAGAAAAATATAACATAGTTGTTTCTGTGGGCTTCACAAACTATATACTTAGATTTAATATTTTGCAAAACCCTTTGGTAGGACGATAGGTAATAGTGGGATCTAGAAGTTGTGTATTTTTTGTAATTTTTTGTTGAGTATTTTATTTTTTATGATTTTTTGAAGTGACCACATCCTAAAAATCTAATACATGTTTGTGCGTTGGGCATAACTTGCATCAAAATAACCCAAATTGCAAACTTTTTTTTTAAAGTGTATAGAATCTAGGGTAAAAGTACAAAGCTATGTCACACTTTTATAAAAGAAAATGTCAACAACACACAAATTTTCTAATTTTAATGACATAAAAATGGCATTTGTCTTTAGAATTTGGAGATGATGTAAACTAATGAAATGTGTAAAAGTGGATGAAGTTTATGCCTATAATTTTTTTAAAAAAAATTGAACAAGAATTCACATAGTTTTTTAATTTTTGAAGTCCATTTTTTACTTGCTGAAAAATGAGGGTCTTCTTCCCACCAAAAATGTATATGCAAATAATCTTTTTTTCCTTTGATTTCACAATATGTTATAGATAAAATGTATAGCTAGTGCATAAAAGAAGAAAAATAGTTTTTAGTGTATATTTTCTCCGTTATAACTACTCAAAGTTGAACATACCTGAAATCGACAGTTTTCATCTCCCACCAAATTTCCCCTATCAAATCTACACCATTCAAAAAAAAAATTACACATTCTTGAAAACAACTCTCTCCTTTAGTGTTAAATATAAAATTTCAATGTTTTTTATAAGCTTTACTATTTTTTTCTATTTTTGAAGCAACTTGTTCTCGAGTGTTAAAATACCTACTTGTAGTATTTTGAAATTATAATATATTAGATTTAATTAAAACACTATAAAAATTACATGATGATAATCTTGACTCTGTGCTCTAAAAAAGGGTACTTTTATATTTGTAAAAAAATATCATTAACAAGAGTAAGAGTTATTGAAACATCACTTTACTGAAATAATTTTATTTCTTTAGTAATTGGTATAAAACATGCATTTAATAGATATTTCCAATTGGAAAAGTTGAAGCACTTATATAACTTAGCTAGAATGAATCTAGCTAAACCATATGTTTGACAAAAAATAATTTTAGTTAAAAATAATCAATTCAACTGTGCTGATAAGTTATCCTGAAACGTGACACAACTTTGTGCTTTTACCCTCTAGTGTAGAACAGTAATATGTAACTTGTTTTAAATTTGGTCAAGTAGATCAAAAGTTATTAAAAAATGGTACACATATGTTTGTGAGGACTGTGAAGACACTGGTAAAGAAAATTAAAGTTTACTATGCTAATGTTGTCTAAAAATAGAAAAATTTATATGGTCAGAAAGCTTAGAAGACATGTGAGATGATGGTAGTAATTTTAGAGATGCTCACTTGATCATTTGTAAAGTTGATGATGACGAAGTCGAGAAATCATGTTGAAAGAAGAAAAAATGTGTAAATGGATAAAATTAGAGGTAAAATGGGCTTGCAAGCCTTAGGGTTGTATTCCAAACCTTTTACCAAGCCATAACCCGTACGGGTTGTGGTGTACAAAATAACCCGCTCAAGTTTTGAAAAGAAAAAATCACAATTTCAAGTTCTACATAACCCGTACGAGTTATGAAGATATTAAAAATATTGTGTAAATGTGTAATACAATGTACACACACACACACACACACACACACACACACACACACACACATATATATATATATATATCATCTTAAAATGGAAGCACTTCCATGTTAAGAGTGTTTAGCCCTCCGAGTAAGTGGTCTGAGGTCATGTCAAGTTCCTTGAATGGGTCTTTGCATGGATCTAGATTTTTCCCCCTATTCGACTCCTCTCTCCACCCATTTCCAACCTTTTTCTGGCACTTGGTCTTGAGAATTTGAAATTTGTCACTTCAGTGTCAAAGTCGACCTCCTGGGTCAAAGTCGACCTCACCCCTAACCTAAGGTGGAGTTGACCTCACCCCTAACCCTGGGTCCAATTTTCAAATTTTGGAGGTTTCGGGATGTCGGGCTTCAGAAAGGGTTATTTTCTCGCCTCTGGGTCGGCCATTTCGGGTTTCAAGATGGTAAATCATTAATTGCATTTAATCTAGGTATATTTCTAAAGGTTAGGACCTAATTGGGATTTAATTCTCCAAGGTGGCCCCTCTAGAGGATTGTGCCCTAGATCACTATAAAAGGAGGCCTTCCTCTCTCATTTTCTCATCCATTATTCACCAAGAAATTTCATGATCAAAGAGCTCTCAAGGAGATATTCACAAGCCATTAAGTTCTCTCTCAAGAAAGATCAAGCATCCATTCAAGCATTCAAACCCTCTTCTTCATTCAAGTTCTCCATTGAAGATCAAGCATTCAAGCCTTTGAAGGGATTTGGTTCAAGCATTCAAGATTCATCATTCAAAACCCTAGATCTATCCATCATGGTGGTGTGATCTTCCTTCAAGATCCTTTGTTCATCTTCAAGATCCATTCATTATTCCCTCAAGGTGGATTCCAAGCATACAAGCATGGAGGTTTTGATTCACATTTGTTAGTGTTGATTCCAAGCTTTCATATTAACATACTTGATTACATTTCAAATACAATTGCATATCTATCAAATTGCATAACTTCATTGTTAGATCTATTTATACTACTTGCTAGCATTCTCAATTTCAATTTCAATATTAAGGTTGATTCCAAACCGGGGTTTGACCAAGGCAAACCCCTCAAACAAACAACAAAAACTCTCTTTTTCTTGCAGGTACAGGTGCAGAACTGCAGATATGAGCTTGGATTTGGATACCCTTTTCGACAAACTTCTGAGATATGTGAACAAAGTCAAAGTCGACCTTCAAAATAAAAATGTAGCCTTTGACCTTTTATCGGGGTCAAAGACTACCTGCTTTCAAAAAGATAAAAGTTTTCTAGGTTTTCTTCGTCTCGACATTTCTAGTCCGAAATAGGTTGCAGAATTGCCCGAAATTGCACACAGACATCAGAAATTGGCATTTTCCAGATCTATCCTATTTTGAGGTTAGTATTTCCTTTTTAATTATTTCAGATTTCAAACACAACTCCTTTATAAGGAAATATAAAGTTTTCTTCCTCTTTCATAGTCTCCATAGATTGATTCAATTGTGCATTAACCTTTTGGTTGATCAATTTGGATCTCTCCTTTGGAAATTTGAATTTAGAATTAGATCTCATATTTCCCCCATACATTTTAGGGTGAACCCTATTTCATCCTATTCAATATATATATATATATATATATATATATACATACATATATATACATAGATATATGTATATACATAGATATATGTATATACATAGATATATGTATATATATATATAGATATACATAGATATATACATATACATATATGTATATGTATATGTATATGTATATATATATATATATATCTATATATCTATATATCTATATATGTATATGTATCTATATATGTATATGTATATGTATATATATATATATATATGTATATATATATATATATATATATATATGTATATGTATATGTATATGTATATGTATATGTATATGTATATGTATATGTATATGACTCTTCTTATTTCCTCTCTCTCTCTCTCTCTCTCTCTCTCTCTCTCTCTAGGTTTACATAACTTGTACATGTTATAGGAAATTGTTAACATTGTCATAAGTTTATATAACCCGTACGGGTTATGAGAAATTGTGAGCATTTTCATTACTTTAGATAACCCGTATGGGTTATGAGGAATTATTTATATTTGAGTCTCAACGACCTAAAAACTAGTAGTGAAAGTTGTTTGAAGGCCCCACTCCTGTTGCACATGATTTTCAGGGACAGTAATAATCGGGTTTTGTTTATTTTATTGTCAAATTTTCTTTGAAATGATTGATTTGTCTTGTATTTTGGATTCTTTTTGAAGTTATTTTATCATGGTTACTTTAGATTATAATAAAATGATGTTCATTTGTTACTTTTATGCTATTTGATTGTGGATTTTCCTCATGATGTTATGTGTAAGACAATCAATATCAACAATGGGAAAGAACAAGAGAGGAACGAGAGGCAACAAAGGAAAGACAAAGGGAGCATATGAGGAGATTATGTGAAGGTACGTCATCTAATGCACCTAATGAAAATGATGAACATTCAACAATTGAAATTGAATATGATGAATGCACCAAATCAAAATGATCAACATACACCAATTCAAATGCATGTGATGAATCCACCTAATGAATGCAATGAACATAGACCATTTGAAAATGATGTAATGAATGCACATGTTAATGAAATTGAAGAAGATTTACCATTTGAATTTGATGTGATTAATGCACATAATGCACTAATCTTAACACCTCCTAGAATAATTCGTAGGACTTAATACAAATGGTAGGAGTTACGAATGCCTACCTACAATATTTTAAAAAAAAGACTTACTTGTACCTACATGCAAGCTTAGAGGACTTACTAATTCCTATATATGTCTTATTTTATGCCTATTAGAATTTATTTATGTCTACCTATAGGATTTAAAACTAGGATTTAGCCATTAGGCAATGTCATTAGCATGCACACTCCCCCTTAATGACATCATCTAAGGACAATAATTAATTTAAATTTGGAGCATATAATACCTAAAGGCCTTATTCCTATTAGGTCTTACATCTAGGATTAAGACACTAGGTGGTGTCATGCGCACTCCCCTTGAGTGGCATCATAAAAAAATGGATCAGTGCATAGAGAATTTAATAAGTGATGGTTTTAGTTCCAACATATAGATTAATGTGTCCATGCTCTTCAATGTGCTTTTATGATGGAATCAGAAAGAACTTTGATGATGAAATACTTTCAATTTAGTAAGGTTCCCATGATCTTCAACATGTTTTTATCTCTTTATAAATGGTATTATTTGGAAAGAGTAAAATAACTTAAGTAAGATGGTATTTTTACACACATATATTTGAACTCTTCCATAAATCTTCAAAGCCATATTGATTCTTCAAGAAAACTTTTGTATTTCATCCTTTGATTCAAAGAACAATAAAATATAATATTTTTATTAAAGTATTCCACCATCCATGGGATAGCACTTTCACCATAGTTTTGAAGGCATAATCTAAAATAGAATCACCAATATAGTCAGTAACCTAGTTATAAATTGTACAAGGGGTATTTCCCCAATGTTGAAGTAACTCTTGCAAGTGGACCACATCTAGTGCCACTTTATTGGCTTGCACTTGAATCTAGAAAGATGTGAGTGAAAAGAATGACATTTCTATCCTTCCAAAGAGTGAAGGGGATTTCCATTATAAAAGCATGCCATATTTGTAGAAATTTGAAGGGAAGCTTGGGAGAATCTCTCAACAAAACCATATGCCAAGAAAAGGATTTAGGCCTGAAAGGCCAGAAAAAATCATGAATCCAATTCTAGTACTATTGATCTCTTTTGCAAAACTAGAAGATATGGCTAAAAGACTTTGGCTACCCATAGAAAGGGCACTAAGGATCTAGCATGCCCAAATGCCGAAGCCTAGAACACAAGGGAAATCCTTGAAAAAAAATACACTAGGAAAAGTGAGCCACCTTGGGTTCAACAATGGAAGACCAAACCATGAGGAATTTGAGTCTCCAATATTTCTGAGAGGATTGCAAATTTCACCATTGGTTGAGAATAGAAACCATAGGAAAATGGAGAACCAACTAGTGGTAGACCATCTTGGGCTTGTAGTTACAAAAAGGGGTACATGGGTACCACTTCTAGTCTTTCCACCATGGATTAATAGAATGTATGCCTAATTTATGAAGCATATTGATAGGCAGAGTCAACCACTAGGTCAAAAGTATGACAATCTAGGTGAGAAAGATGAAATTGGACCTAAAGGTCATCCCCATGGATGAAGATTCATAGTAGCTCTAGAAAAGGGATCTCTAGGAGTGTCGATGCCATGTTTATAAAAATGCAGAGCACAAATTCTTGGGACTTTAGAGAGGGAGTCCCTGAGACTAAACAAGTAGAGACCACCAGAGATTATGATGATTGAATGAGAGGCCATCACAAAAACCTTCCCTGACCCATCACAACCAAGGTTTGAGAGCCTCCCATGCATGCCAAATAATTTTTGCAACAAAAGTGCCTTGAATCTGGATTGGATCTCTCATAACCAAAAGGTTTTGAAGACCAATCCCCTTCCAAGGTGGTCTGTGAATTGGAAGATTAGATTAAATACAATGCTTAAGAAGAATCTTCTAAAATTCATAGCTAGAAATGGGTCTGATAACCCATTTAGCACATAAGGCCAAGCCTTCCTTTTGGGTAGAAAGAAGGCCAAGGCTCCCAGACTCCCTAGGGAGACAATAATATTCAAATGTAACTTTGTGAAACCCATGATGATCTGCTCTAAAAGCCTATAGGAAATCTCACAAGACCTTTTCAAGCTTTATGTAGGAGGCTTTTAAGGGATCCCAACAAGAAGAATAGTACACATGAGTGGTAGCTAGCACTTTTGAGAAAATGTTGAATTTACTGGCCAAAGAAAGAGGCTTAGTGATCTAGTATGCTAACTTCTTATCTATCCAAGAAAGAACTGCATTCTAGAGCTCCATAGGTGACCCTTGAAAATAAAAGGGAATGCCAAGAAACAAGAAGATTTCTCCGTGCTGAATCCACTTCCAACCATATTGGAGAATTTAAGGTGGAGCTAGAAGGAAGGAACGTTCGTAACATTGAGTTTTATGCCATTGGATGGAAAACCCAGAGGCAAGACAAAACATATCAAGGCATTGAAGAGATTCCTAAATATTCTCCTCATCCTCAATCAAAGTGAGGAAGGAGTCATATTCAAAATGACCATTGACAAGTTGAGAAGGTGATTCAGATAGGGAAATTCCCCTGACACAAACAATAGAGATAGCCAAGGATAATAGATAACCAAACCCTTCAGCCTCAAGAACATATAAAGAAGGGCCCAAAGGAAAGCCCTGGCAAATAGATCTGAATAGCCCAAATGAAAAGGATTGTTAGCTATTAATGGTGATGCATGCAAAGGCATCCCCAAAAATAATTTTAACTAATTGAATGAATTTGGGCCCAAAACCAAGAGCCTTAAGCATCACAAGAATGAAAGGCCATTCATTTGGATCTCTAAAGTTTTGGCAAAATTTGGAGTTCTATAGTGATAAAACCCTAAAAAATGGCCTCTTAAACTCCATGCCTAACAAGTTAGTTATCTATATTATCCACTTATAATTAGGTCTATACATTCATTTTCATCCTCTCAGACTCAGACTCAACATGGTTATAAAGTACTATGCCCTTATGATCCCTAAACAATCTTATAGTGCATCTTGTAGATCACTCCAAGTAAGTCATTCTCATGAGTAGATATTTAAATGTCTAAGATCCTCCTCACCAAATCAATTTTTCCACATGATTGTATTCATAATAAGGTACTCCTTTATCCATTTGTAAATATCTATGAGTACCACAATAATATTAAAAATGTTTCATAAACTTACACTATTTGTTGGGGACAAATTGTGGCTCGACGAATTGACAATTTTTTTTTTCAATCGAGGTAGTTGATGAGATAAAAAAAATACATGTATAAATAGATGAAATGGGATGAAGCATCATATTATTTTCAATTAAAATCTAAAAGAGTAAGGAATGAATCTTCATGATAGGAACAATCAAAATTCTGAAAGGGAAGGTTTCACAAATGCTGGAATTTTGACCTATCATAAAGATGATGTCAACAGAGGATGAAAATGATCAAAATTTAAAAATATAAAATATTCCCAGCTCAAAAAATCTGATTTCCAAGCTCAAGTTAAAATATTAGCTTTTCATGAGGTGTTTTGGATATCTGACCAAACCCAAATTTGAAAGATAAGTAGTTATTTTTTAATTTGTTGATTAATTTTTTCAAAATGGTTTTTAATAGGGTGGTGTCTTTTTCACCCTAAAGGGGTGTACAAACCATTCAACCACATATATATGTGTGGTGTAAAATGTAAATCAAGCAATAATATCATATCATCACAATGTAAATCCTTTTTGTAACAAACATTTCAATATTAATAAAGCCAGAATTTTGTCTTTCTATCAAAGTTGTGGATTAATTATTCAATTTCATCAGTTCTTTGTGATTTCTATTCCCAGAAGTAGAAGCTATCTGAGTTGTCATGTGGAGAATTTATTTATGATTATACTGTAGTTTGATTATCATAATTTATATAGTTGTGTATATTAATTATGTCTTATTGGTCTTTTCTCAATAAAAGTTAAATTCACTAAGACTAATTGCAATGTGATTTAATAACTGAAGACATAGAAGGTTAGAGCAGTTGAAAGATCCATTCAAGTAGTGGAAGTAAAAAAAATTCTCACAAAGTTATATGCAGGATCAAGGAGGAAATTGACATTATTACCCAACAGGAAGAAGGCATTAGTCTAGTATTACATATTGAAGTCCACAGAGCCTAATGTCTAGGGGAATATGATCATATTGATCATTCTTATTAGTTGGCCAAATCATTTGGAAGATTTGAGCATTGAGTTAGGCATACTCATAGAATTTTCCAATCTGTTGAATTAGGAACCAACACATTCAATGCAATCATAGGATTTGGAAACATATATTTTGACGAAAATAGCATTCTGGTTGGAACAGTGAGCCCATTCCATGCCCTCCTAGACAACAATAATGTTGTCGAGGATGAATCTTGCTTTAATGAAACTAGTTTGTTCAAGCCAAACAATGAGAGGTAGAATATGGTGGATTTTGAGGGCTAGGGCTTTGGAAATAATCTTGTAGGATACATTAACAAGATTAATGGGTTGCTAGTTGTAAATATCCTCAGGATCCCCTGCTCTAGGGATGAACTTGATGTTTCCTTTTTTGATGATCTAAACAAGTGATTGAGATTGAAAAGCTTCCAAATAGACCTTATGAAGGTTGGGACCAACACAAGGCCAAAAAGTTTTGTAAAACTCACAAGGAAATCCATCGCAACCAAGGGCCTTATCATCTTCCATAGAAGAGACAACTTCCTTGAAATCTTCAAGGGTAAGCATTTAATCACAAAATATTCTCTGAAAATTTGAAATATGAAGAGGGAACTTCCCAGCACCATGAACATCGTCTCATATTTCTTGACAAAATCTTGTAGGATATCCGAGAGTTCATAAAGCGCCAAATGAAATTCCTAGATTCTTTTTATGCATAGGTAAGAATGGAAATCTATAAGAGAAAGAAAAAAAATCTTTTGAAGCTCTATCACCCACTTTGAGCCAATGTAATCTGGCCTTAATTTGAGCACCTCTAGCAACATGTTGGTCTGCAATTTTCTTAAGGTGCTGAAGGTGGACAACCCTCACTTGGAAGTCTAAGTTGAAGGGATTCAAAGCTAGAGCTTATGTGGTAACACACAAATATTTAGTATTTTCATCATAGGAATGCCAATGGTACATCACCAACTATCTGCCATAAATGCAATAAAATATTGTAGTGTAGATAATGGCATTATTCCACCTTGCAATCTAGCCAGATGGATGAGTTAGCCTTAGCTCCAAGTTCCAGACTCTTTGAATGTGGATCATAGTGGGTTGATCATGAAGCAATGATGTGTTTAGATAAAACTGTGCCTTGGAAGGACACATCCAAGTTATCTTCCATTCAATGAAAAATTTAATGGGGTAGTGGTCCGACAATGTCTCATCAATGAGAGGTAAACCAAGTAAGTCTTGATTTTTGTAGAATGAGAAAAAAGATTGAGTTATGATCATGACACGATGCAACCTTTTAAAAATCTCGACATAGACAACTTGGTAATTACACCAAGTGTGCCAGGTACAATGAGGATGATGATGATTGATGTTAGGATCGAAAAGACCTAACTTATTTTGCATGTAGAACCAAGTTTCATGTTCTCCCGTTGTCCATTGAAAAGGAATAATTCCTTCTTTATCTGAAGCCACCTCAACCATATTGAAGTCCCCACACATACCCCATGTAGAAGTTGGCAAAGATTCAGCCACCCAATTCCATAGTGTGATATTTCAACAACATCATTGGGAACATAAACATTAATGATTCCAAAAGAATAATTTTTGATTGACAACAAAACCCAAATAATTCTCTATATGGGGTCAAACCCATGATCAACTATAAAGGATTTACAATAAGGGGAGATGAGAGTAGAAACTCCACCTCAACTAGCTTCATGATGGGAAGAAAAAACAAGACCACCTGGCCAAATAACATGACATACAATAGAAATCATGAAATCAACAATTTTGACCTCCTAGAGGCATAAAATATCCATGACAAAAACACGTTGATGAGTATCCCTTACATAATACTTTTTGGTGAGGTCTATGAGACCTCTAACATTCCATGAGATGTAATTCATGGATCCTCTTCTTGCATATATCATCCTTGTCCCCAAAAGAGGAGAAACTATTGTGCAAGAAATATGAATCGATAATGAAGGTAGGAAAGTTATCCCCTCCTGAGATTACCCACTGCTTCGCAGGACCTCCATCACTATCTTCAAATTTTCCAAAAGGACTATGAGAGCCTCACAAAGAGGATGATTAAGACACAACCACAATGCGGTTTGAGGAGTGCAAACCCACCTAGGGCAGGAAACATTCTCAATCGACGTATTCCCCTATTGGCTAGGGTTTGAAAAAAGAGGCATGGAAGGTTGATTATGGGATGGA
Organism: Chamaecyparis obtusa; assembly: GCA_027943335.1. Classification (NCBI taxonomy): domain Eukaryota; kingdom Viridiplantae; phylum Streptophyta; class Pinopsida; order Cupressales; family Cupressaceae; genus Chamaecyparis; species Chamaecyparis obtusa. Next base: position 399,543 of record BSBK01001449.1, read on the forward strand.
AGGATGAACTATTTTGTCATTGGTGGATGAGAAGAGGAATCGTTAGGTTTCTTTTGAGAGAACACCAGAGTTTGGTTTCCTTTGTGCACCACCATGGTCCATCCTTCATCTTTTTTAGCTCCCTTAGCTGGCTGAGGGGAAAGTTCCTTAGGAGGGGATTTCATTCTAGGAACAACTAAGGGACAATCCTTAATCTTGTGCTTTATAGATTGGCATATAAAACAAGTGTTGGGAAAATTGACATAAAGAACCTTTTGAATAAAACATTGGTCACCCACTTGAATATCGATGGTCTCCTTGAGATCACGAGACAAATCAACTTCAACACAAACCATTTTTTGGGGATGAGCATGAAAAAAATAGTCTGGTTCCATGCAAACCACCTTGCCAAGGGTTTGAGAAATAGTTTGCATGAACAACCAACAAGGAAAAAGGACACCTGGGAAATCAACCTAGATGGGGACGTTGAGATTTTTCTCATCTTAGACTGTAAATTCTTGAGACCATAGCTGAAAATAAGCAAATATGACCTAACATACTAGGGCCTATGCTTGAGGATACCCTCAACATGGGAGGGATTGGAAAAGAGAAACAAAAAGAAACCCTTAGTGAGATTTTGTATGCCATCAAGTTGGACCCCATGTGGGGTCCAACCTTTGGCCACCCACTAATGCAACATGCTCTCGGGGGGAAGCTTCCCCACAAAATATCCAATCAAGATAAATTTCTCAAGCCAATCACATGCATTATCAAAATCACAAACATGAAGAACAACATCAAGAGAGGTCATACCTCGTGAAACACCTTTGGAACAAACTTACAAGGGAACTTGTTCAGAGGAGCCATGTAAATCTATCACCAAAACTCCAACACCAACATCAACTACTGGGCTAAAGTTAGTTGGAGCCATAATAAACCCCTTAATCTCCTACATTAAATGTGGTATGGCAGTAGAGAGACTCAAAGTTTAAAAAAAAAGGCACAACATACCAAACCCTAGTAGAGCTCAAAGAAAGCATTCAAAAATAAATAATATTCATAGAAAACTCCCTCACACACACAAAAAAAAAAAAACAATAAACTTTTGCTCAAAATCTCCTTTCCAATATTACTAATCTTGTTAATTTTTAGTTCATGACATATATGATAAAATATTTGATATAAAATTTTATAGTCTCCTACCCATGCAACCCATCCAAAGTTTTATCAAACGGGTTATATATAAGAGCCATATAATATCGAGGCCTTTATATATAATAACATCTGATTATTATGACAACACATTCATCGGTGATGGTTCATTTCGTTTTGTATTAAGGCATTTATCTGAAAAAGTTCTTTTTAGATTGGTAGACAATCTCTTTCTATTTGGGAGCTGCCATAAATACTTGGTTTCCTAGCTTGTTGAGTGATGTTCTGATGGTTTTACATCCATCCAATAATGGCTATGGTACATAATATTTTTAGATTCAACATTATTTCTTCCTCTAAGACATGAAAGTATAGGCGACAATTCGATTATTATTTTCATGCGATACCACATCAACATATCAATAAAACATAATTTAAGTACAACTACCAATCTAATTTTTTTCGAGTCTTTCTAAACACTTCAACAAAAAAATGTTTATAGTACACTATAATTCATGATGTAAGCCTAAAACCTTAATTATAAGAAGGGACTTGCCAAATATGCTCTTGTAAAAAAATAAAAAAGACTTGAAATGTAGACACTAAACTATTTTTTCCGCTCGTCTTTAAAAAGATTTCATAGAAAACAACAAAATCTTAGAAGAAATTAAGAAATGAAGATTTCTTTAAAAAATATATATATATCCATGCACAACTATTGATTTTTCAATCAGTTATGATAAAGATAGTAATAAATTGAGTTCTTATGAAGCTCTAGACCGCTCATGAGGCCTGGGCAGTCCATTCCCAATCACCTTCCGCTGGAATTGACATCACCTTAGATTTCTTCTCATTTATTTTCAATTTTATGAATTTGATATTTTCATTTATTTCTTTTTTTATACAAGACGTAAATCATGGTTGTCTTCTTTTATACATGTCGTAAATCAAGGTTGTCGACGCTGTTCTCATAAATTCTGTTAAAGAGCGTTAGTAATAAAAGGTTCTCATTGACTTTTCACTTTCTCTTTCATTGGTTTAGAAGAACGTCTTTTCATATTCTCAAGAGCAATTTTGCAGTGAGTAATATAAAGACTTCGACTTTTATGAAGAATTCGACCAAGATATACGAGTCAATTAATGTATCTAATAAGTTATATAAGTCGTCTTATATGAAAGCTACATTGAAAAGGCTTTGATATTAAAGTTTTCTTAAATAATAATATGATTCATAAAATTTGAAAAGGTTATATATGAATAAGTTTTATATTTAGAAATTAAAATAAATATTTAACTATACGTATATCTGATAAATTTTTAATCTGATAAAAAATTGATTATAACTTATAAGTTATGTATATGAATTCTTTTTTAAAAACAAATGTGATCGATTGTAGGTAAAATGACATTTTATTAAATTTTCATGTTTGAGAGACATGAATTCTATTTTGTTTGACTACACTTTATAAAAAAAAAATTACTTTTATGAATACATTAAATTTAACAACGCATTCAATGCTTTGATTTAAAGACAAAACAAATGGAAACCCATTTAAACTAAGATCAATCCAAAGAGAAATAAAATTTATTGGGTCACTAGAAATACCACATATCCCTCTATAAAGACACAATATTAACTTCTCTAAAGGACTTGATCTAGTAAGAGAAAAACAACATTTATCATGAAATAATTGTGATGATGTAGATTATCATAATGAAATATTTATGATTAATTAGACTATGAAACTTAATACTCAAATATTAAACAACATGCATCACCTAAAAATCAAACAATTAGAAATCACAATCATATTCTATGTAAATATTTTAGTGAGAGGAAAATATAAATTCTTTAAAATATCACCAAAATATTGTACAAATGGTATTGTGTAAGAGTATAAAGAGGTGTCCCCTGGGTTTCTTTCAAGTTCAACATGTCTTCTAGTATAACTTGTAAAGATGATTAGTATAACCTAACCTACTTTGATGCCATGTTAAAAATTAGGATCTTAGGATACCAATCATTATAAACAAGATATAAATTATTGTGTCCTAAATTATATCTATATACAATTTTATTCCTTAGGCCCCATTTTAGTGTCTCATGCTTCCATGCTCATTATGCTTGATTCAACCTCAATTTAGCGTATATTTTTGACATCCCCATATCAAATTGGACACCCAACCCAAATTTGAGCCTATTTATTATGGTTTAGGGTGATTGGATGGGTTTGGGGTGAGTTGGGTCAAGAACATTCTAATAGTGAGGTAATCCCCTTGATTGAATGGTTGAGGATGATGGTTCAAAATGATGAAAATGGTGTTGATGTTTTATATGGCATATCCCATATTATCAATTATAATCTCATATCTATGAAAAATTGTGTTGAAGCCCTTAACCTTTCCAATATCTTTATACCAATATTGAGAGTTTTATTTCTATTCCAACATCATTTCCCTATGTTCCTACTAACACTCCACTTATTATGACCATACCTATTCAAAAAATTAACCCTCCACATGTTAGTCTAATCCTAACATACCTCCTCCTATAAGTGTTCCATGTATTTCTCAATCATCATCTATCCCTAATTACCACAATGTCCCACTTTCATATTCCAATGCTCCATCTATTCCACATAACAATTTTCAAACATATCCAATACCAAAATATCCACCAAAACAACCATAGATAACATATCCTAAAGTGTTTCATCTTTGCAACAACAACTTGCTTTAATACAATATGCCTACTTGTGACATTGCTAGCCCATTTTTCCATGACATCTATAACGCCTCGCCCAGGATCCCATGAGAATAAAGTCTAAAGCAGACTTAAATACAATGCAATTTTCTTTTTCAAATAAAAGACACACATAAACATAATTAAATATTATGTTAGTTCAAAAAAAAATATGTGGAAGAAATTAAATCTAATGGCTAACAATAATATCATTAATACAATTTTATCATTTAGTAGTGCAACTCTAGATTTAATCTACATCCTCTAGGGTTCCCATGACATCACTACTTAAACATTATTAATTACTTTAATAAGTTAACTAAGAACATACACATGTGGTCACAACTTTTTTAAAAAAATCAAAATCAAATAATTCTATGACTTTCATTGTCATAATGAAGAGTACAATTATCATGAAGCAAAAGAGATATACATTAAATTAACCTAATACAATGGCATATACTAAAAGATCCTAACTATTACAACAAATTCATCTATAAGTTTACAACTCCTTTGTGCATGGTTACATGAATCACAATTATGGATCATAATTATAAATTACAGATATACATTTTCATCTTTCTCATAGGAATGTCTCAATACATCAAATAATATAGTATTACAATTACAACTGACAGTACAACATAAACAAGTATCTCCAAACAGTAGTCGTGGTTAATAGCAACAATGAACTATCCAAGTGCATAAAAACAAACATCAGACCTCTATGGAAAAATATTTTCCACCTAACCATGTGGAACCATGAGGTCCACTCCTTTCAATCTAGGAGATAACACAAGGCCCCATACCAAACATGCATTCCAAAATAAGAACATCACATAGAAAACCAGAATATGTCACAAAGAGTCACAAGGGACCAACAAGGATACCACTTAAAATAGTTCAAAAAGGATGACAAGTGGGTATGAATAGGAACACCAAATAGGCATTGGATGGAATACCACAAGATACCACAATACACAACAAGAAGATACTACAAAATAATGGATGAAACTATAATCATAGAAGAAAATACCAAATTTATAAGGATATACCAGAGGCAACCACAACATCTACAAAGGAAACCTATAAAACATACAAGGAAGTGTTATCACACAACCCTTCCTCTTGGGTTACCATGGATATACACTAGACCTCAGCCACCAAGTTTATTGGGTTTCCCTGGATGGTCTCTGGACTTAGGCCCCCAAGTGAAAACTCATGTGGAACCAAATAATCCTTTCATGTGGACTAGGAAAATCTAATCATGTCAACTCAATAGGAATCATCCCATCCCCATCCTTAACATGTACTAGCTTTCAAGGCATGGTGAGGCATTAATCATTATCTTTTAAATGTTTTTCCTAGTTAATTTTATTAGGTTATCACTTTATTACTCAACTCACAATGAGTTATCCTAGACGACCACTTTAGGGCCCTAGTCCTCATTGCGAGCCACATCCCCGCTATGCTCCTAGATAACCTACATCTAAGCTCCAAACTAAAAAAAGAGGTATAAACAATCAATAATCATCAAGGAAATCTCAAAGATTTTCCATATTCAAAAGAGACACAAATCGGAGTTTGAAGGATGAACTCGCAAATTTAGTTCAAGGATCCATATTACATAAGGACATAATCAACATCCAAATAAGTATCACGATGAAGATTTTTCAAGAACCAATCTTGGTCCACACTTAAATCAATATTCCATGTCATGGGTCAACATAAATTCAACTCAAAACCATATATGGATCCGTTAGAACAATAAATACCAAGGGTCACCAAAACCATAAATAAATTGAAATATAATAAGATCTTAAAACAAGATCCAAGACCACAAGCTTCCCAACTCAGTATAGTAACCTCCTATGCCTCCAACAACCAAAAGAACCCCCAAAAAAGTGAAGGTAACATAAGGCCATCAAAAGTTAAATACCATGAATAGCTTCAGGTACACTACCCCGTTTTCACCATACTTGATAACATAACGTAAGGATTAATACTCAATGAAACTAATAATTTAGTTATACAAAATAAGGAGGATAAAAATGCCACAACCTTCTAATAGTATTTAACCAATACTAACTACATGACATCTCATTTAGGTTAACAGTCTAACTTTGACAAATAAGTAAACATTTGCACATACACATACACACACATATATACAAACCCTACTTGAACTAATTTTAATACTACATTCAAATTACGTTATGTTACTCCTTTGAACCCACATGTCATTATATAATACATTGCTATAATCCCACTTTACTAGTAATGACCATATATAGTCTAATTTTTACTAGACTTAATTTACATTACAACCACACTTACACTATATAAAATCATCAATTTTCCCAAAACCATCCCCAATCACATAAAGAGTTCAAACACATTCACTAAATTTTAATGAGACACATAAACACATTTATTGTCTAAACTAAACACTTACTCAATTTTCCTAAAACATCAAATTTATAATAATATCTAGCATCTATAAATTAAACTTGACTTTTCTACTAGTATCTCTAGTTTAACGTTTTTAAAGATGGTTTATAATAATCTCAATTTGACATACTAATAAACAAAAAGAATTCATATTCACACACAATATTTTGTAACATTAAAAGTAAGCTAACTTAACACCCAGATTACATTAAGATATTTAATACAATTTAAACAAACTTACTTCAACATTTGAGGCTAATAGTTTTCCCTTATTTATAAATTATCTATAGTCTCTATCTAACCAATCAATTAATTATTTCCTAATTCTTAAATAAATAGTTAATTTTTTTAAAGATAGTCAACTTAATTTATCTAAAACAACTTGATAATAATTGTTTATAATCACTTAATTTTACTACAACAAACTTACAATTTTATATTTAATTTAAAAAAGCTAATAAAATATGCAATTTACTTTTTGGAAACTAAACCATTATCCTAACATAATAAAAATAAAAGCTAAGAAGTAAAAAAATGATTTCTAAAAGAATTTTAAACAAAAGTATAGATTCCCTAAAAGCTATCATAAAGAATAAGTCAAGGATATTTAACTTCATATCCTAATCGATTTATAAGGGTAAATATGAACCTTAGCCAACTTCATGAATTCCTATTCAAAAGGGGGAAACATAAATGTAAGGTTATTTACATGCAGCGAACAAACTCATATCACATAGTTTATTTACAATACTGCAACCCAACTTCAACATTGGTGGTGCTACGTACCAATTCCAGAGCGGATGCAAATTCATAAATCCATAAATAATACTTTTCAACCCATGATTGACCCAAGCTAGGTATGCACACTCAAAAGTCTAATGCCAAGGGACAATTACTTTCACCCTATGCCAACTGTAACGACAATCAACATTTGAAGAAGGCGACCTTCTAAAACTGCATTTTTCCCTATTTAGTAACTGCTACATAACAACAATAAAGTGGCGACATAAAGCTCAAAAGAGAGAAGGAAAAGAATAGTAAATAAGGCATCCAAAACATGGAGTGTATTCCTTCAATCAACTACAAATGTGGGACATAAAAAGGTTGGAAAACTTACGTCAACATAACAGATGGTTACAAAGAAACTTGGAAGGTTTGACGTATAAAATATACCACCCAAAATGGCTACTATAGAAGTGTACACAAACACTAAATTGTATTCCATATTCAGTCTCAATGAAAACAAGAATGGAAAAAGATAAAGCGCCAATAGGCAGTGTCTTGTAGACTGCATGCAGGGTATGCCAAGATCCAAAGGAAAACCAAATAGATAACATGCCAAAATAGAAAGAAATTTTTAACATAATAAATCATCTAAAAAATTCAATATCAAGAAGAAATATAATAGAGTTAGGATCTGTAGAGAAACTATTGCCTTGAAAACATAAGATATAATAGAAAACCTTAGATTTCATACTGAAAGGAGAAATGCATCACAAACCTAAAGTATTGCAGCCACTAAATTAAAGGTAATTCATTTGCACCTTAATTCTAAGAATAAGAAATCAAGATTCTCATGAGAAAAAAAAAATCACACCTTTTGTAGGATTTGAGCAATACAAATCCATAAAACCCGAAGATCACCTGCATACAAAAACCCGTTACAAGAAAGTAGAGACAAGAAGAGGGCAAGGGTTTGACTCAAAAATATGAAGAAAAAAATATCCTCAAATAATGAATGAATTAAATGTACGATGGATCATCCTTATAAACGAGATCAAAAGCCTTGAAAGGCAAACCTTAGTGCATGTAATAATTAGTTAAATTATTACAAGACTAATGCATGCAAGTTTATATTTAAAACAACTAGTGCATAAGTTTAAATCAACTAGTGCATGTGTGTTTAAATATAAACAACTAAAAATAAAAGTGTTGACATCTTTAGACATGTTGAACTTGAAAGAAACCCAGGGGACACACACACACACATATTTGCAAGTCTACTATTGCTTATAAAATAAGTATTTGTTTGATATTAAAGACGTCATTACAATGATGAAGTTAATTTTCTAACATATTAATTAGATTTCCCTAACATCAATGACAACAATTAATATTAAATGTGTAACAATATATTTGTATCAATTATACATGTGTGTGTGTTTTGTTCTTATGAATGTTTATATTTATTTTCTGTTAAAGAGACTAAATTTTGTGAAGCTAATATACATCACAATTATTTAATCAGAACTTATCACCTTGCATGTGAACTAAAAGTAGTAATCATTAAATTATCATTAGTAATGGTAATTAGTCGATATATATAAAACTTAAATAAATATATACTTATTTACTTATCTATTTATTTAGTCTAATATTTATATAAAACCCCTATCTGATATTAATCAAATTAGATTGGATTAATGATTAGTTAGATCCAATTAATCTATCATCTAATCAAACCATCCACACACACAAGACTAGGGTGTTGAGCATTATTTTTACACAAGTCAAATACTAGGAATTTGGGATCTTAATTCCCCTCTTGAAAGAATAACAAAGTTATTCCCAAGGTTACGTAGTCAGCCACCCGAATAGCTCAACTGAAGATAAATGTGATTGTTCACGAGGAGGCCTTTGCTTGTTTGATCGTTTAAAAGCTGCAAAACAAACTTTAACACTTTTTTTTGTATTTTCTTGATTTTCAATGTATACAATTTCCTAACAATGCAAATCTAATTTTAAAACTTATAATGATTTTCTATCTTAACCAATTTCCAAAAAACATTAAAAGATTAAGTAACAAGAATTATAAGCAAATTTGCTAGAAATGAAATCTAATGGACATAAATCATTGTTGAATCATGCTTGTGAATTAAATTATGAAAATATGGAAATCCACAAAACATGAATTAGATAAACTCATAATTCCATGTTAAGAAGATGCAATATTTTGAAGAAAATTCATCCAAATGTAAGATTTTTCCAAATTTCATCAAATTGTGAAGCCACTAGATGTGCGCACACATGAGACAAATTTATATTTAAACTAATAGAAAAAATATTTCCAATCATTTGTCACAACAAGATGAAACAATAATGATAAACTCCAAACTAATCGATCACGGATATCATTCACAATAAAACCCAGTTGGCTCTCTGAAATAAATGAATCAACATTTGCATTTTCATCAATTTTGTATAGACTATAGAAGAATCACACTAGGGATGAAGCACCAAAAACATATAGATTTATTGCAAAAAAATATCGACCTTCTTTACATCTCTGTAATGAACTTATATACTGCTTCAACTTCAAAAATAAGAAACCAGTAGCTAGGGTTTCATCTACACAAAATATGGTATAATAAAACTAAAACTAAAGTTTAACAAAGAAAAAATACTCCTAAACTAATTGCTATCTAGTTTGCATGGATTCTTATCCATTTACACATCATATACATGATGCAAAATTGAACTGAAATCAGCCCCCAAAATGTAGGAAATCAAACTAAGGTTCACTATAATTTCTTCATTTTTTATTCATGTGATTCGATCTTCTCTGTGATGAATTCACCCAAAATGTATGGATCTAACTACTCCTTTTGCTTGTTATTGATAGAAGACAACTGGACTTGCAAAAATGACCCTAAAGGTGCATGCAATCTACTCAAAAATTGATTGAAAATTAAAAATGTGTTTCCAAAATGCGTGACGAGAATTTTTTGGAGTTAGGGACCTCCAAAAAATGTATCTTCAAAAATTGGCTAAGTATGAAAAATCAATGACCCTAGATTTTCGGGGTTGTGGACCTTCAAAAAAATGCATGACTAAAAATTGGCTACGTATCAAAAAATGATTGAAGTCTACAAAATTGACTAAGTGTCAAAATGACACTTGGTTTTCTAGAAGAATGCCAGGGTGAGCTTTGTGAAGTCTCTCTATGATTTCTCAAACTTCATCAAAATTTGGCAACTCTACAGAGTCCAAATACTTTTGTTGCTTTTCCCGTAATGAAGTGAGATTTGAAGAAAACACTTGAATCTCTTCTTTATGCTCCATCATCTTCTTCATGTCCTCTTTGAAATAGAATAATTGTTACAAATATTCTTTGGTAATTATCCCAACCACAATTATAATAAATTGTTGGACAATGTTCTTTGTGGAGTATAACACTTATTTATTGTCATCTTCATACAACTCTAAATCAATACCCTCAAATAATTTATCTATCTTCTCTACCCATAGTATAACATCCATTCTCCTCTTCTCAATCCTTACCAAGTTTTTTCTGATATCCCTCAATGGAAACACCAATAGTGTTGACCCACTCATCAAAATTATACAGCTCTTCACCTTCATATATCTTTACCAAAATTTGAAAACACTTCTTCCTTAAAATTTTTAAATATTAGAGCACTCACTGTCATTTTTCTATATTATTATAAATCATTTTTTCTCCCTCCATTAGATCAATGATCTGTGTCACTTCAATAAGGATTTTTTTGAAATGCTTCAACATAATCAGAATGGTCTCAACTTTGAATTCCTCAAATTTGAACCTCCAACCTATACATGCTTTCACAAAAGGATTTGTAGATTCTGGTTGTGTTCTCTTTTCAAGTGTTTATTGTAATGTAGCCTTTGAATGATCTTGGTTAATAGGACTAACTATCTTTTTCACATAATCCTTTAGAGTTGCAACCTATGCTTTGTGATCCCGAATTTATATCTCATTCTTATCCAAATTTTTGAACAACTGCTTCAAACCTAATGCTACTAGTGCCTTACCACCCTCATGAGTGGGACAACCTAGGCTGGGTTCCTCCATCATATAGTCTTCTAGAGTTAGATCTATCATACTTGTTCTTGTAGGAGGTACTCCAAACTAATTTTTCCACCTCCCTTATTCATCTTGTGTCATGTATGACATCCTTTGAAAAATTTGGGTGGATTCTCCCCTGTGGAATGTCTGACTTAGTGAGGACATGTCAACATCTTCTTCTTCAATATATGTTCTTTTTCAGGGTTGAATTTAATTTACTAGCCATTTGGGCTTAGTAGAGGCTATTAAAGGATCATATGGGGCTATGTTTAAGATGTTTGTCCCTCCATGATCCCTTTTATCATCATCTTCTTCTTCTTCTTCTTCACGTCCCCCTCTTTACAAAGCTTCTCTTATTTTTGAATTCTCTAGGGGTTCCTCCCTTCCTCTTCAACATGATTTTATCGCTCTGGATTTTTATCCTTTCTAAGAGAAGGTGAAGGAACCTATGGTTGTTCAAACCTATTTTTGTGTATCTACCTCAAAAGATGAACTACCTAATACTTCAACCCATAACCCTATTATCGATTTTTGTTTCCTCTTTGGTGGCCCATGTTATGCCTGTACTTGAAAAGTATATGGAGGTGGAGGAGTTAAAATTTATGGCTCTTTAGTATCCGGTGATGATTCATCACCCTTGGGTTCCTCAATTATTTCTTTTTTACCAATTTCTCCTTCCCTAAGCCATGTTTCTTTCTCTTCTATTATAGCTAAAAATAGCCAAAAATAGAAATTTTAGCTAATTCACTCGGTATCAAATAATGTCTCCATTTCTATAGTGCTTGAAAAATAGCATAGAATTCTTGATCATACACATAATATTTCCTTTTTGCATCATTCAACTTTTCACTAAAGAAGGCAACAAGTTTACCTTCTTGACTCAATACAACTCCTATTGTACTTTCACTTGCATCACATGTTAATATGATTTAGAACAACAGAGAGGGGGGTGAATCAGTTGTTCTTAGGTCCTGATGTATAAAACAAACTTACAAACTTTTCCTTAAATCAGATCCAATAACCAAAACAAACTCGGTCATCACTGATTCAATAATAGAAACAAATAACAATGCAGTTCACTACCCAGCTATAACTTAACTTGTAAAACACAAAAATGTTCAAACCAAAACATTCACACAAGTATTAACACCATGATTTATAGTGGAAACCCAATGTGGTAAAAACCACTTTGTAACATGCTACTCTTATTTTCACTCTTCTGAAGTGAGCTCGGTTAAAAGCCAACCCTATCAAAGGTTACAATACACACTGTCAGGTGTGACCCGGTTAAAGGATTTCAATCACCCTGTTAAAAGTGAGCCTTGTCATAGGACTTATGTAAATACACTCCATTAGAATGCAACCTTGTTCAAAGGATTTAACTTATGACTGTTAGGTCAACCTCTGTTAAAAGGATTTTGACTGTTACAATGGTTAGAAAGTAGCAGCAATATTTATCTGAAAAATATACAACTCACTTTGCAAATATCAGATCTGATTCCATACACTAATGTTGGTTTACTGACTTTTAAACTTTTCCATCTCCATCTCTGATTTGCTCGAAACTTTTCTTCAAGCAATCACCACAATTCTCCTTCAGCCTTTCCTGCTTAAACAGTCAATAAAACTTTACTGATCTTCCAACATTCTTTTCCACCCATGCACTTCCATATCCAAATGTTCAGGTTCCTTTTTATATTTTCCTCAATAAGGTTAACTCATCTTATGCCACTCAATCACATTCATAGATCTTAGGGTTAGGTTAGATTCATTGAATCTACTCGCTTCATGTTCTTCAGCTCCTTTTCTAGAATCATCTCAAATCTCTTGAAGATTTACAATAAAATGTTTTACAATGCATTTAATGCTTTTAGACAATCAATAAATAAAGTCAACACATTTTACATAATCCAAGAATTCAACAATGTCAGCTCCAAAACTAAATTCTCTTCAAATATAAAAATGCTGATGCTCGGTCAATAATGTGATCATCTACTCAGTCTTCATGTAGAAAGCTCGGTCATTACTAAAAAAATGTTTCCTCGGCTTACACTCTCTTCCTCAGCAATTAACTATTGTTCGGTCGACACTAGAATTTTGCTCGGCATACACTGACTCGGTCGACACTAACATTACTCATCTTAAACATGATTTCTCCATTTTTGCTCGGTCAAGCCTACCAGTTTAGTCTTCAATCTTACTACGATAAATAATACATTGGCTCATCATTGCACAACATAGTCAAGTACACTTTGTAGTATCAAGATAACTCAACCTTTCCCTAGGTGTTATTGTTACCAATCTTGCCTATTCCCTTAGCAACAATCAAATAGATATAGTAATTTCCTAAGTAGAAATAGTCTTACCAATTAAGGTTTAACATCAATGACAATACAACAATTGTTTCAATTGTAGTTTCCAACAATCTCCCTCTTTAGCATTGATGGAAACACCATATGATATCACTTGAATAACACATGGATTACCGACCAATTCAAAAACTTATCTGTCCATCAGAGAATTATTTATAATATCCTTAGCTTCATTCTGATTCAGTATCCTATAAGCCTCACTTCTGTGACCGACAGAAGTATTCAGATCTCCCTCTATCTTCATCCTTCATTTCAGTTCATCACCCTTACCTTTCAGTGTCATGTGTTATCATATTAGTTCATCTCCCTCTTTGATAAAAATGCTAAAGCAGCAACTAAAACATACATCCATCAAATGTAGATAATATATGTGCAGCTCAGTGTTTCTCCCTTTGTCATCTTGCTTATGACTGATTCCTTGTCTTTGCTCCTTTTCACAACTCTAGGCTAGCCCTAAAGTGTGACAATCTTCTGCATCAATTTGTCAAATATTCTGTTGTAGCTTATTTGATGCAGTGCTCCCAGCTTGACTAGGCAGCCTCAGTTAGGGGAAGGACCCCTAATTGACTTCTCAAATACTCATGAGCTTCTCTAGGTAAACCTTTAGTGAATATGTCTGCTAATTGTTCTTTTGTATTCACATATTCCATTCGGACTTCTTTATCTTGTACTAATTCTCTCAAGTAGTGATACTTGATTGTTATGTGCTTGGTCTTAGTGTGCATCACTGGATTCTTAGAAATATTGATAGCACTTATGTTGTCACAAAAAATAACAACAGGTTCAATGATTTCTTCTCTCATGCCTATCAACAATTGTTTTATCCATACCAGATTTGAACAGTTTACTACAGCAGCAACATACTCACCCTCGGCAGTAGATTGGGAAATGCAATTTTGTTTCTTGCTCGTCCAGGAGACTAATCTCTATCCAAGAAAGAAATCTCCACCACTAGTACTCTTTCTGTCATCTACATTTCTTGCCCAATCAACATTTGTATAAACTCTGAGTTCAAATTTGTCATCCTTCTTATAATATAGACCAAAGTCAACAGTTCCTTTCAAGTATCTCATAATTATTTTCATAGCCATCATGTGTGTTTCCTTAGGATTGGCAAAGAATCTTGCCACAATCCCAATAGCTAGTGCAATATCTAGTCTACTATGTATAGCATACTGCAATTTTCCAATCATGGATCTGTACAAAGTCTGATTCACTTTTGTAGCATCATCATTCTTAGATAACTTTTGTCCAGTAACCATAGGAGTGCTCACTAGTTTAGCATCTTCCATCCCAAAAATTTTCAGTATTTCATTAACATACTTAGACTGTGTAATGAAAATTCCATTCTTCTTTTGATATACTTGTAAACCAACAAAGAATTTGATCTCACCAAAAATACTCATTTCAAATTCAGTTTGCATTTCATTTGAAAATCTTTTACACAATGCATCTTGTCCACCAAAAATAATGTCATCCACAAAAATTTTTGCCAACAGGATACCTTTTCCTTCTTCATCTTTCATATACAGATTGCTTGTGTCATTTGTTCTTGAAAATCCAATCTGTATCAATTAGTTGTGCAACCTCGCATACCATGCTCTGGGAGCTTTCTTCAATCTATATAGTGTTTTGTTCAGTTTGCACACCATGTGTCTTCTGTTTGGATCAATAAAACCTTCTGGCTGTACTATGTAAACTTCTTCTTCTAGTATACCAATTAAAAATGCAGACTTGATATCCATTTGATATACCTTGAAATCTGTATAAGCAGCATATGCAAGCAGAGTTCTTACTCCTTCCAATCTAGCTGCAGGGGAAAATGTCTCCCCATAATCTATTCCTTCTTCTTGTGCATAGCCTTTGCATACTAGCCTACCTTTGTTCCTAGTTATTTCACCATTTTCATTCATCTTATTCCAAAACACCCACTTTGTTCCTATAACATTTTTGTTTTTAGGTCTTGACACCAGAGTCCAAGTATCATTCTTCTCAATCTGGTCAATCTCTTCATTCATTGCTTGTATCCAATCTTCATTTTCCAATGCCTCTCTAGTTGACTTAGGTTCAAATTCACACAATAGGCATGTTGGATCCTTAATCTTACTTCTGGTCTGAATTCCAATATTTTTGTCTCCAATTATCTATTCAAGCTTCTGATGTCTTCTTACATATTTTGCCAAAATAGGTTCAGCTCCTCTCTCCTCTATTTCATCAAGTTCCCCAACAAGATTGTCAGATTCAACTTCTGAATGCTCAGCAACCCCTTCCTGATACTCAGTAACATTTTCTTTTAGTTTGGCATGTTCTTGTTCTCTTTCGGCACTGTTTTCCTAATGCTTGGCAGCGTCTGTCTGTCCCTCAGCATTGCTTACCTGAGACTCGACATCAGGTGCAAGTCTATTACTTGACTCTTCTTCTTCTTTAATGTACACAAAAGATCTATAATCTTCTAGTTCTCTTTTACTGTCAACTTCATTTCTTTCTGCATACTCATCAATTCTCACATTCACACTTTCCACAATTTTGTTAGTGTTAGAGTTCAAACACTTATAAGCTTTACTTTTTGTGGAATATCCTAGGAATATGCCTTCATCACTCTTAGCATCAAACTTTCCATTCCTAGTGTCTTTTAATATATAGCACTTACTTCCAAAGATTCTAAAGTATTTAACACTCAGTGCATGCCCATGTCATAATTCATAGGGTGTCAGATTTGTACCTTTCTTGATCTGTACCCGGTTAAGAGTGTAGACAGTAGTGCTTATAGTTTATTTCCAGTATTTCTGTGCCACATTCTTTTCAATCAACAATGTCCTTGCACAATCCAAGATAGATTTGTTTCTCGTTTCTGCTATACCATTCTATGGAGGTGTTCTAAGTGTAGACATCTATCTTTTAATTCCACTATCATTTCAAAATAGATTAAATTCATTTGATGTAAATTCTCCACCTCAGTCAGATCTAAGAAATTTCAGGTTCCTACCTGCCTCCTTCTCAACCTTAGTCAAATACCACTTAAAGAATTGAAAAGCTTCAGATTTTTCTTTTAGAAACATTACATGTATCATCCTAGTATGATCATCAACAAATAAGATAAAATATCTAGCACCACAGTAACTTTGTACACCCATAGGTCCATAAAGGTCAGTATGAACCAAATCTAAAATATTTTCTGAAGTAAAAGATTTTCTCTTAAAACTTGACTTTATCATTTTTCCTAACCGGCATTCCTTGCACATCACATTCTCTAGTTTCTTCAATCCAGGTAGACCTCTTACCTTTTTCTTCTTACTTATCTCTACCAGATTGTCAAAGTTAACATGACATATCCTTTTGTGCCATAACCAAATATCATCAAGTTGCACAATTAAACATGTTTCTTCAGATAGGTGAAGATAGAACAAATTACCTCTAGTCTGATCGCCACCTCCAATTAGTTCTCCAGTAGCATCAAATATTTTAGCTTGCTTGTGATGAAATTCCACTCGGTAACCAATTTTGTTGAGTTGAGCAACACTTAACAAATTATAATTAAGACCTTCAACCCAATATGTATTTTCACAAGATATCTTATCAGTCAGTTTAATCAAACCTTTTCCTCTAATATGACATGGTGCATCATTACCAAACTTTACACTTTTACCTCTGTAATGATGTAGGGTCTCAAACTTATTTTTCTCACCAGTCATGTGATGTGAACAACCACTCTCAATAATCCATTTATCATTCTTGTTCACAGAGGATATCAATACAGTTTTCTCATCCTCATCAGATTCATCTTTCATTGCAACATAGACTACCTCAATTTCAAAATCATCACCATCAGTGTCAGTTTCTTTTTCAGCAATGTAACAAGATTTCTTACCTTTTCCTTTGTAGTCTTTGTTCCATCGGTAGCTTCTGTCATCTCTTCTATCTTTGTGTTTTCTTTTTCTTTCATCATCCTTATCCTTCATGTCATGACATCTAGCAGCTATATGACCAACTTTATTACATGCAAAACATATAATAGGGAGTTTACCTTTATACTTTCATTTTCCCCTTCTCAGTCTTCTAGCCATAAGAGCTTCTAGATCTTCCAGTTCTTCATCAGAAGTGTCACTATCACTTTCACTTTCACTTTCACTTTCACTGATGCATCTTTCTTTTTCTTTCTTAGGCTTTGTCAGAACTAGTTGTGACTTAAAAGAAGATTCAACATTACCAATGCTTCCAATAGTGAAATTATCATAGTTAGAGAGTTCAAAAGCAGTCAGCTTACTAACCAAACTTTCCAAAGTAAGCACATTAGTAGAGTTGCATCTAGATTCCTGAATAACTGAGATCTTAATAGCATATATAGGGTGTAGGGTTCTTATTATTTTTCCAATTATAGTTTCATCATCAATAACCCCATTAGCTCCTCTAATAGCATTCACAATTTCTTTTATTCTACCACAATATTGTGCAATGTTTTCACCTTCTTGCATTCTCATTTCATCAAACTTACCTCTTAGACTCTTGGCCTTTGCTTTCAGCACATTTAAGTCACCATCATAGATCCTTGCAAGAGTGTCCCACATATCCTTAGCAGTTGTGCAATCCTTAATGTCCTCAAATTCTGGATAGCTTAGGGCAGATGCAATTTTCAGCATTGCCTGATTATGTTCTTGCTTAGCTCTCATTTCTTTGGCAATCAAAGGTGCGACAGGTGAGACATAGCTATTTTCAATATAGGACTTTGCAGAGTCACCAATACCAGCCAGATGCAGCTTCATCAAGCTTTTCCATGCAGGGAAGTTTTCCTTATTCAACTTTGGTATCTCCTTATACATCCTGATCATTTTCTTCAAGCCCCTTTAAACTTGAATTATGTAAACACTAATAATAAGCAACAAAGCTCTGATACCAATTGTTAATATAATTTAGAGCAACAAAGAGGGGGGGTGAATCAATTGTTCTTAGGTCTTGATGTATAAAAAAAACTTACAAACTTTTCCTTAAATCAGATCCAATAACCAAAACAAACTCGGTCATCACTGATTCAATAATAGAAACATATAACAATGTAGTTCACTACCCAGCTGTAACTTAACTTGTAAAACACAAAAATGTTCAAACCAAAACATTCAAACAAGTATTAACACCAGGATTTATAGTGGAAACCCAATGTGGGAAAAACCACTTTGTAACATGCTACTATTATTTTCACTCTTCTAAAGTGAGCTCGGGTAAAAGCCAACCCTGTCAAAGGTTACAATACACACTGTCAGGTGTGACCCAGTTAAAGGATTTCAATCACTCTGTTAAAAGTGAGCCTTGTCATTGAACTTACATACACTCCATTAGAATGCAACCTTGTTCAAAGGATTTAACTTATGATTGTTAGGTCAACCTTTGTTAAAAGGATTTTGACTGTTACAATGGTTAGAAAGTAGCAGCAATATTTATCTGAAAAATATACAACTAACTTTGCAAATATTAGATCTGATTCCGTACACTAATGCTGGTTTACTGACTTTGAAACTTTTCCATCTCCATCTCTAATCTGCTTGAAACTTTTCTTTAAGAAATCACCACAATTCTCCTTCAGCCTTTCTTGCTTAAATAGTCAATAAAACTTTACTGATCTTCCAGCATTCTTTTCCACCCATGCACTTCCATATCCAAATGCTCAGGTTCCTTTTTATATTTTCCTTAATTAAGTTAACTCATCTTATGCTGCTCAATCACATTCATAGATCTTAGGGTTAGGTCAGATTCATTGAATCTACCTGCTTCATGTTCTTCGGCTCCTTTTCTAGAATCATCTCAAATCTCTTAAAGATTTACAATAAAACATTTTACAGTGCATTTAATGCTTTCAGAAAATCAATAAATAAAGTCAACACATTTTACATAATCCAAGAATTCAACAATGTCAGCTCCAAAACTAAATTCTCTTCAAATATAAAAATGCTAATGCTCGGTCAATACTATGATCATCTACTCGATCTTCATGTAGAAAGCTCGGTCATTACTAAAAAAATGTTTCCTCGGCTTACACTGTCTTCCTCGGCAATTAACTATTGTTCGGTCGACACTAGAATTTTGCTCGGCATACACTAACTTGGTTGACACTAACATTACTCAGCTTAAACATGATTTCTCCATTTTTGCTCAGTCAAGCCTACCAGTTTAGTCTTCAATATTACTAAGATAAACAATACATTGGCTTATCATTATACAACATAGTCAAGTACACTTTGTAGTATCAAGATAACTCAACCTTTCCCTAGGTGCTATTATTACCAATCTTGCCTATCCCCTTAGCAACAATCAAATAGATATAGTACTTTCCTAAGGAGCAACAGTCTTACCAATTAAGGTTTGACATCAATGAGAATACAACAATTGTTTCAATTGCAGTTTCCAACAATTTCTACTTGAAATACCTTATTGAAATTAGGCAATGCCAACACAAGCAATTCAACAACCTTCTGCTTCAGGGTCTCAAAACTTATATCAGCTCCATATGTCTACTTGAATTCTCTTTTATCTCTTCTCATAGTCTCAATCATAGCATTAAAAATTGAACTGAAATTCCTAATGAACTTTCGGTAAAAACTTGCCAAACCATGAAATGATCTTACCTCACTAGCATTCTCAGGTGTAGGCCAATTCAAAATAGCTTCAACCTTTTTAGGATCCATCTTCAAACCATCAGATGAAATCACAAATCCCAAATACACAATCTCCTCTTTCATGAATGAACACTTTTTCAGATTTATCAGCAACTTTTCTTTTTTCAACCTCTGCAATACTTGTTTAACATGCAACAAATGTTCTTCTTTGGTCTTACTGAATATCATAATATCATCAAGGTATGCAATCACAAACTTACCCAAGAATTTCTTCAAAACTTCATTCATAAATCTCATAAAAGTACTTGGTGCATTAGTTAAACCAAAAGGCATAACCAACCACTCATACAAACCTTCTTTTGTCTTAAAAGTAGTCTTCTACTCATCACCTTCCTTGATTTTGATCTAATGATACCCACTGTTAGCTTGTAGTGACTGATTAGGAAAGTACTATCCAGGAAAGTATTGTACACTTTTCCTCCTGACCTCGCTGACATATTGTAACTCATTATAACCCTAAAGCGGAAAAATATTATATAATATGGCTTAGGGTTAGGGATTTCATGATGTATAATTTTAGTACTTGCGGCAGAATTGAGCTATAAGGGATTACGGATTGTAATTAGGTTGTAATCACTGGATAATAATAATATTGGACTCGTTGTTGGTGGACGTAGCCCAAGGATTGGGTGAACCACGTTAAATCTTTGTGTATTGTGTTCTCTTCTATGTGGTTTATTATTTTCTGATATTGGTTATATTTGCATGTAATTGTTATTTATGTCTTGTTAATCCTAACACCCACTTTTCAAATCAATTTTGGTAAAATACTTTTCTCCAGTCAAACTATCCATTATGTCATCCATTCTCGGTATAGAAAATCTATATTTCACTATTATCTTGTTGATTGCTATGGAATCAGTACACATTCGCCATTCTCCATTCTTCTTTGGTGCCAATACAAAAGGTACTAAACAAGGACTCAAAATTTCTCAGATCAAACCTTTCTGCAACAATTCTTGAATCTGTCAGTTCAATTCTTGATTCTCGGTAGGTGTCAACCAATGTGGTGCCTTATTCGGTAAACTAGCTCTGGGGATTAGATCCATACAATTATTGATGCTTCTCTTCGGTGGAAAACCATTAGGTACATTATCATAAATGATCTCACTGTAATCGGTGAGTAACTTATCAATCTCCTCAGGTATACTATCCTCTATTTTCTTACTTTGTTTGTTAGGAATCACAACAAAACATACATCATTCTTTTTCAAATCCTTAACAAACTTTCTTCCTTCCATCAAGAAAACTTTCACAGATGTAAAAACATTACTAACAGGTTCTTCCATCAAAGGTAACAAGACTTGTCTTCTTCCATCAGCCCAAATAGTATATTTATGCAATCTCTCATCATATATAGCATGCCTATCATATTGCCAAGGTCTACCCAACAAAATATGACAACAATCCATAGGCATGATATCACATAACACCTTATCATAGTACTTTCCAATTTTCAAATTCACATAACATTGTTCACTTACCAAGAGTGTATGCTCATCTTTGATCCATGAAATCTGGTAGGGCTTCGGATGTTCCAACCTTTTCAACTACAACTTTGTGACCATTTCCTCAGATGCCAGATTCTTCGAGCTACCACTGTCAATGATTACCTTCCAAACTTTGTCATAAACTCTACATCTAGTCTTGAACAAACTTTTCCTTACCGGATCTTCCTTATTACTTTCACTCCAAAGTTCTCTCCTCACCATGAAGTTATTTTCCTTCTCAGGTTCATTCAATGACTCTTCTTGCACCAAAGCATTTCTACTATTACTGACCTTTTTACTTGCATGTGTACACTCAAATGATCTATGTCCTTCTTCTCCACAATTGTAACAAGTTCCTCGAAACCACCTTTGTTATAACCACCTCGGTAGTTACTACCTTTGCCTCTAGATGAACTTTCACCTTTCCACTCAGTCTTGTCTTTATCTAGATTTTTCTTTTCAGGTTCATATCTACTATTTTCACCATAAGATTGACCTCTTCCTCTAGGGAATCTACCACCTCTATCTCTTTATCTTTGTTCATGTCTCTTGTTTAATTTCTCCTCAACTTTCAATGCAAATTGATAAGCCTCTTCAATGTTCTCCAATTTGACCAAACTGATTTCTTCTTGGATGGAAACTCTCAAACCATTCAGGTATCTAGCAATTCTTTCCACATCGCCTTCATCATGTCTAGATCTGATATCTAATCTATAGAATTCTTGAGTATATTCTTTTACCAAGCTATCTTTCTGCCTCAAACTTTGCATTCGCCTAACTAGGTTAATCTGATAATCACAAGGTAAGAACTTTCCCTTCAATTTATTCACCATTTTGTTCCATACCTTAATTTTGTTTTTGCCTTTCCTCTTTTTGTCCAACTGCAGATGTTCCCACCACAAGGATGCATGACTCTTCAACTTTGTGCTTGCAATTTTCACCTTCTTTTCCTCAGGTACATTTTCATATTCAAAGTACTTTTCCATCTTGGTGATCCAATCCACCAATTCATCAGAATCCAATTTTCCACTATACTCAAGAGGATTAAAGTGTGGTGTATGTTGACACCTGAAAATTCAGGTCCTAAATATGCAAAACATCAAGGAAGTGTAATACTTAGTTTTATTTTCATGTTATTCCCCTATTTTTTAAGAAAATGAAACAATTAAAAGGGCATAAAAAATCTATTTTTATGTTCATGGAATATGTTTTTAGTAATTTTATTTCAATGAATTTAATGCATGTATATTTTGAAATAAAATAATTATAAAAAATAATAAGGTTGTTGAGTAAAAAAGGTGGCGAGAGGGAGTTGAACACTCGACCTCTCAAGCCAAACCTTTTTCCTACCTACCTACCCTTCTACCCTCTAACCAGTTAGTCTATTGTTATTCTTTAAGAGGCTTTGGAAGTGGAATTAATTTATTTACGTTTTCGTGTGCAGGTGAGAAAATCAAGACAAATTTTCACACAAGGAGTAAATCTTATCAAAATAATTTTAATTTTCAATATGAATATTCTTTTCTTATATATTATTTATCAAATTAATTTCAAGAAAAAGAGAGGGGAGAGGGAGTTGAACACTCGACCTCTCGACCCACCCTTTTTTCCTATCCTAACTACCCATCCTACCCTAACCAGTTGTCCTATTGTTTTCCTTGGGAATATGGGTAGAAGAGTAAGGATAGATTTAGATTAAATTACTAAAGTGAAATATCTTGATAAGGTAATTCATTTTAGAAAGTGTTATTATGTTTATTTGTTTTGAAATTATTTTAATGTCTGTGGTATAAATTTAAGTTTTCAAAATACTTAAATATAATCTCTTACTTTACCCTATAGTATTTTTAAAAATCAATTATTAGGGTAAAAGGATATAATGGATTGTATTTTACCTTATTTGTATTTTTCACGGGTTTCGTTATTGCAAATATTAACTAGGTGACTTAAATATATATGCTCTTATTATTATGTTTTATTTTTATCTCATAGAGATGCATAATTAGGGTTTTATTTTAGAAAGTGTAAAATTATTTTGCCCTAAAAATCTAAATACATTTTTATAAAATAAGTTGTGAGAGTATATTTTATTTTTTACATTTGAATGAATTTCTTGATATTAGGGTTGTTATTTTTTATCCTCTTTCTAAAATATTAATAACCTTACCCTATGTAAATTATTTTAAATATTATTTTAGGGTAAGTATTCCCCTTTTATTTTCTAGGGTGAGTTAAAATATTTACAATGATTGCACCCTAGATTATAGGAATATATTTGTATGAAACTAGATAATATATACTCTATATATAATACACCGAGATGTATCGAGGCGTTGAATTTTTTCAACTTTAATTATCATTAAAGGTGAATGATGAAAAAATTAAATGCCTCGATACATCTCAGCATATTATATATAGAGTATATATTAGCTAGTAGCAGTCGCAGTGCGCATAAAACATTGAATAAATTAATCTGATTAGGGTTATAATTAAGGTTCATATTGAAGGTTAAGGTTTATATCATGTTTAGGGTTAGTATTAGGGTTAGGTTTTTTTTTAGATTTTTTAGTATGATTAGGGTTAGGGTTTAGTGTTAAGGTTGGGTTTACAATCAGGGTTAGGGTTTAATATCAGTGTGAGAATTATGTTACGATCATGATTAGAATTAGGGCTAAGTTTTAGAATTATCATTTGGATTTTGGTTACTTAGATAGGGTTTTCACAATTGTTGGGGAAGAGGTTAGAGTTATATCTATCTATAGCTAAATGGGGACCTCTAATCCAGCCATATACACAACATAGTCATTGCTCAATCATCGAAATTATGAAGATGAGTATGAATTACTCAATTCACAATGTCTATCGATTCGACCTGTTGCCTCCTAATTAGTTGGGGTGTTAGAATTACTCTCAGAATGAGAGCCAACAACCAAAAGACCAAACTAAGATGGAGGATTTTGAAAGCTATGAAGATGAACAAATTGCAATTAATCTAAGATAAATGTGCAAGTAATCTAAGAATGAAGATGCAGATTTTAAGCTAAGAACTTGAAAGGAAGTATGAAAATGCAGATTTTAAGCTAAGAACATGAAAGAAATATGATAATTAAGCTAATAACAATAAGCAAACTATATTAAATGAGAGTGCAATTACACTAAAAAATGAGGAAATTAAACTAATTGTGCAATAAAAAGCTTGAAAATATGAATAATTGAGACTAAAATTCGCTATAGTTTATGTGCTCTCAAATTGCCCTCTCTTTGAATGAAGGAGAAGGTTCATAATATAGACAAGCCTAGAGAAGGAATGAAGAGTTTCTTGAAGTGAAACGGTTGACTCTTCATTCCCAATTGAGACAAATATTGAGGAATTACTTAATTAAAGAATGAATTATTGCCACATATGGGTGACCATTCAAATATTTTGAATTATTAAATCCAAATAAGATAATCCATTCAAATAACCAAGTAACATTAATTCCTTTTATGTGTATTAGCCAAATGGGGTGGATTTAATTTAATTTAAAGCACTTAGGACTTTAGAATTAAATCAATTTATCATAGGGATTATTTAGCTAATAAAGTCGAATACTTAGGAATTAATTATAGTGTGAGATTAATGCAATTTAGGGTTTTTGTAATTGACATCAAGTCAAATAAAGTCAAGTAGGAGAAAGAAAATTGACTAGTAAAATAGGACTTTAATGATGTAAAATTGATGAAAATGCACCAAAATTGATTGAAATTATAAGGTGCCAATTTTGGGGTATTACATTTACCCCTCTTTGAATTGATGTGTGAGCAGCGCAATTCAAAGAATAGTTTGATGTGACAGATGAGGTTTCAGGATTATCCCCATAATGGAGCTTAACCCTCAGAAGTCAAGGTTAGGATGCTGAGACACCAAAATAGATCAAAGTGCAGAACCACCTCCAAAACAAGACATGATTCTCTGAAGTCTATGTTAGATTGTGAAGAGAACGGTCTAATGACAACTTGAGAGGAGACTGGAATCAGGGTTAGATTGCCCCAATGCCCATTGATCAAATGATGATAGATGCAAATTTAGGACTATCTCCATAATCAGGGTTAGATTTCCCCAATACGAAGCTTAGCCCTCCGAGACCTAGGTTAGATTGCCGAGATAACAGTCCAAAAGAGATTTCAAGAGCCATCTCCAGAACGAAGCTTGACTTTCAAGAATTAGGGTTAGATTGCCCCAATACCTAATGAGATTTTGAGAACCATCTCCAGAACGAAGCTTGATTCCCGAGGATCCAAGTTAGATTGCTCAGATACCTAAAAGATAGATGACCAGATGCGGGGTACGAAGATGCCCCTAGTGAAGAGATGCCTCAAGCGGTGAGGACTTTGATTTAGATCAGATTGAAATGAGACTGGTTTGACAAGATTCAAATGATGTAATCATCCTGCCCCCTCGGGAGTGAAATCAAAGGATGACAGATCAGAAGGACAATTGACAACAAGAGGTTGCAAAATAGAAGCAATCAGACTAGATTCGAGAAGCTGCAAAAATAATTTGGAGTGATTTGAAGGTCCTGTTGACCAAGTTTGACCATGGTTGATCAAATTTGACTAGAGATGACTTTGATGAAAAGATGAAGAAGCTGAGAAAATGATGAGGAGATGAGAATCCGATAGGAAAATCATGCCAGAAGGCTGACTGCACAAGCGTCCAATCCCAAAGGAGCCCAGAATTTAAAACATAATTTTTTGAGCCATCTAGAGATGTCAAATTTTGATTTTGATCCCAAAAATTGATTCAGAACAGTCGATTTAGCCAAGGGTCCAATTTTCACACAAAATAAAGCACTTTAAAAATTAAGTCAAAAAGCTATATAAGGCCCGAAGGGGTCATTTTCAAATCATTATTCATTTTGTCTTCTTGTGATTCTGAGAGCTTTTGAGAGAGAATGGAGGGTGTTCCAGTGCATATGCATTGATTCGAGCACTCCCGATGCCACAGCCAACTACCAGAGTATGACCCACCTATGAGTAGTCGATAAACCATCATGTATTTCAAGTTTTAACGCTTTATTAGGTGATTTAGGCTAGATTTAGCATATTTTAGGGCTTGTTCTTCAACTCTCACGTGAGGAAGTAGTTTCCTCACGCCGGCCTCAGTCGCCCCTCACATGAGGAAACAATTTCCTCACATGGGTCAGGGCTTCCTCGCTTGGGGCCTACCTGAAAGCTCGTGTGAAGCAAAAGGCTACACCGTGCAAAATTTCTCTTACTTGTGCAGGGAGAGATCTTTTCTCACGTGAGGGAATAGTTTCCTCACATGAAAAGTTAGTGCAATTTTTTAGTCTTCTTCCAATTTTGCATAAAATTAGCCAATTAAAACATTCCAGAGTCATGTCTAGAATATATGTGTAGCCTTATTTGTTGTTGTTGCTTTGAGAAACCATCATGTTGAGGTATTGATCCATTATCATCGCTTGCTTTACAGGTTGACTTACCAGATGTCACTTTCTAGTCGCACCACCCCATCATCACCACACTAGTCCAGAGGTTGACTGAGGCTGAGAGTGCTCATATTGAGAGACTAGGATTATCATTCTTACTCGATATACCTGATATTTGGGTAAATCACGGTCTTCTAGGCATAGTGGTCGAGCATTTCCATTCGGAGATGAACATATTCCACTTGTCGATGGGGGAGATGACAGTCACTCCCGAGGATATATACAGGATCTTATGGATACCCTTCCATGGTGCTTGAGTTGAGTATGATATACAGTTGAGAGTAGGCACACTGGCATTAAGATCCATATTTAGAGATGATTTACTGATGAGTCGATCCATCACATTGGACAAGTTGGTCAATAGGTATGGTGGTGCGCATAGATTAGCAATTGTCTTAGCCATATTCCTAAGCTGCTACTTGGTTCCAGATAGGGGACAACATGGATTAGAGTGCGGCTGGGGTCACATGTTGTAGAGGATGCTGGATAGGCCAGCTACTAGATTCAGATGGGCGAGTGCATGCTTGCACAGATGTACCACGAGATGCATGTGGTAGTGGATCGGAGCACCAAGACTATGGTGGCTAGTGTTCTTGTTCTATAGATCTAGGCTTGCGAGCACCTCCCTATTTGTAGGCTGATATATCATGATACATGGTAGGCTCTTGAGCCTTATATTTATAGATACATCAGTCCTATGACTCAGTTAGCACTGGGCAAGACTGAGTAGTGACGGGGGAAACTTTATGATATGGCGGTGGTTGTTTGGAGACCTTGGGTTGCTATAGAGCTATGGGATGATGCTCAGAGGGAGCTAGCACACATGTTCATCTTGCATCCACTGATTGGATGCACTATATCTTTCATTGAGTGATTCTTGCTCACATGCGTGATGAGACAGTTTGGGAAACCATGGGACATCTCCCAAGAGTATGCATCATACACTCACTTCATCGATGAGATGAAGAAGGGTTGGCAGCCCTTGTTAGATTAGAGTAGGTGTACTATTGAGGCACGAGTGCCTCCAGCTAGTTGGGACTACATGGTGGATGTCACCAATGCAGGCATGATGCCTGCATACAGAGATCATTTCCTAG
The DNA here is from genome assembly GCA_027943335.1 of Chamaecyparis obtusa. Taxonomy (NCBI): domain Eukaryota; kingdom Viridiplantae; phylum Streptophyta; class Pinopsida; order Cupressales; family Cupressaceae; genus Chamaecyparis; species Chamaecyparis obtusa. Next base: position 427,806 of record BSBK01001449.1, read on the forward strand.
CGCATCCCTTTCCTAGATTCACAGATCCTACCAAGATGGGATAGCATGCATAGTAGCAATCCATGCAGTAGTAGCCTACACAATAATAGCCTATACAATAGCCATAGGGATAGAAGTAGTAGTAGTAGTAGGTACCATTACAGTAGCCTAGGTAGAGAGTATTGAGGCCCAGGACAGCACAAACAGACATTCCCCTGAGGACTATGGGGTCAGATGTAGGTGTCAGGAGTAGTGGGACCCAGCAGAGGTCCACTAAACAAAGGATGAGAGATTCCTCTCAGCAGCCACCTCCTAACAAGGAGGCATAGGTACAGGAGGACACTGACATGTTAGATCAGGCCACACAGGGGCCACTAGAGCTAGCATAGGTTCAGGAGGCTCTTAGGAAGAGTCGAGAGAGGGTAAGACAAGTGCAGTAGGAGAGGGATGACTTCCATACATGGGTCATCATCTAGGAGACGTGGGTGGCAGATAGGGATCAAGAGATCACAGAGCTCTGAGAGGAGCTAGCGAGGTCACAGATGGAGACTAGATATGAGTCTGCTCATGCAGCCTATTACTATGCAACGTATGTGGGCATTATTCTAGATTTATCTGAGCAAGTGCCTCCCTTTTCTGAGTACGTCAGAGCACCACAGGCTCCTCCATAGGCAACACCACAAACACCACCATAGGCACCTCCACAGTGACCTATGCCTCTGAAGAGACCACCATAGTAGGCACCGCCATAGGGACCACCGCCACCACCTCCTCCAGGTGGTGATGGATAGAGTTAGCACATTTTTTATATCCATATTGTAGCCCATTTTTTATACTGTGCTCGAGTAGCACCATTGTTTTGTACATGACATTGATCTGATCGAAATATATATGAGATCGCCTTTTGATATCATTATACTTGTTTATTTATTACTTTAATATTGATGATTTATGAGATGTTTCCTATATTAAAAATTATTTAGATGTATGGATTAGATATGAAATGCACATGTTTTCTTTTATGATGGTATATGAATTATGCAATGTGAAATGCAATGATAGATGATAGATAGGTGAATGTATGATTTTATGTATGCTTATAATGGATGCTCATGCAAATGAATATGTAAATGTATAATGTATGCATATGGATGCAAATGGAAATGCAATGGACATGCAATGTATGTGGTACTAATCCTCTCCTATAGAGTTTAGCAATATATGATAGGTACTAATCAAAAGGATGTCTTGAAGATCGAGAGCAAGGACCGGACACTTGTGTAGCCAAGACAAAATTGGGACAAAAGATGAGAACCTTCGATGAATAGATCCAGAAGAAGACAATCAAGAGAGCACCAAAACACTACTTCAATGCAAGGCTAGAATGAAAATGCAAGCCTAAGCTAAGCGTAACCCTAGGAATTGGTTATTGGATTCACCATATTATCATCATAGAGTTCTTTTAGGTACAGGATGATCGCAAGATGCCATACAATCCTCACTGACATTGCAATCATGAGAATATGAATATGACATAAGTCTTAGATTTGTCAGAATGACGTGGAAGCATTAAGGCACAAGAAGCCAGAATGACCTGAACACCTATTCCTTTTGATTTATCAAGTTAACATAAGCATCAAATCATAGATGCTAAAATGACTAGAATGTTGCCTGCATACAAACATGCCAAACACACGGGAGTTGCTTCCTTCGCCAAAGAATGCTCGCAGTGACCCATACATTCACTTAGTAGGACGAGTGTTAGCAATTTTACTTGTAGTAGAAAGAAGTCACTCAAAATAGACAAGAAGAAGAACCAACCTCGCCAAAGTGTCCATATAAAAGGAGTCGAGGTACACATGGCCATTCAATACAAGATGAAGGCTCTTACAGATGGACACCCCTCTTAAATAGAATTATTGGATCATTGGAACTAAACTAGCAAACAAAAAGCAAAGAAAAGATCATGCCCCTAGTCTTCACTTCTCTTGGTCAAGGAGACGTCTTAGAGTCACTCGAGGAGGAATGATAAAGTGAAAGAACAACACACAAAAGAAAAGCTTAGCATGCTTCAGAGAATCACAAATTTGGTTTTAGTTTCAATTTAAGTTGGTGTTCAAGTGGATTGAAGTTGAATCAGAAGAATATGGCATGAGAAGTCATCTCAAAGAGAAAATTAGAGAGCTAAATGAAGTATCGGCAGGCAGACACAGCAAGAAATGTTGGTGACTGATAAAAGAGAGATCCTCAAGGAGAGAGATCTCAGAGATACTATCGAAACATTAGTAGGCAAACACAGTGAGAAGCACTGGTGACTGATGTACGAGAGATCCTCAAGGTGAGAGATCCAAGTGAGAGCTAGGTATTAGTAGGCAGACACAGTGAGAACCACTGGTGACTGATACACGAGAAACCCTCAAGGAGAGAGATCTCAAAAATAGTTGGGCATCAACAGGAAAATGTAGTGAGAACCACTAGTGACTGATGCAAGAAAGTGTCTTTGAAAGTGATAGGACAATGCCCCATAGACCAAGAAGGTGCCCCCAAGCATGAGCAGTTCCAATCCATGAAGAGTCAAGGAAAATCTCGAAGACAATTGAAAGCAAGTGCATGAGTTAGCAAGCCAAAGCAGGAAATGAACTAAAGCGGGAAATAAACTAAAGCACGAAAGCGAGAGCCAAATGGTGTTGAGATGAGATATAGCTTCAGAAAATAAGAGGCGTCTGTTTGCCAAGTTTTCACCATCTTGGCAGAGATTCTATTTTTGCTACCATGACGCATGTTTGCCAGGTTTTCATCAATGGCACATTTTTCTTCTTTTTCAATTTTTTTTTGTTCTTTTCTCTTTTTCTTTTTTTTTTGTATTTTTGAATATTTCATTTTTTTTGTATTTTTGATCTTTTGACTTTTTTTGTATTTTGTTCAAATTTTCTATTTTTATTTTATTATTATCAAGGCGCATGTTTACCAGGTTTTCACCAAGATAATAGATACATCAAAGCGCCTGTTTACCAGGTTTTCACTAAGATGATCATTTTTTCAAGACATTTTGCAATTTTTAGGATTTTTGCCAATATATCAAAAAAAAATTTCATGATCAATAAGTATGTACATGAGCATATAGAGAATGCCTCAACTGTAGAATTTATTCAAGTGAAGAGTGTTGATAGGCTCTTTGAGTTGTTCTCCTTCAGTGGTGGAGAGTTGATATGCACCAAACCCAAATGTTGCAGTAATAACATACAGACCAAGCTAGTTTGGTTCAAATTTCCCTTTCTGGACCCGATGCTGCTGATTTTTGGGGTTTTCTCTCAAGACGAGATCACCCACTTGGAATTCTCTTTGTCTGACTTTCTTATTCTATGTTTTGGACATCCTCTTTTGGTATGCTTGAAGATGATCAAACGCCACCATTTGACGTTCATCCAGTAACTCAAGCTCTTGAAGCTAGGATATTATGTTTTCTTCATCAGTGATGAGGGCCCTTAGAGAGACTCACAATGTAGGAATCTTGACCTCAATAAGCAATACTGCATCTGCTCCATAAACCAAAGCAGAGGGCATGGCCCTGTTGGTGTTTGAATACTTGTTCTATAGGCCCATAATGTTAGATTAATCTGGAGGTGCCAATCTCTACCAGATTTATGAACTGTTCTGTGCAACATTTTGAGAATTATCTTATTAGAAGCTTTTGCTTGTCCATTACCCTGAGGATAATAGATAGACAACCAATGCTAAATGATCCTAAATTTGGTGCATAACTCTCTCAGGTCCTTGTTTTTTAATTGTCCCCCATTGTCAGTGATAATGGATGAGGGTACACCATATCTACAGATGATATAGTTTGGTATAAACATAGCCACAGACTTACCATCAGTTATAGCCAAAGGCACTGCCTCAACCCACTTGGTAAAATAGTCAGTAGCTGTGATGATAAACTTATGTCCTCTTAAAGAAGAAGGATGTATCTGACCCACCAAATCAAAGGCCCACTGCTGGAATGGCCAGAAACTGATGAAAGGAATAAGCTTTTTAGCAGGAGCATGGATCAAATTTTTATGAAATTGGCACTGTTTACAAGTCTTGGCGTATTGAACAGCTTCTTTCTCCATATCTGGCTAGTAGTAACCAGCTCTAATAAGTTTTTGAGCTAACATCAGACCACTTGAATGAGACCCACAGATACCTTCATGTACCTCAACTAACACATGTTTGGACTCATTGGGTTCTAGACACCTAAGGAGGGTACCGTCTAGACCCCATATATACAAGTCATTTTCTATGATGACATACCGTGAATCATTACAAATTAGGTGAGGATTTGCATTCTAGGTATATGTTTCTAGAATGATCTGGTCATGGAGGTAGGAATAGATATGGTGGTATCAGGATGAATCATGTCCAATGACTGAACATATCATATTGGATTCATGAATTTCATAGGCAGGGTAGTGTAATGCCTCCACCAGGAATTCATGTCTGAAGTCATTTTCTGGCATTTGTAACATTGAAGCAAGAGTGGCCATAGCATCAACTGCTTTATTATCTACCCTTGGAATTTGCTAGAAAGAAATGTGTGCAAAATATTGTTTGAGATCATCCACCATTTGTTTGTAAGGCAATAGCTTGTCATCTTTTGTTTGATAGATACCATTAACTTGGTTGATAACTAACTGAGAGTCTCCAAAGACCTTGAGCTCATCCACACACCATTCAATGGCTATCTTCATACCATTAATGAGAGCTTCATATTCAGCGATGTTGTTTGTGCAGGGAAACAACATTTTATAAGCTTTTGGCAATGAGTATCTTTGAGGTGTTATAAACAGAATGCCTGCACCTGATCCTTGCTGAGTGAATGATCCATCAAAGAACATGCTCCAAGCCTAATGTGTGAGAAGCATGATGGATTCATCTAGGAATTCAATGTTCAAAGGTTGGTGATCTTTCAGAGGAGCTTCCGCCAACTGATCAAAAATTGCTTGTCCTTTAATAGCTTTTCTTTCCACATACTCAATGTCAAATTCACTAAGTATCATCACCCATTTTGATAGTCTACCTATGAGGGCAGCCTTGCTCAGTAAGTACTTTAGTGGATCAATTTTTGTAATAAGTCTTGTAGTGTGAGTGAGCATATAGTGCCACAACTTTTGTGAAGCGAACACTACTGCTAGACAAGCCTTTTCAATGATAGAATAATTCATTTCATAAGAAACCAATGTTCTGCTGATATAATATATAGCTCTCTCTTTGTTGTTTTGATCTTCTTGAGCTAGGAGAGCACCCAAAGATGTGTTCGTTGCTGAGATGTATAGTATGAGTGACTTCCCATGAATATGAGGCATCAATATAGGTGGATTAGCAATATATTGTTCGATTTGAGTGAGTCCTATGTCACATTCTTCATTCCATTCATAAGTCACCCCCTTATGCAAAGTTTTAGTAAACAGTTGTGACTTGTCGGCCAACTGTGAAATGAAATGCCAAATAGATTGTAGCCTTCCCTACAGTCCTATCATTTGACTAATTTTTTTAGGTGGAGGCATGTCCATAATAGCTTGAACTTTTTCCAGATCAACTTCTATGCCTTTAGCTGAAATGATATAACCCAAGAGTTTTCCAGAAGTGACACCGAACACACATTTTTTTGGATTAATTCTGAGACTAAATTGTTCCATGTGGTCAAGTATGGGACCCAAATCTATAAGATGAGTTGTCCACTAGATGCTTTTGGCTAAATTTTCATCCACATAATCTTCCATTGTTTTATGCATCATATCATGGAAAATGGTAGTGACAGCTCTCTGATATGTTGCTCCAGTATTCTTGAGCCTAAAGGGCATGACATTCCAGCAAAAGGTGCCCCAGGCACATGTGAAAGTGGTCTTTTCTTGATCTTCTGGGGCAATTTTTATTTGATTATAGCCAAAAAATCCATCCATCAAGGAATACATCTCATATCCTGTTGTCATATCCACTATCATGTCAATATTAGGCAGTGGGAAGTCATCTTTTGGACATGCCTTATTTAGATCCCTAAAGTTTGCGCACACACAAATGGATTTATCATGTTTGGTGACTAGAAAAATATTTGAAATCCACTCTGCATAATCAAAAGTCCTTATGAAACTAGCCTTAAGAAGCTTTTCCAGCTCTGCTTTGACCAAAAGTGCCATGTGTGGATGCATCTTTCGAAGCTTTTGTTTAACAAGCTTAATACCTGGTGCAATGGACAGATGGTGCATGATTAGATTAGGGTCTAATCCAGGCATGTCAGAGTAAGTCCATGCAAAGTTTATTTTCTTTCTTTGAAAGAAGCTAGTGAACTCTTCCTTTTCTTTTGTAGATAATGATTGTGCTAGATGAATAATTTGTGGAGCAGCCTCTGTACCCAAATTTATTGGTTGTGTCAGCTCAATCAATACTGATGATCTCTCTTGAAAGTGGCTCAAAAGCGTATCAAGTATCTCATCCTTGGGCACCTCAGAGAGGTTTTCACCCTCAAATACGTCTTTTATTTTTACTATTTTTGGCTCTAATACTACCACAATGTGGTTTTCACCATCAGAGAATCTATTTTTTCTTCTTTTAATTTTTTGACTAAGATACTTGATATCTACCTCCATCATGCTGACACTACTTTTGTTGATGGAGGAAATTACAGGTTCAATAGCATGGAGGTAACAGGCTAGAGCGTAATCATTATGGAATGTTAGGACTTCATTGGATGAGGAGGGGGAGTTCCAATTTATCAGCTTGGGATTTTTGAGTGAGAGAGAAGTAGTGACTAGTTCAATTGCGTTCACTATATAACCATCAAAAGCGTGGATGAGCAAGTCAAGACCTAGAGCAATCTCATTCAAAGGAGCATTTGAATCCCTATGAGACCTCATGTTAGAAGTAGAGGAAAAGTTAACACCGATGGCATCTAATTCATCTGATCTAATGTTAGACCCTTCACCTACTTTGAGAAGTCTTTCATAGGTATGCACCATGTCTATATCTTTATCATAAGTAGCATCAGACAAAGAGTCAAACTCGTACTCATGTGAGTCAATACTTGATGTAGGAATTCCATTCGCACTGGTTGTATCATCATCTTCACCCCTTGTAGCATTAATGGCTTGCTGAAGTTGATCTTTTTCAAATTGTTCTTGGAAATGTGTGGGTATTTATTGTTCACCCTAAGAATCAGACTTAGCCATTTGCATTTCTTTCCATTGGTCATACATGAGGTGATGTACCGAAGCGGTCTCATTGGAATCACTATCAGTTTCTATCATGTGGATAGGTATGACAGGTTCATCTAGTTCTGCAAAGAGTGCAGCCAATTCTGGAGGAATAGGATATGGAAATGTCTTCATCAGAGCTGGCCTCTAGATTTACCTCTGGGTTAGTATTTTCAAATTCTGGCTGAGGTTCAGGTTCTAGCACAAATTTGTTTATCCCTAAATGAAAGGGGATTTTTTTGAAGCCTAAGCCAGTAGTATCCTTTGTGTGGTGACCTGTAGCTTCAATGGGAACCATTGTCATTCAGTCCTATATGACCACTCCCCTTATAGCCGAAGCACTTCATGATCTTGAAGGCCTCACTGTATGGCTCTTTTTCTAAGTTTGGAGGTGGAGTAGTCATTTTAGATGTTTCTTTTCCTTTATAGATCCAAGTTGCGATAGCCCTTTCTTCATCTTCATCTTCTAATGGTGTAGAGGCCCATATAAAGGTGCCATTGTAGATTGTTTGAGGAGAATCATCAAAAGTTTTTTTACTCTGAAAAGGTCTCCCATAAGAGCGTGGAGATAGAGGGAGAGAAGCTAGTGATAGCACAGGTTCAATTTGGTATTCTCCCATGCCTGTATCCTTAATTTTCAAGGTTTAGTATCTTAAAACTCAGTTGACTCTCTATTAGCTGGAACAAAGCTATATGCAGATTGTGCAAGGGTGTTGCAAGAATAATTGGTATTAGCAGGCACAGTGAATTCTGCCCCATGAAATGGAAACTTAATACATTGATGGTACGTAGACGGAACAACCTGCATCTCATGAATCCATGGCCTACCCAACAAGATATTGTATGCGAGAGGAATGTTAAGAACTTGAAAAGTAACATCTCTCTCAATAGGTCCTACGTGGATAGGTAGCACAACTAAGCCTCGATATTTTCATTCCTCTTCATCATAAGCTTTGATGGTAATCTTTTTGTGGGAATCTCTGCAATTCTCATCATAACCTAGCTGGGTAAGCAACTTAGCATAATAGATATTGAGACCAGCACCATTGTCTATGAGAACTCGGTGGACATGTTTAGGACCTATCATGACCTTTATATGCAAGGGAGAATTATGTGGATGGCTCAGAGAGTGATCATCTTCTTCAGAGAAGGAAAAATAATGAGGCAAAGTCAAATGACCCACCATAGATTGGAACCGGTCAAGATCAAGGTCTTTAGCGACGTTTTCCTCGGCAAGGGTTTTATCCAAAATCTGCTTGTGACCAGGCAAGATCTTCAATAGCTCAAAAATAGTAATCTGAGTGTTGGTCCGTTGGAGTTGATCTAAGATGCTATAACTAGCTGAGCTAGATGTAGGGATAGATTTTGTGTTCTTGTTGGTAGGGCCAACAGTAGTCTTATCCACAATTTTTTTTGGAGCAGACACAGGAGGATCGGGACCTTTCAAAACAACACTTCCATGTGATCGATTAACAACATTGGCACAATCTTGAGGTTGTTCAGATTCAGATGAACGAGACATGAAACTACGCAAGATGAAATGAGTCTTAGGTTTAGGAGCATCGTCACTCCCCTTAATAGTAATCACATTGCAATATTCAAACTCAACAGGTTCAATCATACCAATGACATTGTCATCATTAGTGTACGTGTAATTGATCTTAGCATTGGTATTCTTAGTGTTTGAAGATTCACCCTTCTCGTGAGGAGGGAAGGGATCTTTAAATGCTTGATGGTCTCAATTCTTGTTATGGTCGTCTACAACAATGTCACCGCTATCAATCAAATCTTGGACCTTATGTTTCAGCTGAAGATAAGTGGAAGTCTTGTGACCCTTATTCTGGTGATAGTCACAGTATGCATTATCATTCCACCAATGAGGTCGGGGTTGTGGGTCATAGAGATGCTTTTCCAAAGAAGTAAGAATCTGATTCTGCACAAGAGTTTTATAGACCACATCAAGCAGTTCTCCCAAGGAAGTGAATTCACACTTGGGTCGAGATGCCCAAGGTTTGTTCCTAGTAAACCTTGAAGATTGTTGATTTTCTATCGTAGGCTTTTCAATAGCTTTGATCACCTATATGCTAGAAGAGAGATTAAAAATAGAATTATCAGGCTTCAGGGTCACATTGTCGACCACTCCATTATTCACAACATCTCTATTCTTGTTGAAAAACTTCCCTTTATCTTTGTTTGAGTTTGAAGATCCTTGTTTGTTGTCTTTCCTCAAAGTCAATTCCCCTTTCTTGATCATAAAGGCCTCTATTTGCACCGCTTGTTTAATCATGCTATCAAACATTGGGGGACCTTGTAATTGCACTTGGTATCCAAAGTCTAGGATAAGATTGTCCATGAAAATGTTGAGTCTCTTGGACTCTAGTAGCTTGTGAGGAGACCTTGTACACAATTGTCTCCACCTTTGGAGAAATGTCAGAAAAGATTCTCCTTGTCACTGCTTCAAATTGCAAAGATCTCGCATGTTGACCGGATGCTGAATATTATGTGAGTAATATTGGAGAAACAGATTAGCCATTTCATCAAAATTCTTAATGCCAGTGGGCAATCTAGAAAACCACTCCATAGCTGGTCCACCCAAGCTACGAGGAAATAGGTGCATAAGATATGTTTAATCATGTATGAATTCCATGGATAAAGCACCGAACTCCCTTAAGTGATCTTGGGGATCAGTAGCACCCAAGTATTTGTCATATTAGGGAGTTCCACACCTCTAGGAAAAGGTGGCATGTGAATACTTCTATCAAAGGGAAAAGGAAAAATACTCTCCATTGTGAATTGTTGTGTGGGTTTGTCCTTATTCTTTGCAAGTTGGCTAATCTAATCTTGCATGTCTCAGATCATCTATTGCAATGTAGCAGTCTCAGTTTCTTCTTCCTTGGCCACAAGCATTTCAACTTGAAAATATGAGGGTAATTTAGCCCCTTGTTTGGCCAACTCAAGAAAGTATTTTTCCTTCTCCTCTAGAAGGAGGATCTCCATTATCTTAATAAGGCCCTTGTTTGCTTTCGCAGCATCTATGTCATTTTGAGTTATTGTGTCATCACCGTCATTGCCAAGGATCTCATAAATGCTCAGGACTTGATCTTGACTCTGATCGAAAGGAGCAGGACGATAGTGATATGCTGGTTGTCCACCTTGAGCTTTGTTTTGAGCTTGGTGCTGATTCTGGTCATTTTGGGTTTGATCACAGTGTTGCTCATTTCGAGGTTAAGCATGAGGTTGGTCATTGGAAGATTGACCATGATGTTGGTTGTTTTGAGATTGATCAAAAGTTTGGTTGTATTTGCCTGGTTGGAAATCAAATGGCTCTCCCATCTTGTTGTGGGACTGTGCAGAAAATGAAGACTCAGAAAAATGATATGAACAATGTCAAAAGGGTGCAGCTAAGGTAACTCTTGGTGCTCTAATAGGATCAAGAAGATCAACAGGTTTAGATGAGTCTCTATCGTCAACAAGATCAATAGGTTCAATGATAGGACCAGTCTAAGGAAGTGGTCTTCCAAAGTTATGAAACACTGAGTTGTTTTGGAAGAATGAGTTGTCCTAATCTTGAAATGAGAAACCCAGTTGCACTTGAAACAATGGATTAAAACACTCTTGGAATACCGGAGGTGATTGAAATGGGCTATCTTCCAAAGTACTCAACGAAGAACTTGAGGATCCCTCACAATGTTCAGATTGCACGATAGGTTTGGGACAACTTGTTTCTTGATTACAAGGTTTACCTCTACCTTGATCAATATTATGAATGGGATAAGTGTTGCCACTTCGAGTCGTGACAGTCATAGATGAAGATGAAACGAGAGAAGACTCAGGATAATGCTAAAACTCTATCTCTAGGAATAACAAAAAGAAGATAAAGGCCAGAACAGCCAAGATGTGAGATGCACCTGGTATGAATCATCAGGAGTATGGCTAGAACAATTGAGATAAGACTATCGCAATGCGAAGTACAAAGGCACAAAGAGATGAGACAAATAAAGGAGAGAAAAAATGAGTCAAAGTAATAATCGATCGGTTTGCAACTCAAGACACTAGTTCTTGACAGTGAACGATAGGAAAACTGATAAAACAAACCTCAGAAAAAAATTAGATCAGATAAAAATTCAACCAGTCAATGGGAAATAAGTCTCTATTTTGAAAACTAGGGTACAAGTTCACGCGAGAAAGTACCAGGCCGCATGAGAAAACACCAAACTTCGCATGAGAGAATGAAATCTCACACGAGGGAATGCTCTGAAAGATGAAATTTCACACGGGAAAAATCCAAAGTTTGACAATTCAACGCAGATTATGAGATAAAAAGTCAAGTTCTGAGACACAGCCTGAACTATTCTCTGACAGAATTTCCAGGTTTCAGACAATTTGAAGGACAGTTTAATCAACAATCTCAGTTTGAAGATTTCAAGCATGAAGGTTTGATCAAGCAATGGTGACACAAGAAGTAGTCACAAACAGACCTACAAGGCTAGAGCCTCACAGCCACACCAACACCTAAAAGTCATACACCCCCACAAGCAGGGCTAGAAGCGGCACCGCTCAATACAACAGACGGAGCCTTCTCAAGATGATAGTCAAAATCAAGAGAAGGAATTTAACATGGTTTTGGAGTCTTTAGACTCAACAAAACATTCTTTGTTATAGTGAGGCAGAATCACCGATGATAGGTGCGTACTCACTTGGGTTGTTCCCAGAGGTTCAACTTCCAGTATGCCCTCTAAAGGTGACACAACTTGGCTTGGATCTGAGAGTTTGATTTTTTGTTTCTCTCAAAGAGAGAAGAGCATACTTCTCTACCTCTTCACCTCACCCAAACACGTCAAGAAAATTCATCACCGAGCTAGCTTCACTCCACCAAATCCACAAGCTTTTGGGTTTCTAGTTCTCTCAAAGAGAGAAGAGCATAAACCCCTGGCAAGTAGAAGTGCTAAAGATTCACTACCTTGCTTTGCTTTCCTAGGTATCCATCATTATAGCAACATCTGGGTCTCAGTTTCATTTGTGGGCATCACTTCCATGTAATAAAGAGCCTATTCCCCTACTTTTCTATCAGGACCCTTGAGAAATTTTAACAAAGCCCTAATTATACTATGTGAATGAAAGCAAGAAAATAAACACAATGTTTTAAATGATCTTCGGCAATCATCCTGCAAGCAAACCATTAGTAAGTTTTATGATCTTCGAAAAAGTGACCTGCAAACCACTGTTATGTTGTGACAGAAATAGAGATATGAAATCAACAACAAAAAGTAGATGTTAGGAAAAAAACAACAGTAAATTGTAGAATCTAGAAATTTAACTGACTGACAGTGAAACTTCACATGAGGAAGTATAGCACTGCACGTGAGAAAGTACCAGGGCCTGTGCAAGAAAGTACTATTTCACATGAGAGAGTGCTACAAGGAGCAAAAATTTGCATGGTACGCTCAAGAATCTCATGCAAACTTTCATACACAGAGAAGTACGAATGTACAACAGACTGCAAAATTAAAAAAAAATGCTTGAGATTGATGAGGCCAGAAATCAATTTTTATGTCCCACGGTGGGCACCAGAATGTCTATAGCTAAATGGGGACCTCTAATCCAGCCATATACACAACATAGTCATTGCTCGATCATCGAAATTACGAAGGTGAGTACAAATTACTCAATTTGCAATGTCTATTGATTCGACCTGTTGCCTCCTAATTAGCTGGGGTGTTAGAATTACTCTCAGAACGAGAGCCAACAACCAAAAGACCAAACTAAGATGGAGGATTTTGAAAGCTATGAAGATGAACAAATTGCAATTAATCTAAGATAAATGTGCAAGTAATCTAAGAATGAAGATGTAGATTTTAAGCTAAGAACTTGAAAGGAAGTATGAAAATGTAGATTTTAAGCTAAGAACATGAAAGAAATATGATAATTAAGCTAATAACAATAAGAAAACTATATTAAATAAGAGTGCAATTACACTAAAAAATGAGGAAATTAAACTAATTGTGCAATAAAAAGCTTGAAAATATGAATAATTGAGACTAAAATTTGCTATAGTTTATGTGCTCTCAAATTGCCCTCTCTTCGAATGAAGGAGAAGGTTTATAATATAGACAAGCCCGAAGAAGGAATGAAGAGTTTCTTGAAGTGAAACGGTTGACTCTTCATTCCCAATTGAGACAAATATTGAGGAATTACTTAATTAAAGAATGAATTATTGCCACATATGGGTGACCGTTCAAATATTTTGAATTATTAAATCCAAATAAGATAATCCATTCAAATAACCAAGTAACATTAATTCCTTTTATGTGTATTAGCCAAATGGGGTGGATTTAATTTAATTTAAAGAACTTAGGACTTTATAATTAAATCAATTTATCATAGGGATTATTTAGCTAATAAAGTTGAATACTTAGGAATTAATTATAGTGTGAGATTAATGCAATTTAGGGTTTTTACAATTGACATCAAGTCAAATAAAGTTAGGTAGCAGAATGAAAATTTCCTAGTAAAATAGGACTTTAATGATGTAAAATTAAAGAAAATGCACCAAAATTGATTGAAATTATAAGGTGCCAATTTTGGGGTATTACAATATCTAGGGTTAGGATTAAAATTATTGTAAGGGTTAGATTTGAGTTATTTTTACAGTATAGTTAGGGTTATGTTTCCATCATGGTTAGGATTAGGTTGTGTCTTATAAAAAGGGTTAGAGTTAAGGATTAGGGTAAGGACTATGCTTAAAATCAAGGTTTACATCATGATTAGGGTCAAAGTGAGTGCTTAGATTAGGCATGGGGTTAGGAATTGATTTGAGGTTTAGAATTATGGTTAGTGTTAGGGTTATAGTTTAAGGTATGGATAGTGTAAGGCTTTAAATTATTATTAGGGTTAGTATTTAGGTTAGAAGAGTGAATAGAGTTAGAATTTAGATTAGGATATAAATTAGGGTTTGGTTAGCATTCAAGGTTAATTTTATGGCTTGAATTATGCTTAGGGTCTGACCAAATATTTCTAGGGTCTTAGAAATATATTTAGAGTCCAGGTGATGGGTAGGGTTTTGGATAAGTGATCAAACTATAGTGATAATCCTAAACTAGATCTTAACCTTATACATTATGTAAACCCTAATCCTATATGGTAAACCTTAATTCTAACTCTAACCCTAAACCTAATCATAATATTGACCTTATGTAAACCCATACCCTAAACCTAATCCTAACCATAACCCTAAATCCTTCACGCTAAACCATAATCCCAAATGCTAAAACCTAATCATAAATTCTAAACTCTAATCTTAATCCCAATCATAAATGTTAAACCATAGTCCTTATTGCTCAACTATAATCCTAAATGATAAACCCTAATTGTAACATTAATCCTAAATGTTAAAGCCTCATCCTAACCCTAATTGCTAAACCCTAAATCCTAAGATAAATTATGATCTTAAATGATAACCCTAATATTATATCCTAAACCCTAATCATAAATGCTACATCCTAAATTCTAAAACATAATCTTAACCCTAATCCTAAATCCTAAACCCAAATCCTAATGTTAACTCAGTACTAACTATGATGTGAACCCATACCCTAACCCTAATCTTAATCATAAACCTAAATCCTATATGTTGAACACTAATCGTTAATCATAAACCTTAATCCCTACCCTAATTGATAAATCATAACCCTATTCCTAAATGCTAAACAATAATCCTAAATGCTAAACTATAAATCCTAAATCCTAACCTAAAGCATAATCCTAAATGGTGAACCCAAATTGTAAAGGCTGAACTATAATAATAAAAGCTAAACCATAATCCTAAATGCTAATTCCTACTCCTAACTGTAATTTTAAATGCCAAGACCCAATGGTAGATACTAAATCTTAAATCATAAACTAAACTATAAACTCAATTATGATGCAAACATGTACCATTATCCTAATCATAAGTATAACGCTAAATACTAAATGCTAAACCCTAACCCTAATCATATAATCATAATACTAACAATACATAAATTGATACCATAACTCTAATCTTAACCCCAGTCATAAATGTTAAACCATAATCCTTATTGCTCAACTATAATCCTAAATGATAAACCCTAATTGTAACATTAATCCTAAATGTTAAAGCCTCATCCTAACCCTAATTGCTAAACCCTAAATCCTAAGATAAATTATGATCTTTAATGATAACCCTAATAGTATATGTCAAACCCTAATCATAAATGCTACATTCTAAATTCTAAAACCTAATCTTAACCCTAATCCTAAATGCCAAACCCAAATCCTAATGTTAACTCAGTACTAACTATGATGTGAACCCATACCCTAACCCTAATCTTAATCATAAACCTAAATCCTATATGTTGAACACTAGTCGTTAATCATAAACCTTAATTCCTACCCTAATTGATAAATCATAACCCTATTCCTAAATGCTAAACAATAAACCTAGATGCTAAACTATAAATCCTAAATCCTAACCTAAAGCATAATCCTAAATGGTGAACCCAAATTGTAAAGGCTAAACTATTACAATAAAAGCTAAACCCTAATCCTAAATGCTAATTCCTACTCCTAACTATAATTGTAAATGCCAAGACCCAATGGTAGATACTAAATCTTAAATCATAAACTAAACTATAAACTCAATAGTAAACCCTAATTATAAATGCTAAACCCTAATCCTAAAATTTAGCACTAATTACAAATTATAAACCCTTATCCTAATCCTAATAATAAGTACTATACTCTAATCCTAAATACTAAACCTTAATACAAACCATAACACTAACCCTAACTATAGCACCAATTATGATGCGAACATGTACCATTATCCTAATCATAAGTATAACCCTAAATACTAAATGCTAAACCCTAACCCTAATCATATAATCATAATAGTAACAATACATAAATTGATACCATAACCCTTAGCCTAATCATCACTGTAAATCTTAAACGCTAATCCCTAATACTAAATGCTAAGCCCTAATCCTAAATATTAAACCCTAATCCTAGATGCTGAACCATAAATCCTAAATCCTTACCTAAACCATAATCATAAATGATAATCCCTAATTATAAATCTAATCCTAAATGCTAAACCTAAAACCTAATCCTAAATGGTAAACCCTAACCCTAATCCTAACTATAATACTAACCATATGTAAATCAATATCATAACCTCAATCCTAACCATAACCCTAAATCTAAAATGAGCAATCTGTAATCCTAAAATCTAAACCCTAATCCTAAATACTAAACCATAAATTCTAAATCCTTACCTAAACCATGTAATCCTAAATGGCAAGCCCTAATTATAAATCTAGCCCTAAATGATAAACCCTAATCATAAATACTAAACCCTAATCCTAACAGTTACCTTAAATCCCAACCCTAATACAATCCCCAACCTTCTAATATCATTCTCTTTGTAATATCATTATATTTTCTATTATTCATTCTACAAAAAATTTCTAGCAATATCTCCATTTCTTGTTTCTCTATGCACTAGTCATTGAGATAGTTAATTTAAACACCTTTAGAGAGCCTCTTTGTTGCATCTTTATATTAGGATCCCCTTAATTTTGTATTGAATTATTATTTTTTCTCTAGTAAAGTCTATTTGATTGATTCTTATTTCTCACAATCTTTTGATAGTTTTAAAATATTTTAAAAATTTCCTTCAAATATCAACATACAACTCATTATTATTATATGTTAAAAAGAATGTAAAATTTTCTTTATATTTAATGTTGTAAAATTCTTATATCATTTATCGTCCCATTTTGTGATTCTTCGCGCAGTAAACAGAGGCCTAACATCTTTGAATTATTATTATTATTTTGAATTAGGATTTGAAAATAACATTTTAATTTAGTTTATTTTTTTAAAGTCAAATGTGTGATAATTTCGGGACGCAAGCTTTCCAATCATGGGTCGGAATAGTGGTGTAATATTTTATTTTAAACTTCCTCAAAAGGAAAGATAAAATAGGATCTTCGCATGGGTTTAATCGAGTGGTTATATTTTCAAAGTTTCCCATGCTTGTTTTTTTACTACCAAAATTATTACTCTAAATTTTGAGCTGCAAAAAGTAAATATTATATCTTGTCTCGCAGTGATTGTTATCATCTCCAAGGGAATTAGTATCGTGTTAGGAGAAGTTTAGGCTATAAAAAATAAAGATGCTCTGCAAAAATTTGTGGGCAGAGCGGACGCCATTGGTTAGGGAAATATTTGCTTGAGATGTATCGTGTTAGAGAATTAGTGTGGAAATATCTGCTTGAGATGGCATCAATCACTCACTCTGTGATGCTTCTTCGATTGCAGTGCTTCGCGGAACGGGATTATATACATCACTGGAAACACATTATCTAAAACTATATTGTTTGATTTAATATTAGCAAGTTCTATTAATACTATATCCTCTCTCCCTTAATGATTATAAATGTACTGACTCTGTTACCGCGTCAACCTTGCCCGCACAAACAAACGTGGGCAATTGGTGACTCGTTAAAATTACATTGATGAGGTGAGCAAAGTGGAATTTGAAAGGAATTCACAAAATGAAAACACGACAGGCCGTGAATCGCCGAATGATTTGAAAACAAACTAAAATCTTCAAAAACCAGATGTTCAATCAATCAATCATTCTTCCATTCACAAAAATCTCTGCTCTGCCATGGATTAGCGGATCCACTACTTTATCATTACGAAGTTTCTTCTCTCAAAATCTTGTGCTTATTATAATATTCCTCCAGGGAGCTTCGGATGACCTGTGGTGGGATAAATGCCTGAGTTTATGGTCTCTGCGAGGATTAACAGGCAACGAGACTTTTTTCAGTAGATAATCAAGCGATACGAAAGAGATATCTTCAAGACATTCATGTTTGGACACTGGATGGCCATCTTATACAGTGCTGAGGGCAATTGATTTCTCTTCAACAACGAAAACAGACTTTTTGAGCACTATTGGCCTGATTCCGTTAAATTGTTATTTGGGAACTCTTTACTTGGAAAAGTTGGGGAGGAGGCGAAATATGTGAGGAAGATGCTGATGACATTCTTGAAGCCACATGCTCTGCAAAAAACTGTGGGCAGAGTGGATGCCATTGTTAACAGGCACGTGAAGAGTGAGTGGTTTGGAAAGCGTCAAGTCGAGGCCTTTCCGCGCTGCATTTTCGCTGTGGCTTGCAGTCTCTTCCTAAGCTTGGATGATGACACTGAAATTCTAGAATTGAATACCCATTTTAAAGAACTGGTGAAGGGAATGATCCAAATTCATGTTGATCTCCCAGGAACGCCATATCGCAAAGCCATGAATGCTAGGCGTCATCTTGGCCGAATACTCGAAAAGCACACCCAACAGAGGAGAATTGATCTGGCGGTTCGTTTGTCGCTTATTCGTTACTGTCGACCATTTGTTTCTGTGTTTATTGCAATTTTGAGTTATATTGCGACAGGTGGAATGGATTGTAAATCAGTTCTTTATTCTTACATTGTTACATTCGCTGACCTTCTATAGGTGTGGATCTACTGCTATTGTAAGGTTACGCCTTTCGCGTGATTAATATTGTTTCATATTTTAAAAAAGGTATTTTGAGAAGGAAATATATTATATTTAGAATTTGAAAGTAAGATTTTAAATTTAAAATATAAAATTATATTCCTATTAATGGATCTTAGGTTTTATCTTAACTAATAGGATTTTTATATATTTTAATTAAAAGAGGATACTTTTGATTATATGTTTAAACCTATTTGGTATTTTTTCTTATATTATCAAATACATTTATATGCGTTATGTCATGGTTTTATTGATTATTTATTTTGATATGGTTTTAGTTATTAAAATCAATAAATTTTAAATAGGGATCATTTTGGAAATTTGAAAACATTATTAAATATAATGAACCCTAAATTTAAAATTTATTAAAAGTTATCTAATATTGGATTTTGTGTGCAGGAGTTTTACATTATAAACATGTGGATTACCAAGCAAATTACCTGAAGATGTGACAAAGTTTATTTGTTATACGGGAAATATTTTTTTCTCAAAACCATTTATATGGTTAATATTGTAAATTTTAGGGTTAGTTTTAGGATTAGATTTTTGTGAAAAGGTGTGTCTTTTCACGGGAAACCTTTGAATAGGATATTTATTCTGAATCATTTGAAATTAAAAAAAACACAACACAATTAGGAGAAAAACTCTAGCAACTATAGATTTTGAACCATCATATGCAAATTTCTCAAATGTCATATGAGATAAGTTGTTTCATGCTTATATTGAGGTTATATATAATTTATTTTCAGTTAGTTTTTCAAATACTCTGTGTATTAGGGTGTTCCATTGTGTTCTATTCCCTGAATATTGTAATTCAAAGTTAATATATACAACTCGAGTATCAATTGTATCGTTTGTGAACTTGCCATTGTTCTTATCGGTCTCTTAATTTGAGTTAAACTCGATAGGATTAGTTGTATAAATTGATTTGAATTGTGAATCAAGCAGAAGCTTGTGGAATGATAGTCTTGCTTTATTAAAAGTAAGTTTTATTAAAATTGTCTATGATTATACGCAGGACTGGAAATTTCTGACTCTATAACCCATATTTTCATTAGGCACTGATCTTGTTATTGTTTGAGAATTGTTATATGGTTCTTCTTTGTAGTTTATAAATAAATTTGATTACTTTCTTTAAAAGTATTTGCAATTAGGTTTTTAGTGATAGTTCAATTTTAGTTTAGATTTCATAGAATATAGCTACAGGAGATTATATCATTTTCCTCCAAAGGTCAATTACCCCTTTGGAAGGAATTTTTTTTGTCTATGCATGCATTTGTGCAATATAAGGAACTTGTGAATTTAGCCTACCAGCCTTGGCTCGATCAAGCCAGAATTGCAGAGGCACTAGTGTGTGCCTGTCAGTTGGTCAAAAATGGTCCATCATTTTTGAGAACCAACAGTGTAGACTTCAGATTTGTCAAAGCCTTCAACAATATTTCCTCGCCTTGATCCATCACCAGTGCAAGTTCTACATCACCTTATTCTTCCTCAATTTCATCTTCACTAACATCTTCAAGATGTATTCCTCTTCTCTGGGTTGTTTCAACAACTTCTAATCTAGCAGAAAGTTGTCTCAACATGTCTGCCAATCCTGGATCCGCATCTAGCCTCCCATGAACCATCTTGAAACCCTCTACAATTGCAGGTCAGATCACAATCTGCTACCCCACAAAAAATCAACTAGGGTTTGACAAGAAGGAACCTTCAAACCTAGATTCACAAACCTAGATCCAGATCTCACCTCGCTCTAATACCACCTGACACAAAGGAGGATGGGGAAAGGGGCCAAAGGCACACCCTAACCAAATCCACCCTGCAAAGATCACACGCGAAAGAAACAAAACACAAAAGTGTGAGAGAGAATGCAAAAACTTTCATATATTAACTTCAATTGATTCATACATGTCGGGCTGTAAGGCCTTCCTAGTTTAGGCCATATATTACAGTCAAGTAAAGAAGTCCTCCAACATGCGAGGATCTGCCAACAAATTCTAATCTTCTAGCTCCTATCTTCTCACTGAAATAACTCCCTAAACTCTAACCAAACAACTATATTTATACAAGAGGCTACCAAACAAGTCGGCCTTCAGATCCACCATCAACGGAAGGAACAAATAGATCTAGGTCCACATGCTTCCCAATGATAGATACCATCATTAAATCCATGACCAAAATTAATGTCAAGAGTCAGCCTCAATAGAAATCCAAAATAAACAACTCGGTAAGCAAGGATAACTGATTGCTAGACAAGCATCACCGAGCACTAGGGAAATTCACCGAGCACTAGAGAGATAATCGACCAATACTGGTGAACAAAGGAAATTGAGAAACACCGAACCAACTTGGTCAAAGAAGGAACCGAGCGACACAGAAAACTTCAAACATATTTTTGGTGACACAAGATTTCCAAGGACCCGAGATGCTCCTACATCAATAATACACGCTAAAACTCTGAAGTTGGCCCCAAGTAGGTCTCCTCCAAAATACACACCACATCTGATGTCATCATACTTCCTACAACTTTCTAAGATCAATGAACATTTCTTAATATGTTATTTGACATCCCTTAATCTCGCATACATTGAATCCACATTTCTTGTAAGATATACTCAAAACACAGAGACTTTCTCTGTCATATTCTGCTATCATAGTCCAGAAACTAGTCTTCACCAAATCTGTTGTTACTCGACCAATATGCAATATTATAGCATGTGATCTTAGATATAAGATCACAACACTTCCCTGTACACAAAACTGTGTTCTCTCATTCTGAATCATCCGTACAGAATATGTACACTGTAATAACCAGTCTATTCTCTTCATAGAAACATTTGTTGAGGTCAATGACAAAACATGAATGACAATAGTATTGATTCTAATAAGACTCAACAAGATAATGTAGTGATTAAACATATTAAATACATCAAAAACATCCAACATTAACTTGAAAACCTATTAGGATTCAACAATTTATGGTGACTTGAAAATAGCATTCACTACTTGACAGATCTATTGTACTTCTACTTAATGTGCTACTCATAATATTCTAACACCTTTACGATAACTCTTTGAATCATCTTCATGCATCGCAACCTTTCATATTACAATTTACATCTCCTTTTATAGACCTTTTTCTATGTTGGTGGAAACCCTAAAACGTGTTACCAAAGTCATCTTCCAAATCAACTAAAACAATTGAGCAAGTGCATGAATTCATCATATCAGATTCCTCGATGTTGGCCCTAAACAATTCAATAATAAATTAAAACATACTTTTACTTTTTCTCCATCGATTTGCTGATTCCATCAGACTTACTCTGTCAGTACTATGGTCTAGCCAATATCATCAGTTCCCTTCCTCAAATTTCTTCTTGCACTGTGAATTATCTAATGCAATTCTAGACATATATTTATATGATATTGTTAGTGCTTCTACATGAACTGCATAACCTAAAACCTCAAAAATGTTTCTCGGTGATGATTTGTTCTATAAATGACTATCTTGCAATAGGTACACTTGAACACTTGTTAACTTTACTTATTCGATCAAATGCCCTACTAGTATGACAAATCTATCACTCCTATTATGCTTTGTTTCCAGCAATGACAACACCTCTTCAACACTTTGTGCTCTTGGACTCAAACATCTTCATCAAAATACCAACAATCTCCCCCTTTGGTACTGATGGAAACATTGAGTGATAAATTGATTAAGTGTCAACACTTGCAAAAATGTATCTCCTAAACTATACATGAATCCTCCTTACATAACTCCCCCTTTGATATCCATAATCACACAATTTTTCACTGACCACTGACTCCCCCTTTGAAAATAATGACAAAGGTATGTAAAGGATATAAAAACTAAAAATGAATTACCGGTAAAGTAAATTCCAACTTATATTATGCTGAAAACATTAGCAAAATTGGTCTTTAAGACTTGAAGATCATTTTCCCATGTCTTTTGTAGATTCTCCATGATTCGCATATGTCCTTTTAACAAATAAGCTAGTTCTTCCAATGTGTTTACAATGCTCATATCCGGTAAGGCTAAAACTACTCCAGCCTCCTTTATTCATTTTTGCAATATATCCATTATGGGAATCAAATGATTGTGTAGATCTAATAATGTTGCTACCCTTTTCTCTTGCTCATTATTGTGAGTTGTGATCTTATGATTAACAATGCTTATTGAAGCTCCAAAACTTGTTACAAAATGGTTCACCGAATCAAACTTGGCAACTAACTTATTTAACTCTTGTTCAGATTCAACTCTTTTGTGCTTAATATCTTGCATAACTCTGAAAAATCACAAATTATGGAAATTATCTTACCACCTTCCTTCACTCGGTTCACACCTACTTCTAATGAACTTCTATCAAGTGCAATTGATTATACCAGTTTATCTAATCATTTCTTCTCATAGTCCTTTTTCACTTTGTGCATAGCTACATCTTCAAGACTTTGCATTTGTTCTCCTACAACTATCACTTGTTTATCCAATTTCTCAATACATGTATCATTTGAGTAATAATCAATCTCAAGCACCAAATCAGATAATGTCTCTTGCTAATTGGATTACGTGTGCCTCTTTCTTCTGATCGTTCATATTTTCGCTTTTAGCCTTAGAATTTATTGTCGTAGAAATGTTCATGATTTTATTAGGGCTCAAGCCATGCAAATAAATTGGCCCTTGAATATATAGAATATCAACTTCATCTTCTCCATCCAAACTTGTCTTAATAGGAGACATGGAATATGACTATGTTACCTTTCCTTTCTCCTTATCTACAGTTCCTTCTTTTTGTTCTTTTTTGTTCTTATCTCCTCTAGTTATATCTCCTATCAGTAATGTTTTCTTCTCTATAGTTAATGAGCTCATTGTGGTATCATCACTCATAGCATCTCTCATGATTTGTTATGTCCATGTATTCTCTAGAGCATCCCCATATTCTTTTGTAGTAACCTTGGACTCTTCAAGAACACTCAAGATGGAAATATCATCTATGGTGACTTTAACACCATCAATATTCCATCCTTCATTGATATGAGTTATCTGTGGCTCATCATGTTCATGTTCTTCTTCCTTTTCTTGTTCTTCAAAACCCAAAAACTTCTTCAAGATAACCTATGTTTCTTCTTGAACTAGTTGAGATTCACTATTGAGTAACTTTGTCAACATTTTCTTGGTCTTGAATGTTGATCTAATTTTCCCAATAATCTCTTTAATTTCCTCCTTGGACATCTCCGGTTGTAATTGGACTAAAATATATTATATCAATTCTTTATCTTGCTTTAATGCGAGACGCCACCTAGCTTCAATATTGTTATACAAAGATATGGGGATCTATCCTTGCAACTCAATAAGATATTTTCTCAGTTTATTCATACTGAATACAACTGCATCCTTAATTTTCTTATGCTCTTGTTTATTGAATTTATCATAATGCTTCTAAACATCAACCAATATACCCCACTTTCTAACTTTATCCACTATTTTAACTATTAAAATAAACTTACTGATATCTAGTTTGTCAAATTTTTTGGTTGGGAAACCAACTACCTTGGACTTCTTACCACTGCTCTTCAACTCCTTCTAGCCATCATCTGATTCAATTCCTTCTTCCTCACTCCTTTCTGCATCCTTGTTCCTTTGTGTTTTTTCTTTCTTCCTCTTAACAATAACTTTCCCTATTATGGCTACCTCCTTAACCTTTGCAGGCTCAGGCTTAGTAACTTTAGCATACTTCTCTTTCCTCTTCACTGGAAATATTTTTGGAGGTGATGATTTCTCCTTCTTAATCATGATAGCACTTCTAGATTTTCTACCAATTTGAGCACTACTGATTGTAGAAAAAACCACTTCTACTTATTCTCCTTCTGCTACTACTGCAAATGTGCCAGCTTGCTCTGCTTCATACTTGGCTCTTGCCTTATCTATTATTTCTCAAGTGAAACCTTTCTTTAATGATAATTACTCTCCTTCTTTTCTTATATTTTTCTATATCAACATTTGGTTCAATTTTCTAAAGGCTTCCATGTCCTTCTCTTTAAAGGTTCCAAACTTGGGTACATTTGGATCTACAAGTCTTAAAAATAGATCATATACATGTAGAGTTAGCATATCATCCTTTACCTCATAACCCATAGGCATGGCCCAATAGTTCCTTGGTTCAACTGCTTCCATGAGACATATATCTATATGTACCATAAAATAGATTATATCATTGTACTTCTCCACTATATCAGATGGGATTCTTTATGTCTGATACATTTTTTTCTAAAATTATTTGAAGTAACCCCATACTTCACTGGTGAACTTGTCACCAAGAACTCTAATGTAATTCCTAACTTGTATGACTATTTTGGATTATGGAAAAAATAGGTTTTGTGGGGAATCCCAAAATCACTTACCAAATATTATAAAGGATTTTCAAACAAAACCACCAAAAATAGAACACTGTTGGAAAAAGAAGAAACTAGCAGAACCAAACCAGCAACTAGAATAGAATCTGCACCAAAAGGAAAGCACCATCCCCCAGAAAAGCAGACACAAAAAAAGGACTGAAAGAGGAACTAAGCCAGGTCCTTTAAAGTAGCAGTCTGTTCCCCCTCAATGACAATAACCTCTGTGTCAATGAGATCCAAGGAGTCTTGTGAGTCAAAGCCTTATTTCTCAAATTGGCTTGTGTACACTTCCCAGGGCCTTTAGTAGAGCCCACATCCTTAGCTTTATCTAGTACACGTTGATCATCATCCTTGTTATCGGTCATAATTTCCTCCATTTTACCACTTAAAATCCTTAGCCTTTGAGTGGCAACCTCCATTTTATTGTTTCTTCCCTAAAGGATGTTCCCAAGGCTCTCTTCAAGTTTCTTCCCCAACTGATATTCCTTGTCCTACTTCTCCTGGAAACTATCTAGCTTCATCTAGATATTGTTTATTTTCATCCTCACCCAATTGTCTATGGAGTAGGAGATCTCGGCTTTGACCTTATCCTTCTGGATTAAATATTATATAGTGTGTACTAGATTTTGTACCTTTATAGAATTAGTATTGTCAATAAATGAAATAGAAACTAAATAACCACAATATAGAAAATATATTTAGCAAATGAATGAACAATTAAGCATCCTATGGCTCACTAACTAAGATTTTTAATGGTGAAGCTCTCAGCAAGCTTCCATTAATGACAATCCTAGAATGAGAAAATGTGATAAGATAAGCTAATTAATTCAATTCCAAATAGAAATGCTCAAATTAACTTCTAAATTGCCTTTCTAGCTATAATTCTCAAGAGGTTAGATACAATTCTCAGATTTGTGGATTGTTTTATGAGTGATTTAGCCTTGCTTATATAGGATTTGGCAAGGGTAGGGGGTGTGGTAGAGTTGATCATGATTAGGCTTGAGTTGAGTCTTTGGTTCCACCCTTTGAAGACAATTTAAATATTGTGTCCTCAAAGCTTGGGACAAGAAGAAAAGATGAGTGGACAAGATGTTCTTTCAAATTGAGTGATTGAGATTCATTTTGGCTTGATCCATGTGAGTTATTTTCTTAAATCCTGTTGGTTGAGGCTTTTTCCTCCCATGTGGTGTTGAGAGAATTTAGGATTTAATCAATTGATTTTAATTCATTTATTTAGCCAAGTGTACCCCTTGAATGGGTTGAATTTGATTAATTCCAAACTATGCCATTAATTGGATTAATTACACTTTGATTTAATTTCACTTGATTTAAATGCTCTTAATTGATCTTTTGGCTTTAGATTTTGAATTATATTGAATTAAGACTTGATTTTAATTTTGATTGGCTAAATGCTTGTTTTGATTCAATTGCTTTGATTTTGCCTTGATTAATCTCATGAATGATCGTGTCCACTTTTAGGTGATTACAAATGCCCCTCTTTGAGTTGGCATGCGAAGCGTGTCAATTCAAAGAATGTTATGGTCCAACTGATAAAAAGGTCTTGGTTCTGTCAATGGTCGATCTTGATGTTAGATACGAAATGTCAATTTTCATGATAAGATTGATGCAATTTTGATTTGATTTTCGTGTCCTAATGATCGATATGATGTTAGATTGCTGATGTGGTACCTGATTTGATATGGTTTGATTTTTTATGCCCCTCTTGATTAATTAGCAAAAAATTTCTTGATAAAAGATTGCGCTTTGATTTGATGGTTGTTTCCCTGATTTGATGATGTTGCTATTGTTACTGATTATCCGATGGTATGCCCCCTCGAAAATGAAATGAAATTTGATATATGGTTGAAAATTTTGACGATTTAGGTTAATTTGCGTTGATTGGGTCATTTTATAATGAATTTTGATTTCATTTCCGATATTGTTTTCACATCTGTTTGATGATGAATGCCCCAGATTTGGCAGAATTGATGAAAAATTTGGGTCCCTGGGCCCCCTCTGATCAAAGATTCCCTTTTTAGGTCAAAGATACCCTTTTTAGGTCAAAAGGTTTATATAAAGGGGTAAAAAGTCTTTTTTACTATTCATTTTCACTTTTACTCTTGACTTTTGAGCTCTGACCTCCTTTGACTTTTTGACAATGTCCATCCCTATTCAAGAGCATAGATTCAAGCATGGGCGATGGTATCAGCGGCCTCTAAACTACGGACCTTCGGTGAGTCCCTGAACTTCTTAGTTTATGTCAATTCATGCATTTAAATTTAAAAAATTGATTTTTTCATAGAAAAACCCTTTTTTTTTCCTTTTTTTTTTTTCCAAATAGCGCTTTTGCAACTTTAAATAGCGCTTTTACCTCTCAAGTTGCACTTCTACAACTTTAACTAGCACTTCCGCATTTTGGAACAACACATTTACACACCTATTCTTGGTCCTATACCGCTTTTGCCTTGTCAAATAGTGCGTTTTCTATTGATTTCACTTTTACCAATTAGAATAGCACTTTTAAATTTTAAAATAGCACTTTCAAATTCTTTTAGTGTGTTTGCCTCAAGTGGCACTTTTGAGCGGTTAAGTAGCGTGTTTACCCTTTTAAACATCGCTTTTGCATTTTAGCACTTTTAAAGCCTGAAATAGCACTTTCACCTTGTTTGAAAAGATTTCAAATTATTGTAGTCAACTTTCAAGTTGTTTAACGTCCTTGTTCAAATTATTGGTTAAGATATCAAACTTGATGTTATAGCGAGCCGTAAGATGTCAGTATGAGTCAGTCATAATTTGAATGTTGGATCGTCAATCTAGATTTAGATGATGGGCGATGATGAATTTTTCGTCCTCTCTGAATAGACTCAGGAAAATTGATTGTGGTTTGATATTTGTAAATTTTTTATTGACTTAGGATAATCCAAATGATAAATGATTTCAAAACTGATATGATTGAACTTGCTTTGTACAAGCTGAGCTCAAGTCTTTGGGTGTTCGTGGTTCCTATCCTTTACCGATGAGTATGATCTAGGATCTGAGTGTGGTTGATCGTAGACATATCAGTCTGTGTGGTTTATCCTTCCTTTTGGCTCTACCTTGATTCTGAGTGAATCAGGGTTTGATCACTGCTATGGCTGAGCAATGGCACTCAAACCATAACACCTTCCATTTTTCAATCACCTCGGAGGACGTGTATCATATCCTTTGCTTTCTGACTAGGGGAGAGTTAGTTTATTACGATTCCATTTATGATGGGTCAACATGTCAACGGGTCTTTCTGGATCTGACCATTGGAGATGATCATATCCAGTGGGCCCAATTTCTTTCTTTCCCAGTGTTACCAGTAGTCTTAAGTACTCTGATTGGTGGGTTCCTTCTTCCAGACCGACGTGGTCATGGGTTCGTAGTTGGATGGGGTCCTATCCTTGAGGACTTGATGGTGCATCCTCAGAGATTTGATTGGGGATATTGTGTATTATCTCAGTTGTATCATGAGCTACATACTATTGTTTACAGATGATCTTCTATGCTCACTGCAAGAGTGATCTTGTTACAGCTTTGGACTTGGGAGCATATCCCAATGACAAGGCCTCTCACGGTGCGACAATGAGATTCAGGTTAGCCATTCTCCTGGATGTATGAGGGCATGGTGATTTAGACCCATATGGGTAAGCTCGATTATTGGCGTTGTGTCATCGACAATATGGATCTTGTGGTCTGCAAGGATTTTTTTAGTGGTGATTATTTGCCAATTGGAAAATATGTCCTGATCGGCGGATAGAATTTGGTGAATAAAATGCTCGTATAGTGGTTGACCAGCTCACCCGAATTTTATAAAATGCTCATATAGTGGTTGGATTGTTCACCACTATTTTTATGTAATTTTAGTACAGTAGTCAGGTTCTTCACCTATCTTTCTATTACTATTTCACTCTTATTCACCACGGATTAAATTGGATGTCTTCATCAAGGATCAACATTCATCAAAGGCCCATTGTCCCAAGTAAAAAAATTATTTACACTAGGACCCAATTCACCATGCATCATACTTAATCGTGTCCCAAATTCCCACCCTATTCGCCCAGTCAATTATTTGAAAATATGCGGGTTCGCCAAATATTATTTGTTATCATAAGCAACGGTCGGCCCCTTCGCCAAAATTGACGATGGATATTATGAGGCAAAATCTGATGGCTGATATAAAAATGGTTTACTTTTAGTTGTCTATTTAAGAAATATGAGTTTCATTATTGAAACATGCCAGAAAGAAGGAGACTTCAAGAGATTTAGTTGATTCTGAGCTCACAATTACGATCGGTAGCGATTCTAGCAAACAACTACTAGACCATAGTATCTTATTCAAGTAAAATTTTATTGCAGCCATAATTTGTTGGAGATTTCACAGTCAAAGTTAAACAGGAAGAGGACTATTGAAGGTGGAGATGTCCAAGAGAGGCCAATGAAATGTAGAAATATATCTTCATACTTTGGCATGGGCAAACGCAATAGTGTTGGTCAAAGTGAGGAAGGTACATCATCAGAGGAACCTATACAATTTGAAGGTTCTCAACCTACACAGGAGTCTAATGAACAAATTGGGGAGCCTAATAAATTTGGTGACGAAGTTACGGAACCTAATATCTCTGATGAAGATGACCTTGAAGAAGAATTTCAAGTCAACAACTAGTACCAGGATGAAGTGATCGACTTCGGTGATGATGATGGTTCAATTAATAGTAACACTAAAGGGAGAGGAAAATCAAAAGAAAAAATTGATCGTCAATGGGAGATGTTGAGGAGATTTAAATTTAATTGGGCGGCAAAGTATCCATTCATTGAACCCATGGACAATCCAATTGTAGGTGAGCCGCCAGTAGAATGTAGATGTACGATTTGTAGTTGGAAGTATAAAAAGGAAAAGTGGTTGTAGCTTAAACTAGACACCATAGAGAAACATGTTGGTAAGGTTTACGAAACCTCAACTGTTGATGGAAAGGAAATAAAAGTGGTAAGATATAAAACAAAGGAGCAATGTCAACATAAAAGGAATGCTGAGGAATATTATTTGTTTTAGAAATTTAAGATGAAGCCTGGTGAAGTTCAAGGTTCTATTAATGTTATTTTTGCAAAAGCAAGTGAAGTAGAATAACATGGAAAAGTTGTTCAATTAAGTAATGTTTTCCATATTTTGAGCAGAGGGCATCCAATGACAGACTATCCATATGAAATATATTGAAAAATCTAACCCCAGTGTTTAAGCAGAGTTGTTTGATACACTTTATGAGTGTTTAAGTGGTTTGATACTCTTCTTTGAAAACTTTCCTCAGAAGCATAATCATATCCACCTTTTCCCTCCAAGTCCAATAGAGAAGCCAAGAACCGAGATGAAATGTCAGTGGTGACTCTATACCTATTCTCGCTCTCCAGAAATTCACATTCGAGCACCATTCTTATAGCTTCCTTAGTGAAGGCTCTGAACTTTGTAGTAACAGATGTCAGGATTGGGTCTGTGACCAGGCCCAGAAAGGCCTTCTAGTCCTCCAAGGCAGTGCATCTCAAATGAATTGGAGTATCCATTCGTAGACTATTCTCACAAATATGCTTTCACAGAGAACCTAGCACTCGCAGACTATTCTCACAAATATGCTTTCACAATTGTAAATTAACGAGCATAGATTGATCTATTTATAACTTCTGATTGTAAATCATTCCCCTAAAGATCTAATTAAATCGCAAGATAATTGCTAACTATCCAAATATCTCCAAATCTTTCATATTTAATGCAACACTGGGTGAAATTGGAAACAACACTTATGATAAGACATTTTCTATCTTGGGAATAATGAAGGCCGAAAGGCTCGCGCCACACAAGTGGACATAACAATTCTTTATTATAAAAGAACAATAAAATTGTACCCACTCGGTAGAAACAAGAAGCAAAGTACGTTACCTGAGAAATGGTGGTAGGAAATGAAACTTTACCATTGATTTAAGATCATCGAACAATCATAAAATAATGTCCTGATATGATATGACATTTTCATTCAGGCATTAATCAATCGAGGTACTAAATAGTTATTATTTATATGATGTCACACATATTTGTCAGTGAAAATTGAAACATGCCATCAAAGAAACCATTAATTCACATTACTTTAACTGAATCCTAATGTCATGACTCATCTACTCATCGCCATTAATTAATCATGACACGTGATATGACATGTAAGGTGAATTTTGGGTAGATTGTTGGTCTTCATAATATTTATGAAAAAACCTCGGTGGAATCATGACATGTGGTATGGCATACCACGTGTCATGATTCTACCGAGGTTTTTCCATAAATATTATGAAGACCAACAATTGGCCCAAAATTCACCTTTGGCCGATGATATGTTGTAAATCCAACGAACATGTGTTGTGTGTCATAGTGATGGGAGTGGGACCCGATGCAACTTCAACATCAAATCACAACCATTAGAATCTTTCAAAGAGATGAACGGTGGAAGGTTTCTTTGGAGGGAATTGGGTGTGTTAACTCCTTTAGTGAAAAATCTCTCCAAAATTATTCAATCGCCATACCAACTATAAATATTTGAAAACCATTCGCCATGACAAATATATTAATTCAAATATTTGGAAAATAGTTTCGTCATATTTTTATAAAAATGGTATCCATTATTTAAATATTCACCAACCAATATCCATATTTTCACACATAATTCACCATCAATATTAATAATTGTATTAAAAAAAATTATAGTTGCCATTTTTTTATAAAAATTGTGTACACTATTAAAAAATTCACCACCAAATATCCATATTTTGATAGATAATTCGTCATCACTATTAAAAAATTTCCCCCCAAAACACATGTGATTCGCCACAATTTTATACTTTTCGGGAGGGGGGGGTTCCTTAAAGTTATCCCTGGTGGTCTGGAGGCCATATGTTGGTTATGAGGCATGGCCCGAGGATGAATCTGAGTTACCTTATATGTTTTTCCCTCGATGGATGATTGGGTGTTCCACATATATCATTGAGAAATTCTGCTTCAGGAGAGTATTGCATCAGTATGGGTGTAGACAGGGTATGTCACAGGGAGTGGCAATGTATGCCCGAGTGTAGGCAAAGAGAACTTTGTGGGGTCCCTATGTTGATTATGGGACAGCAGTCAGAGAGATTCAAGACCTTGGATATCTACCATGGTCTATGCAAGAGCATATTATGGATGCTAGGATCATAGAGAATTATGCTAAGTGGTTGCATCAGTACCCATTTTTGAGATTTTCTGATCCTGCTAAGAGAGTTCCAGCTATTGATGAGCTATCAGATGGTGATGGTGGTGCCACGGGGGATGGTGGAGATGATGGTGATGATGGAGATGGTGGGTGAGGTGGGGGTAGGATTAGAGCATGGTGCAGATGACAGGTTCATTGGGAAGTTAGAGCAGGTAAAGTTCTTATTCCAATGATTGTTGTTTCTCCTATCCCTCCTAAGGTTGATTAGGTTAGAGGTGGTGCAGATAGGGCACTCAATCAGGTTGTTGGGGATCTAGCTGTGAGACTAGGCTGGCATAGGGCTAGATGATAGTGAGAGGTTGATGCAGAGGTTGCATAATTTTTGCTTGATCAGGCACATGGTCCTCCTACTCAGTAGGTTATACCTCCATTTGTTCCACAGGCTTCCTCTTCTCAGGCACCTACTTCTACTATGATGCCTTCATCTTCTTCATGTCCATCTTCTTCGAGTTTTGTTCCATCCTTGTTAGTTCTATCTTCTTCTATGCCTTCTTCTTCCATGCCTCCACCACAGACTTCTGCAGCACAGGCTCTTGCCCCAGCTTTAGCATCAGATGTTATATCTCTTTAGTCTTAGATGTCATCGATGCAACAACAGGTTACTCAACTTAGTTTGATGATGCAGACCTTCCTAGCTGCTATGAGTCAGCAGGGATTACAAGCGAGCTTGAGTCATCCTCCAGATAGTGCTCCTGGTCCTAATGGTGGAGATGGTGCTAGTGGTTCAGCCAGTTGAGATATGATTTGAGATATTTCTAATTGTTTGATATACATGATCTCATTCCTCTTGTTGTTGATATAGAGACATTAGACTCTATTGTATCATTTTTTATTCGTTGATGTTATTCATGTTGATACTTTGATAGTTTGATGGGCTTTGATTATCTGGATACTAACTGTCATTATTCAAAAATTTGGAGCTTATAATCATCATTGAGCAATTTTGGAATCCCACTTTAGTACAACCATCACTAGTTCAACCATGATGATATGAATACTTTTTGCACCTCTTGTTTTTTGCTTTCCCATCTCTTTTTTGGTACGACTATCATTGATTGAAGCTAATCATGAGAGTGCGAATATCGATTTTTTTAGATTCTATGTTGCAAGTGGATTTTGGTATTATGATATTGAAGATCAAAATATCCAAGGTATCCTCTTGCGTAAACAAACAGAGATCTTAGTTTTATCCTATGTACAAGTCCTCGATGATTCTTTGATGATCACATCCTTAGACAAATAATACATGATTTAGAACTTTGATCTTAAGACAGTCATTCAAAAATCAACTAAAATATCACGCTTTCATCATAGCTTGTCTAGTTTTAAAACTTTCATCGATTTGCTAGAAAGACATGATTTCATCAATCAAGTCAACACTTAGAAAAAAAAATTTGCAATGTTTTTCAAGTCCATATTTCAAGTGTAGCTCCATCCATTTCATACTTTTAATCATGATAAAGATAAGGTCATTAAAAATCTTGGATCAAATTTTGTGTTTGGTTCAAATTGGATTAGGATTGAAGATTTGAATAAGTGTTTAACTTGTGTTTTTGATAACTTGATTCAATGATTGATTGAAATTTTCTTTTGATGAATCATTCTTCCTTTCGAGTAGATTGCCCCCAGTTTGATATGATTCCAAAGTTGGACTTAGGACAATTTTTCGATTAGATGACCACAATCTTAGGTACTTGCAAATGCAACTATGGGGTTTTATTATGCAATATATACAAATGCTGGCAAATGTAATATTTACAAGGTGACCTTCTAAGTATGCGACTGACTTGGACTTTCAATGGTGCATGTTTACCAAGTTTTCACTGATTGAATGGATCTTGCTTTCTTTTTCTATTTTTAAAGCTTTTTCCCTTTTTTTTTCTACCAAGGTGCCTATTTGCTAGGTTTTCACCAAGATACTTTTTCTCTTTTTTTTTCTTTTTTTTTGTAATTTTTTCTTTTTTTCATTTTTTTTCTTCATATCATCAAGGTGCCTATTTGCTAGGTTTTCACCAAGACAACATCTTTTTGAGGATCATATATGAATGTTTTTGGCTTTCTTCATGCTCAATTTTCCACTATTTTTTATCTTTTCTACTTTTCCAATTTGTTTTGTCTTTTATGTTTTTCAATGTTTTTGGTAATTTCAACATCTCTTTTGACTATATACAATAAATAGGATGCCTTCCATCTGATTCTATGATACTCTTTTTCTCTATACTCTTTCATTTGCTTCATGTGTAGAACCTTTTGAGATGAATGCTATTGATAGGTTCTTGTAACTCTTCTCCATCACAACTAACTTATAGGTGTTGGTGCCAAAAGATGAAGTGATAACAAAAGGTCCTAACCAGTTTGCTTCCCATTTTCCTTTATTTTCCCTTTTTGGTTGGTTCTTGGGATTCTCTCACAAAACTAGGTCACCTATTTGAAATGTTCTTGACTTGATGTGCTTATTATAAGTCCTTGACATTCTATTTCGATATACCCTTAAGTGATCAAATGCTTGTTGTTGTTTCTCATCTAGCAATTCTAGTTCATGCAACCTAGCAACTCTATAGTCTTCTTCACTTATCAAACCATGTAAAGATACCCTTAAGGATGGAAGTTCTACCTCCAAAGGTAAAACTACTTCTGTTCCAAAGACTAAGGAAAAGGGTGTAGCTCATGTCGGTGTTCTAATGCTTGTTCTATAAGCCCATAAGGTCGAGTTTATTTTTATGTGCAAATCTCTACCTGAATTGTCCACCGTTCTCTTCAATATCTTCAAGATGTTCTTATTCGTTGCTTTGGCTTGTCCATTACCTTGCGGATAATAGATTGAAGATGAGTGATGGATCATATGAAACTTTGTGCATAATTCCTTTATGTCCTTGTTTTTGAAGTGCTTTGCATTATCCATTATGATGGCATGATGTACACCATATCTATAAATTATGTGGTTTAGGATAAACAAAGATATCTACTTTCCCATTGCAGTTGATAAGGGTACAGCTTCCACCCATTTGGTAAAGTACTCCGTTGCCATGATAATGAATTTATGACCATTTGAGGATGGTGGATAAATCATTCCTATTAAATCTAGACCCCATTAATAAAATGACCAAGGTGTTGTCATCGGATGAAGCTCTTGTGCAGGCACATGTATCAAGTTTCCATGGAATTGACATTTTTTACAAGTTTTAGCAAAGTGACAAGCATCTTTCCCCATCGTAGGCCAAAAATATCCTATCCTAAGAATTTTCTTAGCTAGGCTTAATCTATTTTAATGTGACCCACAGATTCCCCCATGGATTTCTCCCAAGGCAACGTCTGATTCCTCTTTCTCTAAACATCTAAGGAGCATTTTTTCTAGACTCTTATGATACAATGTTTCAGATATTAAGGTATATTGAGGGGCTTGGAGAATGAAGCTTTTCTTTTGGTTCCTGGTTTGGTCCATGGGTAGGGTTTTATCTTTGAGGTAAGTGTAAATGGGTCCATACCATGGTGATTCATGTGTAGTTAGCGAGAAAATGGTATGAGGATGGGTAGGGTCAAATGTAGGTTGTTCCACTTCTTCTACCAAGAATTCATATTTGGCGCTTTGATCTAGTATTTATAGAAGTGAGGCCAAAGTTTTCATTGCATCTGCTACTTTGTTCTTTTCTCTTGGCGCTTGTTCAAATGTAATAAGAGTGAAGTACTTCTTAATATTTTCTACCATGTTTTTATAAGGTACCATCTTGTCATCTTTCATCTGATATTCATCATTAATTTGATTAATGACTAATTATGAGTCTCCATAAACCTTTAGTTTTGTCACCTTCCACTCTAATGCCAACTTGATTCCAATGACCAAGGCTTCATATTCTGCTATGTTATTGGTGCATGGAAATAGAAATTTATGACTTTGAAATTGTAGATCCTTAGGGAGTAATCAAGAGTATTCCTACTCCTGATCCATGTTGAGTGTATGAACCATCAAAATATAGTTGCCATGTCTTCGCCTCAACATTCACAATCTCGAAATCTGGGAATTCTACTTGAATTGGATGATCATCTTATAGTGGTGATTTTTCTAATTGGTTAGCAATGACTTTCCCTTTGATATATTTACGGTCCACATACTCAATGTCAAATTCACTCAACACCATGACCTATTTGGCTAGCCTTCCATTTAATGTTGTTTTGCTAAGTAGATACTTCAAAGGATCGATCTTGGCAATGAGTCTTATCTTATGAGCTAACATATAGTGGTGTAGTTTTTGGGAAGCAAAAACCATAGCCAAACATGCCCTTTCAATGAATGTATAGTTCAACTCATATTTGACCAAAGTTCTACTTATGTAATATATAGCTTTTTCTTTGCCTGATTCATCTTCTTGTGCCAAAAGTGCCCCCAATGAATGCTCTATCACTGAAATATATAAGATCAAGGGTTTGCCTCTGATTGGTAGCACCAAAGTGGGAGGGTTCATGAGGTATTTCTTTAGCATGTTGAAAACTTCTTCACACTTCTCATCCCATTTGAAAATTGTATCTTTATGGAGAAGTTGGGTGAAGTTGTGACATTTTTCCGCCAATTGTGATATAAATCTCCTGATGGATTGGATTCTTCCTTGTAATGACCTCATTTGGCTTATGTTTCTAGGTGCTTCCATCTCCATGATGGCTTTGACTTTAGCGAGGTCCACCTCTATTCCTTTCATTAATACAATGTAACCTAGTAGTTTTCCTGATTGGACCCCAAATGCACACTTTTTTGGATTGAGCCTTACTTTGAATTTCTCTAATATGACAAAAAATTTCTCTATAATTGGTAGATTCTCCTCTCTTGAATGGTATTTTGCTAATATGTCATCTACATAATCTTCCATGAACTTATGCATCATGTTGTGGAATATAGTGGTCATGGCTTGTTGATAGGTCACTCTGGCATTCTTTAAAAAAAAGGCATAACATTCTTCAATAATATTATCATCACTAACCTTCTCCTTTCCCTTAGTCGATGTGGCTAGGTTAGTGGGTTTTGGAATGTATTCAACAACAACTTCCTTTTCTATCTTTTCTTTTTCTTTTAATAATGGGACATCCTTATAACTTTGACCTTGCTCCATTTGATTGGGTATATTTCCCTCTGCATTGTGCAGGACTAGAGAGTCATTGATAGGCTTGATGTTGTTACAATATTGGAATGGGTTTGAGTCCCACTTACCATTATTTCCTTCCCTAGATAAGGAAAATTTAAACATTGGTGCTAAGTCGAAGGGACGACCTGCATTTCATGGATCCGTAGCCTTCCTAACAAAATATTATAGGTCAACTTCAAATCTAACACTTGGAAAATTGTTTCCTTTTGCATAGGACCAACTCTAATGGGAAGTATTATGACCCCTTTTGATGCTCGTTCTTTATCATTGTAGGCTTTGATCATTATTTTTTTCTTTGAATCAATAGCCTCCTCAAAAAATCCTAGGGCTTTTACCAAGTTTAGGGTACAAATATTTAGACCGGCTCCTCCATCAATAAGCACTCTTTTCACTCTATGTTTGTGAATAAGGACCTCTATATGCAAAGGTAAATTATGTGGGGGGTTGAGTGACATATCATCTTGCTTGGAAAATGATAAGCAATGAGGAGAAATGAGGTGTCCCACCATATTTTGGAAGTTTTCTGCATCTAAGTTTAGTGGCACATTGGTTTCTACTAAAGCCTTATCTAAAATTTCCTTATGCGTAGGTGACAATTCCAGAAATTCTAAGATTGAAATTTGAATGGGAGTCCTTTGTAATTGATCTACCAAGTTATATTTCTTTGAAGATTATGATGTGCTTTGGTTGGGTAAAACAATTCTTGGAGCATTTATAGGTAAAGTGATTTTAGAAGCTTGCCCCCTAGCGACAACATTGGATGATGCTTCTCTTGGTTGCTCCTTTACCACAAGAACATTTATGGCATTGTCCTCTTCACTTAGAGTATTGATTATGTTATCATATGTATGAGCAAAGTTCACTTTCTCATTACCTCTTTTCTGATTTTGGTTGGCATCAAATGACACCCTTTTCGTGCTTTAGAAAGGGGTTCTTGAAGGCCATATGATCCTCATTTTTTTTAGGCCCTTCAATTTTGATAGTTCCATCATCTATTAGGTCTTGTACTAAGTGTTTTAACTTCATGCATTTGTTGGTTTTGTGACCCTTATTTTGATGATACTCACAATGATGAGAATCATTCCACCAATTAAGTTTAATTTGAGGTTCATAAGGTCTCAAATTAGGTAATGTGATAATCCTATTAGTAACCAAGGTTCTTAATGCATTCTCCAAGGCTTCACCTAAAAAGGTGAATTTTCTCTTATTATACGTGGAGAAAAAGGGTTTGGGCTTATTCCCATTAGCATTATTAAAAGGATTATAATTAGAATTATTGTTGGGATTATTGGAGTTGTTGTAATTATTAGAATTAAAGGGAGCTTTATTCGTTTGATTTACATTGTATGAAGAATTAGCTCTGCTTGATAAGTTAAAAGGGGTTGCCTTTAAATTGTGGGCTTCCACAACTCCATCATTCACAAGATTTTTATTATTATTCTTTAACCATGACTTATGTTTATCATTGTGATTGTTGGCCCCTTGATTATTAACATAATTAGATATATAAAGGTTGTTGTTGTTGTTGGTATTGGATTTATTATCTTTAAACAATTTTATCTCTCCTCTCTTCACCAATACGTCTTCAATCTTTATCCCATTTTTGATAAGTTTTTCAAATGTTGGGGGACATTGAAGTTGTAGTCAATAATTCATTTCCATGGTCAAGTTGTTTGTAAATATTTCCATCTTCTCCTTGTTGGGGATACTTCATGGATACCTTGCAAAAATGGTCCTCCACCTTTGTAGGAATCCTAAGAAGGATTCACCATCTTTCTATTTGGTATCACACAATTTGAGCAATGTGATTTCATGCTCGATATTATATGAGTAGTGGGTTACAAACTTAGAGGCTAATTCCTCAAAAGTATTTATTCCTTGTGGGAGCTTAGAGAACCATTCCATGGTGGGGCCTCCCAAAATCCTAGGAAAAAGTCTCATTAGGTACGTAGTGTTGTGCATGAACTCAATGCTTAAGGCACAAAACTCCCTTAGATGATCTTGTGGGTCGGTTTTACCCATATACTTATCATATTTAGGAAAAATGGTATTGAAGGGAAAAGGTGCCATGACTAAGCTTTTTTCGAATGAGAAAGGATACAAAGCTTCAATAGAAAAGGGCTTAGGTTTAGCGGCCTTTTTCATTAAATCTATTTGTTCTTGAAATGTTTGTAATTGTCTGGTCATAGCATTCATGGGGTTATCTACTTCTTGATTCTTCTTAAGTTTCTCTATATCATAGTCATGTGGGAGCTTTACCCCTACTTGGGCTAGGTTTAGGAAAAATTTCTCCCTATCCCTGTCTATCAATTTTTCCATGACTTCAAGAAAATCACTATCCTGAGCTACTCTACTAGCTCTTTCTTCAAGTGTTTCCTTAGGACCTTGATTAGCATTATTGGTGTTATTGTTGTTTCCTCCATGGTGGTAATCATGAAACGTGGAGTTTTTATCCATTTCTTCAAGTCTTTCTTTAAATAAATTTGGGAGAATATCCCCTTGATCGTGACCTTTGAAAAGACTTTGGTATTCAAAATTGTAGACTTCGTTAGCAATGCAAGTGCTATCTCCTTGTAAAGATACCCTAAGTTTGTGGGACCGTGTGGAAACTGGCATCCAACAAGGTTTGATTCAAATTGGTCCTTTGATTTGTTAATTGTTGATTTATATTGAAGAGATTAAAAATGTAAGATGAGCTTTCAATGGATATCTCTTTCACTTGTTTTATGTATTTAAAAACTCAACAATCATGCATAGACTTGTTTCTTTTTACCCACTACACAATAAGTGTTTGATTTTGAAAGTACGTTATCACAAATTTTGCACAAAAAGACACTTCAAGCAATCTACCTAGCTCAAGATTGGTTCATAAACATGGCTCTATAAGGTATTCTTTTCCAAGTTAACAAGGTTTTAATCAATATTTTGTTCAAAATGAATATTAAACTTTCATCCTCCAAGTATATTAAGAGGCTTCCCACCACCGATATGTCAGAGTTTTGTGCAATCCATGAGGACTACTCGAGGAAGTTTAAAAATTTAACACCCTTTTGTCACACACCCCATTAAGGATGTATGTATTTCATTTTATAGTGGGTTGGATGATCACAGCAAAGGCGAGTGTATCCTACTTTGGGTTGTCCCTCTCACCAGCCCTTTTAAGGTAAATCTCAGGAGGCGAGCCCAACTAAAGATCTAGCATATTCATGTGAAAGCGAGAAAATGGAGTTAAGAGATAGTTTTTGGGAATTTGATTCACCAAAAGGTGAAGAGCATATCCCTAACTATTTCTCAATTTCCCAAACACAATTAACAATGTTCAATTACCAAACCCACTAAACTAATGGGATTTGAGTATTGCTACTCTCCTCCACAAACAAGGGGTTTAAGATTTTATGTGCTTGATTTCCTTAACCTTTCTTTTAATCAAGAAATTTTGACATGTTTGGCATTTTGATTCACTAAAAGAAGTGAAGAGCATAGGCCTAGTGTCACAATTTCTCAAACAATAATAGGCTACATTTTAATTACTAGATTTTTGAAAGCACCAAAGCCACAATTTAAGTATAAAATTTGACTAAGTTTAGGCTTACCTTTTCCTTGTAGCTAGCAAAAGGCTAGGGGCATTTTTGATTGATTTTGCAATTTTTATGCTTACCTTGGCAATTATTCCTTTCCAATGTGCTTTACCTCCAACAAGTTAGTCAACAAAACCAGCAACAATGAAGAAAACAAAATAAAATTGAAGAAACAAAGACAAAATTGAACTTTAAGCCTTACTTGTCATATTTAAGAAAAAACTTGATTAAGGTGAAAATATCCAATTTAATGAAACAAATTTTGCCTTATATGCTTCTACAACTTTGATGTAATGATCATATACCTGAGCCTCTTGCTGTGAATTCTCCAAGACAAATTTAATATGAGCAATGTTCTCCTCCTTGATTTTCCTTGTTAAATCTTTGCCTTCTTGATTGAATCTTCTCTCTGGCTTTTTCACTTTTTTGTGATCAGTCATCCTGCAGAGGCATAAAGTTTATTTTCTAACAATCGGAATATAAAAATTTGCAGTTTATGTAAAAGCGCTACAGAAATGATTAAAAGCACTATTTAACTATTTAAAAGCATTGTCAATTGAATTAAAGGTGCTATTTAAATTTTTGAAAGCGTAGAAACAAAGAGTAAAAGCACTAAACAATTAAGAAAAGGCAACTAAAAGTAAGTAAAAGCATTGGATAAGTATGCAGAAGCGCTCGGTAGTCAAGGAATAAGTGTTGTTAGAATTTGAAGACAAGAGCCAAAAGGATTTAAAAGCGTTATTTGACTATGCAAAGACACACAAATTTGTCATGGAAGCACTGAAATAGTGCTCAGAAGCATTGTTTAACTACTCAAAAGCATCATTTGAAGTCTCAGAAGCATTGTTTCACTGCAAAACTAAGAGTTAAACATGCAAAAAATTGAACAAAAATGAAGATTACAAGATTTTTAGAAAGTGAAGCCTACTGCCCCACGATGGGTGCCATTTTGTGTACTAGATTTTGTGCCTTCATAGAATTAGTATTGTCAATAAATGAAATAGAAACTAAATAACCATAATATAGCAAATCTATTTAGCAAATGAATGAACAATTAAGCATCTTATGGCTCTCTAACTAAGAGTGTTAATGGTGAAGCTCTCAGCAAGCTTCCATTAATGACAGTCCTAGAATAAGAAAATGTGATAAGATAAGCTAATTAATTCAATTCCAAATATAAATGCTCAAATTAACTTCTAAATTACCTTTCTAGCTATAATTCTCAAGAGGTTAGATGCAATTCTCATATTTGTGGATTGTTTTATGAGTGATTTAGCCTTGCTTATATAGGATTTGGCAAGGGTAGGGGGTGTGGTAGAGTTGATCATGATTAGGCTTGAGTTGAGTCTTTGGTTCCACCCTTTGAAGACAATTTAAATATTGTGTCCTCAAAGCTTGGGACAAGAAGACAAGACGAGTGGACAAGATGTTCGTTCAAATTGAGTGATTGAGATTCATTTTGGCTTGATCCATGTGAGTTATTTTATTAAATCCTATTGGTTGAGGCTTTTTCCTCCCATGTGGTGTTGAGAGAATTTAGGATTTAATCAATTGATTTCAATTCATTTATTTAGCCAAGTGTACCCCTTGAATGGGTTGAATTTGATTAATTCCAAACTATGCCATTAATTGGATTAATTGCAAATTGATTTAATTTCACTTGATTTAAATGCTCTTAATTGATCTTTTGGCTTTAGATTTTGAATTATATTGAATTAAGACTTGATTTTAATTTTGATTGGCTAAATGCTTGTTTTGATTCAATTGCTTTGATTTTGCCTTGATTAATCTCATGAATGATCATGTCCACTTTTAGGTGATTACATATAGAATCCACCATGCCCCTCAGGAAACTATGATTCAAAAGAGTAGAATCCTCTTTCCCTCTAGAGTCATAAATGTTATGCATAGGGACATTATTAGCTTGTTAGGGAGGAGCATCTGAACCTGAGCTAGGATAATCCACAAGAATGTTAATATTTTCCTTTCCTGAATCACCTTGTTGGATGAAACCCTTATCATCATCCTTCAACAGACTCTTTTTTCATTTGTTTTCATATCCTTTTTGTTCTTTTGATTTTCCCCTTTCTTATGTTCTCCTTTATTTAGAGAAATTCCAATCTCCTGAGAAGAAGTATCCTCATGATCTTTAATTATGAACCCAGGATCAATGTTATTTATGTTGGAGTCAGTAGTGGAATCAACTTCATCCTCCATTTCCATGCCTTTATCTTCCTTAGATCTAACCTTGGAAACACTCATCCTTTTCTTCTCAGACTCATTTT
Organism: Chamaecyparis obtusa; assembly: GCA_027943335.1. Taxonomy (NCBI): domain Eukaryota; kingdom Viridiplantae; phylum Streptophyta; class Pinopsida; order Cupressales; family Cupressaceae; genus Chamaecyparis; species Chamaecyparis obtusa. The sequence continues at coordinate 471,302 of BSBK01001449.1, forward strand.
TTACTATCATCCTCCGTCTCCATACTCTTTTCTTTCTCAAATTGTTTCATAAGGTTAACAGGGGTTTTCTTTTTTCTTTTTGATGCCCAAGGTCTTTTCTCATCACCCTCATTTGATCTAGCACTCTCTTCTTTCCTCTTGCTAGAAGAATCATTAATGGTAGGCTTAGGAGTCCTAGATTTGTGATAATCAACAATGTGTAAGAGAATCCCTTCATGCAAAACATGCTTTTTGGTCCTTTTCTTGTGTTCGACCAAGTTTTTATTCATGGATTTGAGAATAAAATATAGGAAAGAAACCCTATCCTTGTGATGAAAGTGGTTTAAGAGCACAAAATGATACTCGTGGACCCTAGTGTATCTCTAATCCAGAGTAAAATAGGCCATAATACAAGTAAGGGTTTTCCTCCATAAGGGTTTAATTTTCTTAGTGTTGTAATAATCACATGTATTGATTAAAAGCTTCTCCTCTTCCTTCGTCTTAGGGAATTAATGCACTACAGCATTGGATATCTTTCTCTCTTTAAAGAACTCCCTACTAGAACTAGAAATACCTTTAATTTCATAAATAAAATTGACATTAAGCTCCACGTTAACCCCATAGAGCATATCAGAGGATCCATTCCAACCTTTAGAAAAATCATTAGTTACCTCTTTGTCAAAATCATGAAGGAATTCAATGTAGAAAGTGATGTCATCTTTCCCAAGGTGCAACCAAACCTCCTTCTCCTCTTTCCAGTCCTTGCAAGATTTAGGCTCTTGTCTCTTAGGATCACCTCCTATATTTCAAACAATAGAATACAGGCTCATATAGTTCCTCAGAATGTTGCTACAAATAATAGTCCAAATAGCAACCCAAAAAATGTGCCAATGGGGGTAAAAAATGATGTTTTCATACTTTCCCCAAATAGCCATATTGTTGTCACAACAATAAAGGTTCTTAGATGTCATTTCCATAATTAGAGATTATCCTTCCCACTTCAATATGCATCACATCACAATTAATGATATCTTTATCATGCTTAAGGCCCTTGTGCCAAGTAATAATTTCATTACTATTAACTTTAATGTTGGCAATGTGATATGTAACTTTATTAATTTCCTAGTATGCATGAGAGATTGACACTTGATTGAATGTATAGAGGATGATATCATCCTCCTTAATGACTAATCAATAACCCAAGAAGCCTTATTATTTTTAGAAGACATTGGATAATGTTGTTGGAGTCACCTTCAACCCATAGGTTTTGGCAATCCATCTATTTAGCTAATTTGATGACTTGGAGAGCTTCCATAGCTTCAGCAACATGACTAGTCTACACACCTAAAGGGGCAGCCACAACACCAATGCAATTAACATACATATCTCTAACCAACCCACCACTAGTGGTTGTTCCTACCATTAATGGTTGATCTAAAGGTCAACTTGTTTGGTAGCCTCTTGTATATATTGTGGTTATTGGTTATAGTTTAGAGATAAGTTTTTGATAGGAGATAGAAGTTAGAAGATTGAAGATAGTTTATGAATCCTCGCATGTTGGAGGACTATTGTAATTGAATTATAATATCTGGCCCTAATCAGGAAGGCCTTACAACCTGACATGTATGAATCTATTTGATGAAATATAAGGATCTGATCTACGTTCTCTCTCTCATTTTGTGTGTTTTTTCTTCCATGTGTGATCTCTGCAAGGTAGATCTGGATTAGGGTGTGCCTTTGGCCCCTATCCTCCTCTACCCCTGCACTAGGTGGTATCAGAGTGGAGGTGAGATCTAGATCTAGATTTGTGAATCTAGGTTTGAGGGTTCCTTCTTTTCAAACCCTAGTTGATTTGTTGTGGGGTAGCAGACTATGATCTAGCCTACAATTGAAAAGGGTTTCAAGATGGTTCATGGGAGGTGAGATGAGGATATAGGATTGGCAGACATGTTCAGACAACTTGGTACTAGATTAGAAGTTGTGGAGACAACCCAGTGTAGAAGAAGACATCTTGAAGATGTTAGTGATGATGAAAATGAGGAAGAACAAGGCAATGTAGAACCTGCACCAGTGATGGATCAAGGTGAGTAAATATTGTTGAAAGCTTTGACAAATATGAAGTCTACACCATATTTCAATCCTCCTGAGTATAGTGGAAAGTTAGATTCAGATGAGTTGGTGGATTGGATCACCAAGATAAGAAAAGTACTTTGAATATAAAAATGTCCCTAAGGAAAAGAAGGTGAAAATTGAAACCACAGACCTGAAGAGTCATGCATCCTTGTGGTGGGAACATCTACAGTTGGAGAGAAAGAGGAAAGGAAAATATAAAATTAAGGTATGGAATAAGATGGTGAATAAGTTGAAGGGAAATTTTTTACCTTGTGATTATCAGATTAACCTAGTTAGACGAATGAAAAGTTTGAGGCAGAAAAATAGCTCGGTAAAAGATTATGCTAAGGAATTCTATAGATTAGATATTAGATATGGACATGATGAAGATGATGTGGAAAGAATTTCTAGGTACCTGAATGAATTGAGAGTTTCTATCCAAGAAGAAATCATTTTGGTTAAGTTGGAAAACATTGAGGAAGCTTATCAGTTTACCTTGAAAGCTAACGAGAAATTGAACAAAAGACATGAGAAAAGACAAAGAGGTAGAGGTGGTAGATTCCCTAGAGGAAGAGGCAAATCTTATGGTGAAAACAATAAATATGAACTAGAAAAGACAAATCTAGACAAAGGCAAGACTGAGTGGAAAGGTGAAAGTTCATCTAGAGGAAGAGGCAATAAATACCGAGGTGGTTATAACAAAGGTGGTTTCCGAGGAACTTGTTACAATTGTGGAGAAGAAGGACATAGATCATTTGAATGTACACATGCAAGTAAGAAGGTCAGTAGCAGTAGAAATGCTTTGGTGCAAGAAGATTCACCAAATGAACCTGAGAAGGAAAAGAACTTGATGGTAAGGAGAGCACTTTGGAGTGATAGTAATAAGGAAGATTGGGTAAGGAAAAGTTTGATCAAGACTAGATGTAGAGTTTTTGATGAAGTGCAGAAGGTAATCATTGATAGTGGAAGCTCAGAGAACTTGGCATCTGAGGAAATGGTTACAAAGTTGAAGTTGAAAAGGTTGGAACACCTAAAGCCCTATCAAATTTCATGGATCAAGGATGAGCATACACTCTTGGTAAGTGAACAATGTTATGTGAGTTTGAAAATTGGAAAGTACTATGATAAGGTGTTATGTGATATCATGCCTATGGATTTTGTCATATTTTGTTGGGTAGACCTTAGTTTAATACCCCAAAATTGGCATCTTGCAACCCTAACCAATTTTGTTGCATTTAGTCTCATTCTATCAATCTTTCTAAATCATCGAAGTCCTATTGTCCTAGGCAATTCTGTCATCCTAATTGACCATACTTGACTTAGTGTCAAATGCAGAAAACCCTAAAGCTACATCAATCACATGTTATATTTAATTCCTAAATATCAACTATAATTGGCTAAATAAACTCTATGATTGATTAATTTAATTACAAAGTCCTAGCACTTTAATTAAATTAAATTCACTCCTTTTAGCTAAAACACATAAAAAGGAATCAAATAATATTTGGTTTTTAAATAAATATCCCCATTTCAATAATTGAATTTAATTATTCAAATAATTGAGAAAGTTCATTTATGAGGTCATATTGTATTTATTTAATAAGATATTGTCTCCAAAATCCTCTCTTCAGTTTAGAAAAGGAAACTTTGAGTTAACTAGAAATCCAAAAGTGCAACAAATCAGTTAACTGCTCCACTCACTCAAAAGGAAAATAGTTGACTGTCTCTCTACAGGAAACTTTCTATTCTGAATTGAACTTCCTTTCAATCTCCACCATTCGTCCCATTCAATCTTGACCATTGATTGAACTAGGGATTATATAAAAGAACTCTCTCATTTCTCATTCAGGGGATGCAACTTTTGAGTATCGAACCTCTGTCGAACTATTAGCTCAAGTTGTGTGCTTTCAAGCTTTCACTATTTGCTATCTTAATATCATTTCTAGATTAATATCATTCTTAGCTTAAAATGCATTTCATCTTAACTTAGTTTAATTTCATTGTTCTTAGATTACTATTTATTTCACATTACTCTAGATTAATCTTGTATTTTCATTGTAGCATAATTGCATTTGCATGTTAGCTTTAATCCTCCATTCTAGAGCTAGTCTATGGTTGTTGGACTCTCAATTCTGAGAGCTACCCAAAACCCTACCTAGATAGGATGCAATAGGTCGAATCATCCAGGCATGTAGGATGGATGATCCCACATTCATTCTTGTATGTATCTGATGAATAATGACTATGTTGAAGTGTATGGCTAAAGAAGAGGCCCACATTTAGCATATACATTTCTGGCCTCATATATTTTCATTTTCTGTCAAATTTAATATTCTGTCTGTATGCCTCTGTCATAAAATCTCGCATGAAGTTTCATGTTGTATCACATGAAGTTGTGCTTGTATGAGAATTTCCTCATGCGACAAAGGCACTTTATCACGTGGGACAGTGCACTCTCTCGTGCAAGATTCGACATCAATAATCTGTGACTTATAGTCTTCAAAGTTTTGTTTCTCTATTTCATCATATTTCATATTTTGCTGTGATTTCCTGATATTGTTTTTTGATGCAGCTTAATAGTGGGTTGTAGGACGTATGTCGAAGGCTCCCTAAAACATGACTATTTATACTCACTGACTGTGCGATTGCAGGATGCTTGCCAAATAAATTTTAAACCTACAAAACATTATGTCTACTTCCATCCTTTCTTTACATAGTCTAATAGGGGCCTCATTAAAATCTCTTAAGGGTCTTGATAGTAGAATAGGTTATTAGTCTCTTCATTACATGGAATTGATGACAATGAATGAATCCAAGACCCAAATGCTGCTAGAAGGATAAATAACTGGGGGAGAGAGGAAAGGTAACAAATTGATTGACACATTTTCTAGTGAGGGGATTATGCTCTTCTCTCTTTGAGAGAATCAGAAACCCAGAAGCTCTTAGATTTTTTGAGAGAGGAGTTAGCTCAGTGATGAAAATTTTTGGTGTGTTTGGGTAAGGTGTAGAGGTAGAGGATTATGCTCTTCTCTCTTTGAGAGAATCGGAAACTCAAACCCTTGAATCCAAACCAAGTCCGAGTCACCTTTAGTGGGCTTGCCGAAAGTTGAACCTCTGGGAATGACCTAGGTGGGTACACACCTTTTGCCGGTGATTCCACCCCACTATAATAAAGTTTCATTGTCGAGTGAAAGACTCCAAAGCCATGTTAATTTCTTCCTCTTGATCCATGATGTCAAACATCTTGAGGAAGCCCTATCTATTGTACTAAGTGGCGCTGCTCCTAGCCCTACTTGTCAAGGGTGTACACTTATAGGTGCCCATATGGCTATAGGACCTAGCCTAGCTTGCGAGGGCATCAGAGGTTAATGTGAACGAAAGCCTATTAAACACTCTTTTAGCTAGTGGCATATCTAGTTCATCTCCAAAAGGGTCATAATATTTGCGCAGGGAGGGCGAATAATGTCTCCCATAGATTCTCACAATAGGCATGCACTTGGACGTTTGAACATATATTATTGAGTCCTTGGAAACACCAAAAACACAGGCACCCTCTAGGGGGTGACACGACTGTGTGAGGTGAAAGCATGCACATAAGTTGTGAGGCACAGATTTTGTCTTCTCTACCTTTTTCTTTGTAGGGATAAATGAGTGTTTGTTTCAAGTCTTAAAGCATCCAACATGTTCAAACTTGTCAAGACTCCCATGATTCTTTCGAGTTGCTTTGTCCTTGGTGGAATTGTTTTCGACTACTGATTGTATCACAACTGCTTGCTAGTCCAAAACTCTATGCTTTTTAATGATTGATTCCAAGCATTCAAACAGAAACTTGTTATTATGAAACTATCCTAAATTAGTCTATAAACTAAATATTCTATCAGAGAACAGTTTGAGCTATGTCTTGTAACCTGTTCTATGTCAAAAAATGATCTGTACTATCAATTTTTGTGTTTCCTTGCCTAGTTTTCTGCACAATTTCACGTGAGATTTTGCATTGTTGTGTACTTTTCCACATGATATTTTGGATTCTCACATGAGGTTGTACCCCCCCTTTGTCATATTTTCTATCAGACTTTTGTCAGATTTTTTTAATGCGAGACTGCACATCTTCGCGCTAGTGCTAGTGCTTCTTCATGCAAGTCTGGCATATCTTCGCACAAGATTTTATTTCCTCGCGTGACACTTTACCATTTTTGTTAGAAAAGTGAGCTATTTCTCATCTTCCAGTAGTCTTTCTACCTTGTTTGGTTCTTATTTAGGGTCTGTCTACATGTATTCATGCATGTACACAGTTTGAAACTGTATGTCTCAGGCTGAGAACTATGTGATGATCACTTGAACTTACCTTGTCTCTCTATTGTCTACTTGTTCTATTTTTTATCATACCTTGCGACATGAAAGTCATCTCTTGATTGTTCTAGCCTTACTCTTGATGACTCGTGCCGGGTATATTTCACCTTTATCACTCTTTGCACTTATCTCAAGACATAGTTCCAAGCATAGTCCTAGTTCATGCTTGTTACACAATCTTTGTCTATGACTGTAGCAACTTGAAGTAGCAACGTATTACCTTTACACCTTACTAGACGAGGTAGAGGTAGACCTTCCAATCGAGGAAGAGGTCATTCTCAACCTGTCATGCAATCTGAGTGTTGTATGGAATCTTCACGTTCCTCCTCAGCTACATCTAGAGAGGGTTCATATCGATCTCCCTCTCCTATCATTTGACCTTACTTTCAACATTCATTCCCTGTGGATTTTAATCAGGTCTAGAATCCCTTGTTCCAAGAACATCAAAACTCTGAAGGGTCATCATCTAAATCTGACCCTACTAATGCAGCAAAGGTTTCCCTAGCCACGACCTCTCGACATAATGCACATCCTCACACTAAGTCTTTACACACTGCACAATAGCAAGATGGCTGACCCCGGTCCTACCCAGGGAGATTCCATCCAAACTACTAAACATACTAGTGATCCTGATTGGGGGCCATTAGTTGATATCTCCCACATCTTGAATATGCCTTGGGGTATGCCTATTCTAAAATACTCCACTACTTCTGCTACTAAATAAGCTCCTTCTACTAAGAATACCACTCCTATAACAGATGATAGTGATGAAGAAAATCTACCTCCTACAATGTCTATATCTAACTACATCAGGCGGTATCACAACATCAAGATAGATTCAAAGGAATACGAGTGGGATTCCTCATCTGATGCTACTATAATAATACAATTTGATGTTATACATAGATATGCTTCTCCTACCAACTTTGAAAGAGGATAAAGTTCTAACTCTCAAGATCAAGAAATGAAGGATGATCCTTTCCACCCTTCTTTGGAAATAATTCCTAATGCTCCTAGGCCATCTACTTCAAGCTACACTTCAGCTACTCTAGCAAATCATGGGTATATAAGACCACATCCTGTCATAGCTTCATGGAACATAGGTAGATCCATAATTGAAATGGTTCCTATTTGTGCACTCTTACCACTTGAAGAAGGACCTAGCTCTCAGAATCGACCATATCAATTGGACTCACATGATACTCCTCTAAACTTATCTGACTCTTCTAGGACAACTCACAATCGACAATGTTTTAAGGAAGATAATTGTCTTGATCTATTTGATTCATTCATGAATGATGAGGATGATGCTAATATCTTTGCACTTGAGTCCATCCCATTGACTCCTCTCCCCTCTTCCTCCCCAAGATAAGTGGCTAGTCCACTTCCCATTCCACCTCTCAACCTAAACCATTCATATATTACCATCATTCATCCATAATTTCGGAGTCTTTTGGAAGTAACTTGGATTTGTAACATAAAAATCAAAATCCACTCATATCTCAAGGGCACCATGTCCCATCTAATTGACATGTGACTATAAAGAAAAAATAAGTGTTTAAAAGACCACAAAGGTCTTCAAAGAGAAAAAGAAAATCAAGGTAAAAATGGATCTTGAAATCCATCGTACAAGAATTGCAATCAAAAGCATCTCAAAGCAAAGAAAAAAATCAAAATCTATGTGGATTCCAAAGGAAAATTCAAGTTGTCATTCAAGCTTCCAAATTCTCATACCTCACTTGGTTCCACCATCCTTTCCTCTCATACTTTACACTCTTCACTCCATCTTGCCTTTCCCAAAAGTGCATATTAATATCTCCTCATTTCTAATGACATGACTAAGTGAAATCTAGAATGTACTCTCCCTCAATGTTTAGAGTGTGGGAAATCTGACAAAGAGTTAACATGCATCCACCAGGATATTTGTAGGTCTCTCTTAAATGATCTTTCCTTGATTGTGGACCTCTCGACAATTGGACACTACTAGTTGGATCTCCTTATCAGTCCTACAACATCTAGTTCTAACACTAGAACTTCTTGGCTAACTACTACTACCACCGATACCCCCCCCCCCCTTTGCTTTGGTTTACGGAGTAGATGTTGTGCTACCGATTAAGGTTGAGATTCCTACCCTGTGAGTCTCTCTGAAGGGCCTCATCACTGATGAAGATAATAGAATATCTTGGCTACAAGAGATAGAACTACTAGATGAACATTGGAAAGTGGCATTCGATCATCTCCGAGCATATCAAAAGAGGATGTCCAAGAGCTATAATAAGAAACTTATACCAAGGGACTTCCAAGTGGGTGATCTCATCCTGAGAGAGAACCCTAAGAATCAACAACAACAAATCTAGAAGAGAAAATTTGAGCCAAATTGGCTTGGCCTATAAGTTATTATTGTAGTGTTTGGGTTTGGAGCCTATGAACTCTCTACCACTGAAGGAGAACAGCTTAAGGAGCTGATCAATGCTCTGTATCTGAAATGATTCTACAACTAAGACATCTTCCGAATGCTCCATGTACATAGTTCAATTCTAAAAAAATCCTAAAAATTACAAAATGTCCTAAAAAAATCTATTATCCTAGTGAAAACTTGGTAAACAAGCACCTTGATAATACAAAAATAAAAATATAAAATATAAAAATATAAAAAATAAAAAAGTTCCATTGATGAAAACCTGGTAAATAGGTGTCGTGGTAGCAAAAAATAAATTTCTGCCAAGATGGTGAAAACCTGGTAAAGAGGTGCCTCTTGTTCTATAATGCTATACCTATCACAACACCGCTTGGCTCTATATAGTCGCTCTTTGCTTTCTCACTTTCTTTCTTTTAGTTTGCTAGCTCATGCATATACTCTCAATTACCTTCAAGACCCTATTTGAATCTACATGGATTGAAACTAGTCATACTCTAGGGGAAACCTTCCTAGTCTAGGGGGCACAGTCCTATCACTTTTGAAAATCTCTCTCGCATCAGTCACCAGTGGTCCTACTGCATCTACCTATTGATGCCCAACTATCACTGAGATTTCTCTCCTTGAGAATCTCCCTCGCATCAGTCACCAATGGTTCTCACTATGTCTTCCTACTGATACCTAGCTATCACTAAGATCTCTCTCCTTGATGATCTCTCTTGCATCAGTCACTGGTGGTTCTCATTGTGTCTACCTATTGATGCCTAGCTATCACTGAGATTTCTCTCCTTGATGATCTCCCTCGCATCAGTCACCACTGGTTCTCACTACGTCTGTCTACTGTCCTCATACTCATGAGGCTTCTCATGAATGATATATGTCTGATCTAACATCAATCCTCGTAAACTGAAACTAAATTTGAAACTCTCTGAGACATGTTGAGATTTTCTTTTGTATTCTTATCTTTTCTCTTTATCATTCCTTCTTGAGAAATTCGAGGACATCTATCTTCACCAAGAGATTCAAAGATTGGGGGCCCGATCATTTTCTTTACTTTCTATTTGTTGGTTTAGTTCCAATGATCCACAGGATCCATATAAGAGGGGTGTCCACTATGAGAGCCTCTATCTCATGTTAGATGGCCATGTGTAGCTCAACTCCTTTTAGATGGAAACTTTGGTGAGGTTGGTTCTTCTCCTTGTCTGTTTGAGTCACTCTTTTCTGCTACAAGTGAGATCTCAATGCTAGTCCTGTAAAGTGAACGTACAGGTCACTGCAAGCATCCTTAAAATCCTCATCACTCACTTAGAAAAAGGAGGAACTCTCACACGTCTAATGTGTTTTCACACAAGCAACATTTAGGTCATCCTAGCAACTATGCTTTGATGATTATGTTCACTTGCTAAATCAAAAGGAATAGGTGTTCTGGTCATTCTAGCTTCTTGTGCCTCAATGCTTACAGCTCATTCCAACAAATCTAAGAATTGTGTCATATTCATATTATCATGATCACTATGTTAGTGAGGGTTGTATGACATCCTATAACAAAATCTCTATGATGAAAACTATCTAATGAGTCCAACAACCAAGTCCTAGGGATTGCATCTAGCTTAGGTTTGCATTTTCATTCTAGACTTGCATTGCAACAGTGTTTGATGATCATTTCATTACATTCTCCTAGATTTTTATGAGAGAGTTCTCACTTCACGTCTCGGTTTTGTCATGACTGCACAAGTTTTTGGGATCAAAATCAAAATTTGACACTTCTACATAGCTCAAAATTGCAAGACCGACATGATCAAACGCTTGTGCAGTCGACCTTCTAATATCGCATTCTTGCCAGAATCACATCTCATCATTATTTTCTTGACATCTTCAACTTCTTCATCAAAAGTCAACTCAAACCAACTCTAGTCAACCTTGGTCAAACTTGGTCAACCAGACCTCAAAATCACTCTAGGTTGCTTCTGAATCTTCTCGAATCTTCTATAATCTATTCTGAATTCTTCTAGACCTCCAATCCAATCCATATCTGCAACCTATTGATGTTAATCAACTTTATGGCATGTCATCTTTCAATTTCATTCTTGAGGGGGCAGGATGATAGCATCATTGAATCTCATCGAATCAATTCTTGAATTAATCTGATTTGAATCAAAAAGTCCTCATCGTTAGGGGCATCTTTTTGCCTTACATCTTGTCATTGTACTATTAGGTATCTGAGCAATCTAACTTAGATCCCTAAGGATCAAGCTTCATTCTAGAGATGGTTCTCAAAATCTCATTAGGTATCTAAGAAATATAACTTAGATCCTTGAGGATCAAGCTTCATTCTTGAGATGGTTCTCAAAATGTCATTAGGTATTTGAGAAATCTAACTCAAATCCTTGAGGATTAAGCTTCGTTCTAGAGATGGTTCTTAAAATCTCATTAGGTATCTAAGTAATCTAACTCAGATCCCTAAGGATCAAGCTTCATTCTAGAGATGGTTCTCAAAATCTCATTAGGTATTTGAGAAATCTAACTCAAATCCTTGGGAATCAAGCTTCGTTCTGGAGATGGTTCTTGAAATCTCACTATTAGGTATCTGAGCAATCTAACTAAGATCCCTGAGGATCAAGATTTTTTTTGGAGATGGTTCTCAAAATCTCACTACTAGGTATCAGGGCAATTTAACCTCGATCCCTGAAAGTCAAGCTTCATTCTAAAGATGGCTCTCAAAAGATCTTTCTAACCAAAATCAGGGTAATCTAACCTAGATTTTGGGAGACTAAGCTTCGTTCTAGAGATAGTCCTAAAATCTATATCATTTATCATCTGATAGATGGGTATTGGGGAAATCTAACCCTGACTCCTAAAGATTAAGCCTCATTATGGGGACAGTCTCATAAAAGCTGATCACTTAACTGGGGTCTTGGAAATCTAACCTAGACTTCCAAGGGCTTAGCTTTGTTCTGGAGATAATCCTAAAACTCTCATCAATTATCACATCAGACTATTCTTTGAATCAATGCACTGCTCGCACATCAATTCAAAGAGGGACAAAATGTAATACCCCAAAATTGGCACCTTGCAACCCTAACCAATTTGATTGCATTTAGTCTCATTCTATCAATCTTTCTAAATCATCAAAGTCCTATTGTCCTAGGCAATTTTATCTTCCTAATTGACCCTACTTGACTTAGTGTTAAATGCAGAAAACCCTAAATCTACATCAATCACATGTTATATTTAATTCCTAAATATCAACTATAATTGGCTAAATAAACTCTATGATTGATTAATTTAATTACAAAGTCCTAGCACTTTAATTAAATTAAATTCGCCTCTTTTAGTTAAAACACATAAAAAGGAATTAAATAATATTTGGTTTTTAAATAAATATCCTCATTTCAATAATTGAATTTAATTATTTAAATAATTAAGAAAGTTCATTTATGAGGTCATATTGTATTTATTTAATTAGATATTCTTTGCAAAATCCTCTCTTCAGTTCAAAAAAGGAAACTTTGAGTTAACTAGAAATCCAAAAGTGCAACAAATCAGTTAACTGATCCACTCACTCAAAAGCCAAATAGTTGACTGTCTCTCTACAAGAAACTTTCTATTCTAAACTAAACTTCCTTTCAATATCCACCGTTCATCCCATTCAATCTCAACCATCAATTGAACCCGAGATTATATTAAAGAGCTCTCTCATTTCTCATTCAGGGGATGCAACTTTTGAGTATCGAACCTCTGTCAAACTATTACCTCAAGTTGTGTGCATTCAAGCTTTCACTATTTTCTATCTTAATATCATTTCTAGATTAATATCATTCTTAGCTTAAAATGCATTTCATCTTAACTTAGTTTACTTTCATTGTTCTTAGATTACTATTACCCTATTTTTCTACATGCAGAATAATAGACACAAATAGGAAAAGGGTGCATAAGGTACTTCTATTTAACACTATTTTTTTGTTTAGGTGGATTAACATTTTGTTATTGTATTCATATCAGATTTTTATTGTACTCTAAGTATTGATCATGTGTCAAAATTTCAAATTCACAATTGATCATTACATTGTGCATTCATATTGAATGTAATTTACAAATGTTCTTTCATACTTCATATTTCATATCAATAAACAGAGTACAAAGGAAGAATAGAAAGAAGTGATAGAGGTATGATTAGGTCCTTTGCATTGCCTTAAAGTGTCATCTACATATCAAGAGCTGGTTGTCATGTCTCATCTAAGTCCTCTAGTCCTTTGTCTAAGTCTTCATATGTTAGGTTCTAGGTCTTTTAGGGGGTTCATCCCGCGTCATGGTTAAAAGTGTGTTAGATCCAATTGGATCTAAGAAATGCATAAGAATGAAAACATCATACAAGAATCAAATTCTTTTAGAGTTGCATCCATATTTATCTAGTATTTAATGCAATAGCAAAGTGTGCATACACATAAAGTGAAAAGTAGTGTTAAAGGACTGCAGAATAGCATTAAGTTAGTGAGCACACTAGTGGTATGATTGATGCATAAAATTGACCACTGGGTCATGTTCACTAACATAATGCATTTGTTTTGATGTTTTTAAATCTAATCAGAATGGTGCATTGTTCAAAATGGACTGGCTTTCAAATCACAGTCAAGATATATAAGAGGATATAGTGTGATGTTGTTCATATGCTGAATAGGTACTGAAATATCAAGTTCAAGGTCACAGAGGTTTGTTTATGGGTGTCACGAGCCTGTGTTCAAACCCTGTAAACAAGTTTCATTTGTTGGAAATTACATCTAATCCAAGTTGTGTCATATCTAATTCATGGATTTACAATAGAATATCAAAGGATATGCAATCATGCATTATGATCATCACTGTCAAAAGACTAAAGAATGATACAGCTTACGGCATGCTGCCAATGAATGCTTCAAAATGCCAAAGTAAATGATAAGTCACAGTCAAGCACTACTTTCTTGTTAATAACTTTGCAAGATCACAGTTCCATCAATGGTGAGAACTAAAATATCATGGTAACAGAGTGACAAAGCACATACTGATTACTATCAAACAGTGAATGTTGCAACTGAAAGTAAATGATAAATCATAGTTAACACTGAACATAGCATAGAAAGCTCTGAATTTTAGCTTTATAAAGAGGATAGCTGCAAGAAAAGTCCTAATTTTATTACAACAAAGAAAAGCTAATGAATAAGAAAACTTCTTTTTTTTCAACAAGAAAGCTACAAATTAAATGTTCAAGGCCATATGAAACCCCAAGTTGAGTTCAAATGGAGAGAACCCTTCATGTCATAAGAAATGAAATTTTGTGTGTTACATCTTCAGCTATTCAAAGTTGCAATAAGGGGATTAGATCTTATTGGAAATTTGGCTATACTGATGTATATGACTTAATATAGTGAAGTCATTATGGCAACAAAGTCATATAGTAGTTTTGAGTCAGTGCACTTGATGAGAAGATTAGAAATCGGCTAAGTGTTGAAGACTGGACAGTATACAGAGTACCTGAAGCTCAGAGCATCAGCACACGTGCGTATGACCGAGTTATGGTATGTGCCCTAGAAGATAAGTTGGTTAGACTATATTCATGCTTAGTCTATGAGTGCATGATCAGATATGCAAGTATGAGAAAGATACAGATAGTTGAAGTTACATGGCCAGTGTGTGCCAAAGAAGAACAGAGTAAGCAGCTGACTGTTAGCATTTTGAGTTACGGTTATATTCTAATGATGTAAAGGATATGTGCCTATTGTAATTGGGTTGACGACATGTATATATGTTTTTTTGTAAACACACTTGAGCCAATTCAATTGGAAGTTTTGTATGTAATAGGTTTAAGGGCTGACCTAGTTGTTTATTTTGTATGCGCATATAAATATGAGATGCGCCCATTGTAATTAAAATGGAAGTTGAAATAGAGTTGTGATAAGAAAAGTAGAAGTGTGTGAAGAGACTATAAGATGTATTAGAGCTTTGCAAGAGGTCAAAGCATCAGTGCATCAAAGGAACTGATCTGACAAGCAGTGTCACATGGACAGTTCATCCAGCAGATATAGTGTGTATTTGAGATCAGAAGGTTGTAGCCTTCATCACTTGAGCAGTTAGCTCTAGGATAGTGCATCTACTCCCCTAACAGGGACTATTGTAAAAGAACCCTAACAAGTTCTGACCCTTGACAATGTATACTATACTTAATGCATTGTAAAGCAACTCCTAACATGGTTAAGGATCTTCTAACAAGGATCATAAAACACTAGTATAGAATATTAGCGGGTGTCAATTCGCATCGGGGTTTTTACCTATTTGGGTTTCCCCATAACCATATTGGTGTTATGTGTTGATTTCATATTTCATGTTTATGTGGATATTCATTTCAGTACTTAAGCATTTAAGTTCAATTTAAAGATTAAGAGAAAAGATAAAATATAGTGAACAGTGATTCACCCCCCCCCCCCCCTCTCAGTGTTCCCATTCCTAACAATTGGTATCAGAGCTCTAGTCCTCAGCAAAGAATTTTAACCACTTGAGGAGATCATAGACAAAGAAGAAATGAAATATCTGAAAAGAAATCTTGAAGCTGCTCTTGAAGACCTAGATGAATCTGAAAGAGAAACTGAAGAACTAAAGGAAAAACTCAGTGATGCTCAATTAGTCATCAAAAGGCTAAGAAAGGATTTGAAAGAATGCTCTACCAATGATCTAGGGATAATGGTCAAGAAGATGAATGAATAAAATGCATCCTTAAAAGAACAACTTGAAGAATCTGATGATAAGTTGATTAACAATCAAGAAGTCTATGAAGAACAGGTCAAAGAAAACCTTCAACTCAATGAAGAATTAAGGCAAGCAAACATGGAAATCTTGGAGCTAAGAAACAACAAAGAAAGCTTTCTAAATTGAAAGAATTAAAGAATCACATTGAAAAATTACACACCAGTTCTGATTTGATAGAATCTCAGTTGTATGCAAGAAGAGCTAAAGGAGATACTAGTTGCATTGGATACAATGAAGCACAAAATCAGATTGACAACATGCAAGCAAGAAAGAATACACAAAAAGACCCTACTAATGCTAAGAAGACTGAAGATTAAACTAAAGATAATAATGAACCACCTAAGAATGAGTGCAAGCCAGTAGATCATACTTGTTATGCATGTAACAAGCATGGAAATATAGAAAGGAACTGCACAGAGGTAAGACCTTTTAATGGTTACTATTATTGATGTAATAAATTTGGTCATAGAGTTATGAATTGCAAGACAAGTCAGAAGAACAGGACTCAGTATAATCAAAGAAATCATAATTAGTCAAATGTAAGAAGTTCTCAGAATGTTACATGTCAGATATGTAACTATAATGGTGAGTCAGGTAGACAATGTAAAATGGTGACTCGTGTCAATGCACCGAGGAATATAAGGCCTCCAGCCATTTGTCACTCTTGTAACAAGGCTGGACACATCTCAAAGTTTTGCAGAACAAGGTCAGGAAAGCTCTAAAAAGCCTGAAGAACTAGTTTTGGATCCCGAAGGAGAAGTTAATTTTGTGAAAGCTTCAGAGGATGTGAGCTTGATTTGGTTCTATAGAAAAGAAGGACAAGGTTGATGAGTATGTATTGGATGCATCCATAGTGGATGCACCCTCTACATCTGGATGAATGGCCCTCAGGGTCATAGGGGGAGCTAATTTAGCTCTAGACCCCTACATGGATGGTATACTCACTCTTAGAGTATACACCTTTGGACTTAATCTTTTGGATACTAGAGGAACCTTCATGCAAGAGCGCACTAGCTGATTGTTTGCAAAATGAAAGTTAGGAATTTCCTAGTGACAGCTTGGTTTACGCGACAAGCATTAATGGAAGAATTTCTACTTTAAAATACATAGAAGATGGAAGATCTGTCATTGCATTCATATTGAGAGTGATTGGAGAGAAGAAGAGCCCTAGAAATTGATTGAGAAGTATTGAAATTTGATTCATCAAGTGACTTGCTATGCAATTGATCGGTTGCGGAAACCCTAGTTTGTCGCGTTGATTCAGAATCTCTTGGAAACCTTTGAGAAAGTGTTATACAAGTAAGTGATGGCTAATCCTATAGTATTTGATGTTGTAGAGAAGAAAAGATATGTGTTCAAGAGGCATCCATTTAAATCAACACTAGATGACCTAGAAGGGGCATTCTCCCGCATGCCTATGGGCATTATGCATGTCGAGGACATTAGGGCATACATATACTATAAGAAAGAACCAGTAGAATTAGATAGAATAAGGGTGCACATGGAAACTATGCTAAAATTAGACAAAACCTTCATAGATGAGTATGCATAGTGGAATAATCACCCTATAGTGGAGTATGCTATGGCATATGAGTTCTATGAATCAGAATGAGTCAAGATTCTTCTGAGCAGGATTCATGATGACCTATTTTGGATAGGTGAAGTGTAGGTTAGAATTACTAGTGACTTAATTCATGAGATGACAGGCCTCTCAGAGACAGGCGTCATCCTTCAAGTGGGAAAAGATGTGAGGAAGATTTTTTAATAGACTTGCAAGTTAAGGAGTGATATGCATGGAATGACCATAGAGCCTATTCAGCAAGATGACATCAAATTGATGTCTATGATACTTGGATACAGGTTTCAACACACCAGTAGGGTAAACAGTGTGTCTGCGGCCACAATTCTTGCAACCATAAGAATTGTAAATGAGAATGGAGAGTTCAATCTATGTGAAATGTTGCACACAGCTAATTGACAACATCAAGGCAATCAAGCATGATAAGACCAAGATATTTAGATTTGGTTCTTTGATCATTTATATGTACTTTCACATTGTTGGAAAAGTATCTAATTTGTATCTAGACAAATCCATTCCCACAATGCCATAGATATCTCTCAAGGCATGTACTGAGACCACTTTGAAGGACTACATGACACTAGAGTTGAAGACATTTAGAACTAAGATGTAGATGTTGTATAGGATACCAGAGAAGATAGTTGAAAAGTACAAGGATACTATTTGCTTCATGGTTGAGACAAACACAACATGCATGGAGGTAGTTGAACCAAGAACAAATTGGATTCATCCACTAGGATATGAAGTGGAAGAGCCTATTCTAGAGGCTTATGCTCAAGTTCTATTAGCAGCACCTAAAGATCCTAATGAGACAAGATGGGGAACCTATGAGGAGAAAACAAGAGAAGTTGATGCAGTGTTAAACAGCACAGCAACAAAAAGGAAGGTTACTAAGGTTACCTCAAAGATCTTGAGAATTCATGGAGTGTCTCAAGAAGACCTAGACAAAGCAAGGGAACAAAAGATTGCTTTCGAATTAGAGAGCGCAACAATAGCAAAGACTGAATCAGATGATCCTAAGTTTAAGAAGGTGAAGATAGAAAAATTTGATGAACAAAAGGGTAAAACTAATGTTACTCCTTCTGCACCCAAAGAAACCATTGACCTTACTGCTCCTCCTGAGTATAAGGCAATGCCAAAGAGGAAGAAAGAGATCAGCACTGGTCATCCATCCTCAAGAGTAACAATGAACATAAAGAACTCAAAAGCACCTCCTAAAGTAAGTTTCAAACCTAGTCTTAGTGTGCTAAGTGCAAGAATAATTGGTGAGGGAAGAATTGATCAAGTAGGAAAGTTTTATGAAAAATATAGTGAGATAGAAAAATTAGAGATACATGGAATGATAGTCAAACACATGTTGAAGTTCAAGAAGACAGTCTTGGAACTAAAGACCATACTTCCTGATAATGTATGGAATATCTTAGAATTCCAAAAGAGACAGGTCATTGAAGAGGATTTAAGCATAAGGGAAAAGATTCTAGATGATACCCTTCCAGTATGTTTCTTAGAAGAGAAATCTCTATTGTTAGATCTGGTAAAACCACACCTCAGAACCAAGTTAATGACTTTGCACATTATGGACAAGAACTATGAATTAGTTGAAAAAGAAACAGAGAAAGCCTTTGAGAAGGTATTTATGAATAAACACATGTATCCATGTACTGCACCTATAGCTCAAGTACCCTCAAAGGAAGTCAAGGCAGCAGAGCCCACTAATGCATTAGTGACAGGTCCTTAGGACTCAGCGCCTGCAGTTGAAACACAAATAGAGGCAGATAAGTTTGCGCCCACGAAAGAGTCACTAAAGGATAGCACCATTATCATTGATAATGTAGAGATAGTCATGGCAACCACTGAAATTGAATTGGACAAGTTTGAAGAAGCTTTTGTGAGCACACAAGAAGCTGAAATCTTATGCAGTAACACTCCTACTCATCAAGAAGAATTAATGATTTAAGATATGACAAATGTGGAAGAAGAAAAAGAAAAAATAGAAAAAGAAGAAAACAAAGAAAAAGAAAAGATGGAAGAAAAGAAAGAAGAAGAAAAAGAAAAAGAAAAAGAAAAAGAAAAATAAGTAGAGAGAAATGAACCATCAGTTGAAGTGATCAAGGTAAAAGAGGAAGTTATGGACAGTACTCCTATCACTCCACTTCCCTCAGTAGCATTGTTGTCAAGTTTGACACCTGACACAACCAGTTTGGATTCATGGGGAGAAGAACACCTGATTAAGTTCAGCATCCTAGCTATGGAGAAGGCCAAGGTGAAACAATTGATGAGGAATCCCCTCCTTGTAGAATCAGTGAACATCCTGAATAGCTTGTTACCAGTAGACAAGAAAGTGTCCAAGGTACACTCCATTGATGATGTCAGCTCAATGATTTCACAGTTCAAGAATAGTTTCTCTAGCCTGGAAGAATATGCATCCTTAGTTGCAGAGGAGAAGTACTTGAAGAAGAGATTGAGTGAATTGGTTAGCAACTATGCACTTGACCTAAGCTCACTAAAGTTTTGTCAAGCATCTTTGAAGGAGTTTGCAGCAAGAGGCAGAAAAATCATTGCTGACTGTATGAACTAGAGCAAGCTGATTGGTAATCTATACAAGAAGATTCAAAGGTTGAAGCTATGATAGAAAGCATAAGGAAATTAGTGGAAGATCCATCAGTTGATGTGAACATGTGTAATAATGTCTACCAAGGAAAATTGGACAAGATTGAGAAGGCGAAAAAAGAGATGACCAAGATAAGGGCTAGGTAGACTCAGCTAAGGAATGCTTTTGTGCCCTCATTAGACATACTTAATTAGAATATCAAGGAGATCAATGCCACCATGGTAACATATGATCAAGGTCCTAGCATATATTGGGAGAAGATGGAGAAGCTACAATATGCATTATGCACCCATCTACAAATTGTAAATTCTCTGATCACATTTTGGAAGAAGGAGATCCAAAATCTACAAATAGCTTGTCCAGATGTTCTCTCACAATAAGTTTTTGTAGATATAGTTTTGACACACCTTTTTCATTAATGTCAAAGGGGGAGTATGTGTAGAATATGGGTTATAGATATGTATAATGGAGATATAAGACAAAAGTTTTTTGTATTAAGGAACAGTTAGCAACTTGACCATATTCCTTTGTTGCCATTAATAATGAAGGGGGAGATTGTTGGAAAGTTGTCTATACTGATGTATATGACTTAATATAGTGTTTTCATTATGGAAACAAATTCATATAGTAGTTTGGAGTCAGCGCACTTGATGAGAAGATCAGAAATCAGCTAAGTGTTGAAGACTGGACAGTATACAGAGTACCTAAAGCTCAGAGCATTAGCGCACATGCGTATGACCGAGTTATGGTATGCTCCCTAGAAGATAAGTTGGTTAGACTATATTCATGCTTATTCTATGAGTGCGTGATTAGATATGTAAGTATGAGAAAGATACAGACAGTTGAAGTTACACAGCCAATGTGTGCCAGAGAAGAACAGAGTAAGCAGCCAACTGTTAACATTTTGAGTTGCAGTTATATTCTAATGATGTAAAGGCTATGCACCTATTGTAATTAGGTTTTTGACATGTATATATTTTTTTTGTAAACACGCTTGAGCCAATTCAATTGGAAGCATTGTATGTAATAGGTTTAAGGGCTGGCCTAGTTGTTTGTTTTGTATGCGCATATAAATATGAGATGTGCCCATTGTAATTAAAATAGAAGTTGAAATAGAGTTGTGATAAGCATAGAAAAAGTGTGAAAAGAGACTATAAGATGTATTAGAGCTTTGCAAGAGGTCAAAGCATTAGTGCATCAAAGGAACTGATCTGACAAGCAGTGTTACAGGGATAGTTCATCTAGCAGATATAGTGTGTATTTGAGATCAAAAGGTTGTAGCCTTCACCACTTGAGCAGTGAGGTCTAGGATAGTGCATCCACTCCCCTAATAGGGAATATTGTAAAAGACTCCTAACAGGGTCTAACCCTTGAAAAGTTCTACTGTACTTAATGCATTGTAAAGCAACTCCTAATAGGGTTAAGGATCTTCTAACAAGGATCATAAAACACTAGTACAAAATATTAGTGGGTGTCAATTCCCACTAGGGTTTTTACCTATTTGGGTTTCCCCATAACCATATTATTGTTATTTTTTGATTTCATGTTTCATGTTTATGTGGATGTTCATTTTAGTACTTAAGCATTGAAGTTAAGTTTAAAGATTAAGAGAAAAGATAAAATACAATGAACACTGATTCACCCCCCCCCCCTTCTCAGTGTTCCCATTCCTAACAAATCTAAGATCTTTGCAATATAAAGAGATAAGACTAAGCTTTCATCATGAGTATCAATCAAGCCAAGCTTGATTAACAACTAGTAAAAAAAATCCTTATTTTATGATTAGGTCGAGGAAGGTGAACAATAAGAAAATATCCCTAAACTTACGCAAGTAAAGGAGATGAGTAATCTTGAGTTTAAACAACATGATTCATGTGAAAATGAGGAAAAGGAATTAACAGTAATACTTATCTCATACTTTGCAAGAGGGCCCGAGCTATATCTTCAATGAACTGGTTGAATGCCACTTACAATGGCCCGACTTCCACTTGGATCCAGATTTAATGAGCTTTGAAAGCTTTAGTTCAATAATGAAGAACCTGTGTTCTAAGTTTGAGTCATCAATCACGAGCCAAGCTCATATGAGAGCTCACTATTAGAACCTAAGTGATACTTCTGATTAGGCATGAAACTCTCAAAACTGAATGCCAAAGCAAGAAAAGTCCAAATTTCATCTCTCAATAATCACAATCTAATGTAAGCTAGGTTTTCAAGAAGAAAACTCAAGATCAAAGCCATGAGCTCCTAGATAAACTCAACATTCCTGCTTAAGGCCAAGTGTTAGATGCAAAAGGCTTGATCTTTTGGGTATGTGGTAGATATCAAGGCCTGAGCTTTCAATTAAAGGTCAAGTGTTCCTTCTAGCTTGAGATCCAATGTTTGGAGCCCGAGTCCAAGCTCAAACTCGTGTTCAACAAATGAAGTCACAAGTCGAGAACCAAGTCAACCAGCTATAAGGGACACAATCAAATCTTGAGTAGAGTCTCAGTTTAAAAGAAAATTCAAGAGGGTGGAGTTCACTACCAATAAGGTCACAGTTAAACCTGAGACCCCAATCAAGCTAAGCCTCAACATTCATGCTCTACTAAGAAAGTCACAGTCAAGGGTTGATTTCAACATTCACAGTGCGAGTTCATTAGGCAACACAAAGAAAGCTCAAAGTTCAAGGAAAATGCCTAGGTTTTGATAAAGTTTCAAGTCTGGTGCCAGAGGAATAATAAAAACCATTAATATGACTGTATCATCTTAAAATGGAAGTACTTCCATCTTGATAGGTTTAGCACCCTCTTTTAGTATATTTATCATGATATACTTGCATTTAGGATGCATTCTGCTCTTGATTTCTTCATTTTAGGTGAAATTAGGGTTAGGATCCCAAGGATTCTCCTTAATTTCCCTCTTCCATGGCTCTATTGTTTAGGTAGGAATTATAAATAGGTCCTCCTAGCCTTCATCACAATCATCATAGGATTTTGTGCCTCTCCCTAACATTCTATCCTATTCTGGCATCATTTCTAGGTCTCTGGGCATCCCCAGGACCTCCTGTCCCTAATTCTGGAAAGATCTGGATCTTTGGGTCTAAGATGACCTAGACCTTGACCTAGGTTAGATTTGAGGTCATCCCTGACCTAGGTCAAAGTTGAGCTCTTCCCTAACCTAGGTTAGAGATGAGGTCATCTTTGACCTCCTCCTTAATCTGTGCCCCTTTTTTAGATTTGGTCTCGACGGGCCCCGAAATCAATGTTAGGCCCTCAGATCTGAGTGCGGAAAGGTTTTAATTTAAAATTAATTTAATTATTTTCCCTCCTTAGTTAGTTATTGTGATTGGACCATAATTTGAGGTGAAATTTGAATTATGGGTCCTCACATTGCTCTAGGAGCCTCACCTTGAAACCTCTATATAAAGACTCTCATTTACATTCATTTTCACCAAGTGATTTCACACAAGCAATCCTATTGCAAGGAGATTCAAGAAAGCAAGGAATGGTGAAGTGAAGATGCAAGATTGCAAGAGGATGATATAGAAGATCAAGCCATTGTTGATATCAAGCATCTTTGTGAACACACCATTGTGAACACATACTTGGAGCAAGAGAGATCCTTTCTTCCTTGATCCACCATTATCAACTTTCAAGCATTCAAAGATACAATCATGGGGTAGCAATTATGGATTTTGAGTTTGGTAGAAGTACTTTAGCCTTGGGGGCTTGGTATGCTTTTCTATCTCATTCAAATCTATGCATTGTTGTCTCATACATATTCATGCTAGGGTTTTCATCTAGAGGATTAGATCTTGGCATTACACTTTCAATACATACACACACACACACATTCTATTTCAATCAGCTATTCGTGGAGGTGGAGATCACCAAAATGGGTGTTTGACTAAGGCAAAACCCTATATAGCCACCCCAAAAACACCATTTTTTAGATAGTTACAGTCATTGTTTCGAGAATTGGAGGATAGATCTGAGTACCCTTTTTGGAAAACTTTCGAGATCTGCAAACAAAATCAAAGTTGACCTTCAGAATAAAAATATAGCCTTTCACCTTTTATCAGGGTCAAAGACTACCTGCTGCCGAAAAGATGAAAGTTTTCTGGGTTTTCTCTGTCATGGCTTCTTAGTCCCAGATCTGGTTGTAGAATCCTCTAAAACTTCGCACAGGCTTCAGAAAATAGGTATTTCTAAATCTACTTCATGATGAGGTATGTATCTTAACCTAATTAATTTTCAAGTATTTCCAAATTTACTTTACTTATGTTATTCCAATTCAAAACACATTACAAATGAATAGTGTTGAATGATTAGGTGCATTGTTGGGCCTCCATTTTTAACCTATTCAATGATAGTGTACCTACAGTCAATTTTCAGGATTGCTAATGCCACCTATTACATTGCATTGGTGAAATTTTCACTCGGATTGTGAGTTCATAAAGAGGTCATGTTGACCCTTTGTGATTAGCGATGGTTTCTAGGACTTTGGTCTTTAGTCTTAAGTTTAAAAGCTATTTAGTTTGGGCAAGGTTTTAGATATTAAGTTCATCTCAATTATTCCTTTTGTAATATATTGGTATAATCATAAGAGATATATTTTAAAAATACCAATATTAGGGGTTAATTAGGAGTCATTTTTTGCTACTTTTTTGGAGTGACTTTGAGTCTTTTTAGGAGTCTTGGATTTTCGGATTCAGGCTTAGAGGGATACATAATGGACTGATTTTTTCAGTTCTAGGGGTTCAAAGTTCAGGAAAAGGAGGGTTGAGTGAGCATGTTCATTCCTCGATTCCTTTTTTGCATTTTGTAACCATTTAAAGGCTTTTTAAGGATAATAAAGTGGGTTTTCTGATTACATCTATTCTTGAGTATTGAATTGATTCCTATTCTTCTTTTTGCACCAAGTATTTATCAGTTCTACAATAAGGAGGAGTGAGTTATTTTTTGATTCCTCCTTTAGGTTGCAAAATATCCAGACCCTTTTGCAAAGAATGTATGTTTGTTATCAAATTCTTGATGTTTGTGGTGTGTACACTAATAGTGGATTCTAAATAGCCTATACGTCGATCAGTGAATGATAGAGCCAATCTCATGAGTAGTTGTAGCTGTGGATGTCAGTTTCAAGATCCTGATAGATCTGGAGAAAGTTTGGTGTATCACCCCTTTTCACATTTAGTTTTAATTCTTTCTCCCTTTTCTCAATCAAGTTTTCAATCAGGAGGTGATATCCCAAATCAGATAGGAACTGGCTTAGAATCTGGAGATTCCTTCTCATTCAGAGTCCACCTACAGCTCGAGAAGGTTTCCATTGTTAGGATGGAAATGTTAGAGAGCCCTAATGCCTAAGTTAGGATGACATTTCTAAACCTAAATAGTTTTTGGCACACCCGGTGGGACCTGTTCTTCAATGAACTGGTCAAATAGGATTGTATTACTTGTTGGTTCTGGTGTGCTATCAGCAAGATTCAGACTTGAAAGAGGTCACATTTTGAATATATGATGTTCCATGGAGGAAAGTGAGCTAGTTGCAAAGATCAGGAGTTGTTTTCCATCATTTCAAGAGAGTTTCATTCAAGAGAATCATTTTCAGTCCTATCAAGGTCAGCAATCACAATATGATTTTCATCATTCTACAAATGATAATGGTTCACAAAATAGAGATACTACAAGTATGTTGCAGGATTTTCTTATGCAGATTGATCACATGAAGAGGCATCAAGAGGAGCTTTCCTATCAAGCCCATATTCAACATCAAGAAGCATTGGCTCGGTAGGATCAAGATTATAAGAGATATTTAGTGAAGCAATACAAGATCAATGAGGCTAGGAATGAGGCCAAACTTGCAATAGAGTTGGAGGCATAGAAGAAGTTCATGAAGGAGATTTGGAAGCTTAGAATAATGATTTTGAAAAGGAGCTTCAACAAAAACAAGAGCTGATAGTCGCCATGTTTAACAGAGCTCTTGAATTTTAGTTAGAAAAAGAAAAGGAAATAAGATCTCATCAAGAGTTTTAAGAAGAGGTGCAAAGAGATTTAAGAGCTCATGAGGAGTTTCATGAGAAAGAGTTTTACGATCAAGAAAAGAAGATAAGGATCTTGGCTTCTACAGCTGAAACCTACGAGAAAGGCTATCAAATTCAAATTGAAAAGTGTATCCAGCTGGAACAAGAAAAAGAGAGCATTGAACAGAATGTTACTGATAAGCTAAAGGAGGGTTTTTTTGAACAAAATCAGACATGGAAGATATTAGCAAATCAGGATAATTGTGCTAATAAGAGTATACTTCTCCTATAAAAGAGTAGCAAAGATGAAGAAGAAGATCATTTTTGGGATGAGATGGAGCAGTTTTGCTTACATCTTGATGATAAGCCCATACTTCTGGAAAGCACCTACAAGCTACATGAGGTAGTTATTTCCAGCCAACATAATGAAGAGATCAATCAGACTAAAGTGATTTCTTAGGAACCCAAGTCTATGAAGGAGAGCTCCCAATTCACTCTCACACAAGGATGTCCTATCAGGCACTTGGCCAGGATGGAGGCTAACAAAGAAGAACAAGTTGTGCCAACACCTTTGCATGATGTTCTACCAAAAGATGAAGTTGAGAAGGAATTGAATCATCTTGTTGTCCCAATTGATCAAGTAAGATCCTTATCAGTTTGATCCTTGTCAAGAAAATGATCAAATATATCTCATATTCTCATCTCATGATAGCTTTCTAGAAGCATGTGGATTATTGTGAGCTGAAAAGGATGGGAAGTTATTTTTCACAATTAGTGAATGGTTTTGTTTATCTAGACTTCAAGATGGTTAAAATAGGTTAGTTTAAGTTTTCATTTCAATAAGTGCAGTCCAATACTAGGTTTTAGGTTGCATGAGTCTTAGTATAGGTATTTTTTTGTTTCAATAAGATTACATTCATGCATGTTCCAGATATCTAACTCCTTTTTCCCAATGAAAAGGTCTGAGTTCATGTCTAGCAGGCAGACATCCAGCAGAAGTTGCCAAAATTGTTACCCTATTTTTCTACATACAGAATAATAAACATAAATAGGAAAAGGGTGCATAAGGTACTTCCATTTAACATTGTTTTTCAGTTTAGGTGGATTAACATTTTGTTATTGCATTCATATCAGATTTTTATTGTACCCTAAGTATTGATCACATGTCAAAATTTCAAATTCATAATTGATCATTACATTGTGCATTCATATTGAATGTAATTTACAAATGTTCTTTCATACTTCATATTTCATATCAATAAATAGAGTACAAAGGAAGAATAGAAAGAAGTGATAGAGGTATGAGTAGGTCCTTTGCATTGCCTTGAAGTGTCATCTTCATATCAGGAGTTGGTTGTCATGTCTCATCCAAGTCCTCCTGTCTCCTGTTTGAGTCTTCATATGTCAAGTTCTAGGTCTTTTAGGGGGTTCATCCTGCATCATGGTTAAAAGTGTGTTAGATCCAATTGGATCTAAGAAATGCATAAGAATGAAAACATCATAAAATAATCAAATTCTTTTAGAGCTACATCCATATTTATCTGGTATTCAATGCAATAACAAAGTGTGCATACACATAAAGTGAAAAGCATTGTTAAAGGACAACAGAATATCATTAAGTTAGTGAGCACACCAATGGTTTGATTGATGCACAAAATTGACCACTGGGTCATGTTCACTAATGTAATGCATTTGTTTTCATGTTTTTAATGCTAATCAGAGTGGTGCATTATTCAAATGGACTGGCTTTCAGATCACAGTCAATATATAAAAGAGGATACAATGTGTTTTTGTTCATATGCTGAATAGGTGTTGAAATATCAAGTTCAAGTCACAGAGGTTTGTTTATGGGTGTCATGAGCCTGTGCTTGAACCCCGTAAAAAAGTTTCATTTGTTGGAAATTACATCTAATTCAAGTTGTGTCATATCTGATTCATGGATTTACAATAGAATATCAAAGGATATGCATTCATGCATTATGATCCTCACTGTCAAAAGACTAAAGAATGATACAGCTTATGGCATGCTGCCAATGAATGCTTCAAAATGCCAAAGTAAATGATAAGTCATAGTCAAGCACTACTTTCTTGTTAAGAACTTTGCAAGATCACAGTTCCATCAATGGTGGGAACTAAAATATGGTGGTAATAGAGTGAAAAAGCACGTATTGATCGCTATCAAATAGTGAATGTTGTAGCTAAAAGTAAATGATAAATCATAGTTAACACTAATCATAGCATAGAAATCTCTAACTTTTAGCTTTGTAAAGAGGATAGCTACAAGAAAAGTCCTAATTTTATTGCAATAGAGAAAATCTAATGAACAGGAAAACTTCTAGTTTTTCAACAAGAAAGCTACAAATTAAATGTTCAAGGCTGAGTATGAAACCCCAAGTTGAGTTCAAATGGAGAGAACCCTTCATGTCATAAGAAATGAAATTTTTTATGTTACATCTTCAACTATTCAAAGCCACAATAAGGGGATGAGATCTAAGATCTTTTCAATGTAAAGAGATAAGACTAAGCTTTCATCATGGGTATCAGTCAATTTGAGATTGTTAACGGCTAGTAAACAAAGTCCTTATTTTATGATTAGGCCAAGGAAGGTGAATAGCAAGCAAAGGGCCCTAAACTTACGCAAGTAAAGGAGATGAGTAATCTCAAGTTTAAACAACATGATTCATGTAAAAATGAGGAAAAGTAATTAATAGTAATACTTATCTCATACTCTACAAGAGGACCCGAGCTATATCTTCAATGAATCAATTGAATGCCACTCAAAATAGCCTGAATTCCACTTGGATCCAGATTTAATGAGCTTTCAAAGCTTTAGTTCAATAATGAAGAACCTGTGTTCTAAGTTTGAGTCGCTAGTCAAGAGAAAAACTCATCTAAGAGCTCACTATTAGAACCTAAGTGATACTTCTGATTAGGCATGAAACTCTCAAAACTGAGTGCCAGAGCAAGTAAAGTCCAAATTTTAGCTCTCAGTAATCATAGTCTAATGTAAGCTGGGTTTTCAAGCAGCAAACTCAAGATCAAAGTCGTGAGCTCCTAGATAAACTTAGCATTCACGCTTAAGGCCAAGTGTTAGATGCAAAAGGCTTGATCTTTTGGGTATGTGGTAGATATCAAGGCATGAGCTTTCAGTTAAAGGCTGAGTGTTCCTTCTAGCCTGAGATCCAATGTTTGGAGCCCAATTCCAAGCTCAAACTCATGTTCAACAAATGAAGTCACAAGTTGAGAACCAAGTCAAACAGCTATAAGGGACACAGTCACATCCTGAGCAGAGTCTTAGTTTAAAACCAATTCAAGAGGGTGGAGTTCACTACCAATAAGGTCACATTTAAACCTAAGACCCCAATCAAGTTGAGCCTCAACATTCAAGCTCTGCTGTGAAAGTCATAGTCAAGGGTTGAGTTCAACATTCACAGTGCGAGTTCATTAGGCAACACAAAGAAAGCTCAAAGTTTAAGGAAAATGCCCAGGTTTTGAAAAAGTTTCAGGTCTAGTGCCAGAGGAATAATAAAAACCATTAATATGACAGTGTACCTATAGTCATTTTTTGGGATTGCTAATGCCACCTACTACATTGCATTGGCAAAATTTTTGCTTGGATTGTGAGTTCATAAAGAGGTCATGTTGAGCCTTTGTGATTAGCGATGGTTTCTAGGACTTTGGTCTTTAGTCTTAAGTTTAAAAGCTATTTTGTTTGGGCAAGGTTTTAGATATTGAGTTTATCTCAATTATTCCTTTTGTAATATATTGGTATAATCATAAGAGGTATATTTTAAAAATACCAATATTAGGGGTTAATTAGGAGTCATTTTTTGCTACTTTTTTGGAGTGACTTTGAGTCTTTTTAGGAGTTGATTTTAGGAGTCTTGGATTTTCAGATTCAAGCTTAGAGGGATACATAATGGAATAAGTTTTTTAGTTTTAGGGATTTAGAGTTCAGGAAAAGGAGGGTTGAGTGAGCATGTTCATTCCTCGGTTCCTTTTGTGAAATTTTTAACCATTTACAGGTTTTTGAAGGATAATAAAGTAGGTTTTATGATTACATCTATTCTTGAGTATTGAATTGATTCCTATTCTTCTTTCTACATCAAGTGTTTATCAATTCTGCAACAAGGAAAAGTGAGTTATTTTCTGATTCCTCCTCCAGGTTGCAAAATATCCAGAACTTTTTATAGAGAATGTATGTTTGTTAGCAGATTCTTGTTGTTTGTGGTGTGTACCCTAATAGTGGATTCTAAATAGCCTATACATTGATCAATGAATGATAGAGCCAATCTCATGAGTAGTTGTAGCTGTGGATGCTGGTTTGAAGATCCTGATATATCTGGAGCAAGTTTGGTGTATCACCCCTTTTCACATTCAGTTTTAATTATTTCTCCCTTTTCCCAATCAAGTTTTCAATCAAGAGGTGATATCCCAAATCAGATAGGAACTGGCCTAGAATCCATATATTCCTTCTCATTCAGAGTCCACCTACAGCTTGAGAAGGTTTCCATTATTAGGATGGAAATGTCAGAGAGCCCTAATGTTTGAGTTAGGGTGACAATTCTAAACCTAAACAATTACTATTCATTTTAGATTACCCTAGATTAATCTTTTATTTTTATTTTAGCATAATTTCATTTGCATGTTAGCTTAAATCCTCCATTCTAGAGCTAGTCTATGGTTGTTGGACTCTCGATTTTGAGAGCTACTCAAAACCCTACCTAGATAGGAGGAAACAGGTTGAGTCATCCAGCCATGTAGGATGGATGATCCCACATTCATTCTTGTATGTATTTAATGAATAATGACTATATTGAAGTGTATGGCTAAAGAAGAGGCCCACATTTAGCATATACATTTCTAGCACCCACCATGGGGTAGAATATTCAATTTCTAGCCTCATATCTTTTCATTTTCTGTTGAATTTAATATTATGTTCGTACGCCTTTGCCACAAAATCTCACGCAAAATTTTGTATTGTATCGCGCAAAGTTGTGCTTGTATGAGCATTTCCTCACACAAAAAAGGCAATTTATCATGCGGGACAGTGCACTCTCTCACGCGAGATTCAACATCAGTAATCTATGACTTGCAGTCTTCAAATTTTTGTTTCTCTATTTCATCATATTTCTTGTTTTGCTGTAATTTCCTAATATTGTTTTCTGATATAGCTTAACAGTGGGTTGCAGGACGTATGTCGAAGTCTCCCTAAAACATGACTATATACACTTACTGACTGTGTTATTGCAGGATGCTTGCCAAAGAAGTTTTAAACCTACAAAACATTATGTATGCTTCCATGCTTTCTTTATATAGTCTAATTAGGACCTCATTAAAATCTCTTAAGGGTCTTGATAGTAGAGTAGGGTATTAGGCTCTACATTACATGGAGGTGATAACCATGAATGAATCTAAGACCCAAACACTGCTAGAAGGATAGATACCTAGGGGAGCGAGGAAAGGTAACAAATTGATTGACACATCCGCTAGTGAGGGGATTATGCTCTTCTCTCTTTGAGAGAATCAGAAACCCAAAAGCTTTTGGATTTTTTGAGAGAGGAGTAATCTTGATGATGAACATGTCTGGTGTGTTTGGGTAATGTGTAGAGGTAGAGGATTATGCTCTTCTCTCTTTGAGAGAATCAGAAACTCAAACCCTTGAATCCAAACCAAGTCCAAGTCACCTTTAGCGGGCCTACCAGAAGTTGAACCTCAGGGAATGACCCAAGTGGGTACACACCTTTTTTCGGTGATTCCACTCCACTATAATAAAGTTGCTTTTTTGATTGAAAGACTCCAAAACCATGTTAATTTCTTCCTCTTGATCCATGATGTCGAACATCTTGAGGAAGCCCTATCTGTTGTATTGAGTGGCACCGCTCCTAACCCTTCTTGTCGGGGGTGTACACTTGCAAGTGTCGGTGTGGCTATAGGCCCCATCCTTTCTTATGAGGGCATCAGAGGCTATTGTGAATAGAAGCCTATTAAACACTCTTTTAGCTAGTGGCTTACCTGGTTCATCTCTGAAATGGGGCATAATCTTTGCGCAGGGAGGGGGAAGAATCTCTCCCGTAGACTCACCATAGGCATGCACCTGGACATTTGAAGGTGATATATGACACTAGCCCCTACTTTAATGGTAACCTTTGAACATATATTATTGAGTCCTTGGAAACACCAAAAACATGGGCGCCCTCTAGGGGGTGACAATACTGTGTGAGGTGAACGCATGCACATAAGTTGTGAGGCATGAATTTTGTCTTCTCTACCATTTTCTTTGTAGGGATAAATGAGTGTTTGTTTTGAGTCTTAAAGATTCCAACATGTTCAAATTTGTCAAGAATCCCATGACTCTTCTGAGTTGCTTTGTCCTCGATGGAACTATTTTTTACTACTGATTGTATCACAACTAATTGCTAGTCCAAAACTTTTTGCTTCTTAACGATTGATTCCAAACATTCACATTGAAACTTGTTATTCTAAAACTATCCTAAATCAATCTGTAAACTGAATATTCTATCAAAAAATAGTCTGAGTTGTATCTTGTAACCTATTATGTCTCAAAAAATGATCCATACTATCAATTTATGTGTTTCCTTGACTAGTTTTCTACACAGTTTCAAGCAAGATTTTGCATTGTTCTACACTTTTCCACTCAAGATTCTAGATTCTCACGTGAGGTTGTACCCCACCTCTGTCAAATTTTCTATTAGACTTCTGTCATATTTTTTACACAAAATTGTACATCTTCGCACCACTGCTAGTGTGTCTTCACGTGAGCCTAGCATATCTTTGCACGAGATTGTATTTCCTTGTGCAACACTGTACCATTTCTGTCAAAATAGTGAGCTATTTCCCATCTTCTGGTTGTCTTTCTGCTTGGTTTGGTTCTTATTTATGGTCTATCTGTGTGTCTTCCTGCATGTACATAGTTTGAAACTAGATGTCTCAGGCTAAGAACTACACGATGATCGCTTGAACTTACCTTGTCTCTCTGCACCTAAGAAGAATGTAGAATGGAGAATGTGTATAGATTCCATAGCAACCAACAAGATAATAGTGAAATATAGGTTTCCTATACTAAGAATGGATGACATAATGGATAGTTTGACTGGAGAAAAGTATATTAACAAAATTGATTTGAAAAGTGGATATCACCATATTAGAATTAGAGAAGGTGATGAGTGGAAGACTACTTTTAAGACAAAAGAAGGTTTGTATGAGTGGTTGGTTATGCCTTTTGGTTTAACTAATGCACCAAGTACTTTTATGAGATTCATGAATGAATTTTTAAAGAAATTCTTAGGTAAATTTATGATTGTATACCTAGATGATATTCTAATATTAAGAAAGACCATAGAAGAGCATTTGTTGCATGTTAAACAAGTATTGCAGAGATTGAAAGAATAAAAGTTGCTAATAAACCTGAAAAAGTGTTCATTCATGAAAGAGGAGATTGCGTATTTGGGATTTATGATTTCAGTTGATGGTTTGAAAATGGATCCTGAAAAGGTTGAAGCTATTTTGAATTGGACTACACCTAAGAATGCTAGTGAGGTAAGATCATTTCATGGTTTGGAAATTTTTTACTAAAAATTCATTAGGAATTTTAGTTCAACTTGTAATGCTATGACTAAGACTATGAGAGGAGATAAAAGAGAATTTAAGTGGACACATGTAGCTGATAAAAGTTTTGAGACTTCGAAGCAAAAGGTTGTTGAATTGCCTGTGTTAGCATTGCCTGATTTCAATAAGGTATTTCAAGTTGAATGTGATGCAAGTGGTAGTCCAATAGGAGCTACATTGAGTTAAGAAGGTAAACATGTTGCTTTCTTTAGTGAAAAGTTGAATGATGCAAAAAGGAAATATTATGTGTATGATCAATAATTATATGCTATTGTTCAAGCCCTAAAGAAATAGAGACATTATTTAATACCGAGTGAATTTGTGTTGTATACCGATCATAAAGCTTTACAATATTTAGGTAGTCAGAATAAGTTGAATCAGAGACATATGAAATGGGTTGAATATTTGTAGAGTTATACATTTGTGATAAAACATAAGAGTGGAGTCACTAACCGAGTTGTTGATGCATTGAGTAGAAGATCTTTGATGACAGAGATGCAAATTAAAGTTCTTGGTTTTGATGGCATGAGAGATTCATATGAATTTGATCCTGATTTTTCTGAGCCATGGAGAAAGTGCAAAGCACCTATTCAAGATCAACTGAGTACTAAATGGGAAGACTATTTCATTCAAGGAGGTATGTTGTTTAAAGGTATTCAGTTGTGTATACCGAGAGGATCAATGAGAACTAATTTGATAAAGGAGAAATATAGTAGTGGTTTGGTTGGACACTTTGGTATTGACAAGATATTGAATTTTCTTAAGGAGAAATACTTTTGGCCACAGTTGTATAAGGATGTTCAAAAATTTGTGAAAAGTTGTGGAATTTGTCAAGTTGCAAAGGGAGTAAGTCAAAATACTAGATTGTATACACCGATTTTTGTTCCTGATAAACCTTGGATTGATATCAGTATGGATTTTGTTCTTGGCTTACCAAAGACAATAAGAGGTAATGATTATATATTTGTTATTGTGGATAGATTTTCTAAAATGGCATATTTTATACCCTGTAGAAAGACATCAGATGTAGTATATATAGCATATCTTTTCTTTAAGGAAATTGTTAGATTACATGGATTACCGAGGAGTATCATCTCTAACTAAGACAGTAAATTTGTTGGATACTTTTGGAAGACTCTCTGGAGAAAGTTTGGCACTGAGTTGAAGTATAGTTCTACATTTCACCCACAAAATGATGGACAAACAAAAGTTGTGAATATAAGCTTGGGTAATCTTTTGAGATGTTTAGTTGGAGACACACCGAGTAATTGAGATTCTGTGTGGCACAAGCTATTGGCAAGTTGGCTATACTATTATATATGACTTAGTATAGTGTTTTCATTATGGCAACAAAGTCATATAGTAGTTTGGAGTCAACGCACTTGATGAGAAGATCAGAAATCAGTTAAGTGTTGAAGACTGGACAGTGTACAGAGTACCTAAAGCTCAGAGCATCAGCGCACATGCGTATGACCGAGTTATGGTGTCCACCCTAGAAGATAAGTTGGTTAGACTATATTCATGCTTAGTCTATGAGAGCATGATCAAATATGCAAGTATGCCAAAGTTACAAATAGTTGAAGTTACACAACCAGTATGTGCCAGAGAAGAACAGAGTAAGCAACCGACTATTAGCATTTTGATTTGTGGTTATATTCTAATGTTGTAAAGGCTATGCACCTATTGTAATTAGGTTTTCAACATGTAAATATGTTTTTTTGTAAACACGCTTGAGCCAATTCAATTGGAAGCACTGTATGTAATCGGTTAAAGGGACGACCTAGTTATTTGTTTTGTATGCGCATATAAATATGAGATGCACCCATTTTAATTGGGATGGATGTTGACATAAAGTTGTGATAAGGAGAGAAGAAGTTTGTGAAGAGACTATAAGATGTATTAGAGCTTTGTAAGAGGTCAAAGCATCAGCGCATCAAAGGAACTAATCTGACAAGTAGTGTCACAGTGACAGTTCATCCAGCATATATAGTGTGTATCTGAGATCAGAAGGTTGTAGCCTTCACCACTTGAGCAGTGAGCTCTAGGACAATGCGTCCACACCCCTAATAGGGTTTACAATAAAATAATCCTAACAGGGTCCGACCCTTGACAAGGTCTATTGTACTTAATGCATTGTAAAGAAACTCCTAACAGGGTTAAGGATCTTCTAACAAGGATCATAAAACACTAGTACAGAATATTAGTGGGTGTCAATTCCCATCGAGGTTTTTACCTATTTGGGTTTCCCCATAACCATATTGGTGTTATGTGTTGATTTCATGTTTCATGTTTATGTGGATGTTCATTTCAATACTTAAGCATTTAAGTTCATTTTAAAGATTAAGTGAAAAGATAAAATATAGTGAACACTGATTCACCCCCCCCCCCCTTCTCAGTGTTCCCATTCCTCACAATTGGTATTAGAGCTTTGGTCCTCAGCAAATAAGTTTAACCACTTGAGGAGATCATGGACAAAGAAGAAATGAAACATTTGAAAAGAAATCTTGAAGCTGCTCTTGAAGACCTGGACAAATCTGAAAGAGAAATCAAAGAACTAAAGGAAAAACTCAGTGATGCTAAATTGGTCATCAAAAGGCTAAGAAAGGATTTGAAAGAATGCTCTACCAGTGACCTAGGGATAATGGTCAAGAAGATGAATGAAGAAAATGCATCCTTGAAAGAACAGCTTGAAGAATTTGATGATAAGTTGATTAACAATTAGTAAGTCTATGATGAACAGATCAAAGAGAACCTTCAACTAAATGAAGAATTGAGGCAAGCAAACATGGAAATCTTGGAGCTAAGGAACAACAAAGAAAGCTTGGAATCTAAATTGAAAGATACTAAGCATCACATTGATAAATTACACACCAGTTCTTATTTGATAGAATCTCAGTTGTATGCAAGAAGAGCTAAAGGAGATAATAGCTGCATTGGATACAATGAAGCACAAAATTAGATTGACAACATGCGAGCAAGAATGAAAGCACCAGAAGGCACCTCAGATGATAAGGAGACTGGAAGTCAGACTAAGGATCATATTAAACCACCTAAGAATGAGCACAAGCTAGTAGATTGCACTTGTTATACATGTAACAAGCATGGACATATAGCAAGAAACTGTATAGAGGTAAGACCTTTTAATGGTTACTGTTATTCATGCAATAAATTTGGTCATAGAGCTATGAATTGCAAGACAAGTCAGAAGAATAGGATTCATTATAATCAAAGAAATCATAATCAGTCAAATGTAAGAAGTTCTCAGAATGTTACATGTCAGATATGTAACTATAATGGTCACTCTGCTAGACAATGTAAAATGGTGACTCATGTCAATGCATCGAGTAATATAAGGCCTCCAGTCATTGTCACTCTTGTAACAAGGTTGGACACATCTCAAAGTTTTTCAGATCAAGAATGCAAGGTTAGGAAAGCCCTAAAAGGCCTAAAGAACTAGTATTGGATCTCGGAGGAGAAGTAAATTTTGTGAAAGCTTCAGAGGATGTGAGCTTGATTTGGTCAGAAGAAAAGAAGGACAAGTTTGATGAGTATGTATTGGATGCATCCATAGTGGACGCACCCTCTACATCTGGATGAATGGCCCTCGGGGTCATAGGGGGAGCTAATTTATCTCTATCCCCTTGCGCGACTGGTATACTCACTCTCAGAGTATGCGCCTTTGGACTTAAGCTTTTGGAGGCTAGTAGAACCGATGTGCAAGACCACCTAGTTGATTGTTTGCAAAATTCATGATGACCTATTTTGGATAGGTGAAGTATCGGTCTAAATTACTAGTGACCTAATTCATGAGATGATAGGCCTCTCTAAGATAGGTGTCATTCTTCCAGCAGGCAAGGATGTAAGGAAGCTTGTTGAGCAAACTCTCAAGTCAAGAAGTGATAGGCGCATAATGACCATTGAGCCTATTGAGCAAGATGACATCAAATTGATGTCCATGATACTAGGTTACAGGTTCCAACACACCATCAGGGTGAATAGTGTGTCTATGACCACAATTCTTGCAGCCATAAGACTTGTGAAAGAAAATGGAGAGTTCAACTTGTGCAAAATCCTGCGCACACAACTAATTGATAACATTAAGGAAATCAAGCATGATAAGACCAAGATATTTAGATTTGGGTCTTTGATCATATACATGTACTTCCATATTGTTGGAAAGGTATCTGATTTGTATCTAGAGAAATCCATTCCCACAATACCATAGATATCTCTCAAGGCATGTATTGAGAGCACTTTTAAGGACTACATGACATTAGAGTTGAAGACATTTAGGGTTAAAATGCAGATGAGGTACATGATACCAGAGAACATTGTTGAGAAATACAAGGATACTATTTGCTTCATGGTTGAGAATGACACAACATGCATGGAGGCAGTTGAACCAAGAACAAAGTGGATTCATCCACTAGGATATGAAGTGGAAGAGCTTATTCTAGAAGCATATGCACAAGTATTGCTTTCAGCCCCTAAAGACCCTAATGAGCCAAGATGGGGAACCTATGTAGAGAAAACAAGAGAAGTTGATGTAGTTTTGAACAGTGCAAAAACTAAAAGAAAGGTTGCCAAAGTCACCTCAGAGATCTTGAGAATTCATGAAGTGTCTCAAGTAGACCTAGACAAAGCAAGGGAACAAAAGATTACTTTGGAAATTGAGAGCGCAGTAACAAAAAAGACTGAATTAGATGATCCTAAGTTGAAGAAGGTGAAGATAGAAAAATCTAATGTTTAGAAGGGTAAAACTATTGTTACTCCTTCAGCGCCTGAGGAAACCATTGACCTTACTACTCCTCCTAAGTATAAGGCAATGCCTAAGAGGAAGAAAGACATTAGTACTGGTCATCCATCCTCGAGAGTAACAAGAAACATAAGGAACACTCAAGAACCTCTTGAAGTAAGTTTCAAACCTAGTCTGAGTGTGTTAAGCACAAGAATTATTGATGAAGGAAGAATTGATCAAGTAGGAAAGTTCTATGAGAAATACAACGAGATTGAAAAATCAGAGATACATGGAATGATTGTCAAACATATGTTAAAGTTTAAGAAGACAGTCTTAGAATTGAAGACTATGATTCTTGATAATGTATGGAATATCTTAGAGTTCCAAAAGAGATAGGATATTGAAGAAGATCTAAGGATAAGAGAAAATATTTTAGATGAAACCCTTCCAGTATGCGAGCTAGAAGAGAAAAATTTATTGTTAGATCTGGTGAAGCCTCACCTTAGGACCAAGATAAGAACATTGAATATAATAAATAAAAACTTTGAGTTAGTTGCCAAGGAAACAGACAAAGCCTTTGAGAAGGTCTTTATGAATAGGCACATGTATCCACCTACTACGTCCATAGCTCAAGTACCCTCAAAGGAAGTCAAGGTGGTAGAGCCCACTAATGCATTAGTGACAGGTCCTCAAGACTCAGCGCCTGCATTTGAAACATAAATAGAGGTAGATAAGTCTGGGCCCATGACAAAGTCACTAAAGGATAGCACCATTATCATTGATAATGTAGAGATAGCCATGGCGGCCATTGACACTGAGTTGGACAATTTTGAAGAGGCATTTGTGAGTACTCGAGAGGTTGAGACTCTATGTGGTAACTCCACTCCCAATCAAGAAGAAGTATTGATTAAGGATATAACAAATGAAGAAGAAAAGAAAGAAGAACAAACAAAAAAAGAAGAAAAAAAACAAAAAGAAGTAGAGAGAAAAGAAAATGAACCAATAACAATAATAGTCAAAGAGGAAGTTATGGACAGTAATCCTATCACTCCACTTCCCTCAGTAGCATTGTTGTCAAGTTTAACACCTGACACGACCAGTTTGGACTCTTGGGGAGAAGAATACCTAATCAAGTTCAAGGTCTTAGCTATGGAGAAAGCCAAGGAGAAATAGGTGATGAGAAATCCCCTCCTTATAGAATGAGTAAACATCTTGAACAACTTGTTACCAGCAGACAAGAAAGTGTCTAAGGTACACTCCATTGATGATGTGAGCACAGTCATTTCATAGTTCAAGAGTAATTTCTCTAGCCTAGAAGAATTTGCATCCCTAGTTACAGAAGATAAATATTTGAAGAAGAGGCTCAGTGAATTGGTTAGCAATTTTGCACTTGACCTGAGCTCAGTAAAGGATGGTCAAGCATCCCTGAAGGAGTTTGCACCAAAAGGTAGAAAGATTATTACTGACTGTATAAACCCAGACAAGTTGACTAGTGATCTATATAAGAAGATACAAGAAGTAGAAGCTATGATAGACAGCATAAGGAAATCAGTAGAAGATCCATCCATTGACGTGAACATGAGTAACAATGTCTACCAATGACAGTTAGATAAAATTAAGAAGGCATAAAAGGAGATGTCCAAGATAAGGGCTAGGCAGACTCAGCTAAGGAATGCTCTTGTACCCTCATTAGACATACTTAATTAGAATATCAAGGAGATCGATGCCACCATGGTGACATATGATCAAGGTCCTAGCAATTTGGAGAAGATGGAGAAGCTACAGTATGCATTATGTGCCCATCTACAGATTGTAAACTCATTGATCACATTTTGGAAGAAGGAGATCCAAAACCTATAGATAGCATATCCGGATGTTCTCTCATAGTAAGTAGTTGTATATACAATTTTGAAGCACCTTTTTCATTAATGTCAAAAGGGAGTATGTATAGAATATGGTTATAGATATGTATGAGGGAGATTAAGACAAAAGTTTTTT
Source organism: Chamaecyparis obtusa (assembly GCA_027943335.1). NCBI lineage: Eukaryota > Viridiplantae > Streptophyta > Pinopsida > Cupressales > Cupressaceae > Chamaecyparis > Chamaecyparis obtusa. Next base: position 511,489 of record BSBK01001449.1, read on the forward strand.
GTATTAAGGAATAGTTAGCAACTTGGCCATATTCCTTTGTTGCCATCAATGACAAAGGGGGAGATTGTTGGCAAGTTGGCTATACTAGTGTATATGACCTAGTATAGTGTTTTCATTATGGCAACAAATTCATATAGTAGTTTGGAGTCAGCGCACTTGATGAGAAGATCAGAAATCAGTTAAGTGTTGAAGACTGGACAGTGTACAGAGTACCTAAAGCTCAAAGCATTAGCACACATGTGTATGACCGAGTTATGGTGTGCACCCTAGAAGATAAGTTGGTTAGACTATATTCATGCTTAGTCTATGAGCGCATGATGAGATATGAAAGTATGCCAAATTTACAGACAGTTGAAGTTACATAGCCAGTATGTGCTAGAGAAGAACAGAGTAAGCAACCAACTGTTAGCATTTTTATTTGTGGTTATATTCTAATGTTGTAAAGGCTATGCACCTATTGTAATTAGGTTGCCAACATGTAAATATGTTTTTTTGTAAACATGCTTGAGCCGATTTAATTGGAGGTGTTGTATGTAATCGGTTAAAGGGCCGACCTAGTTATTTGTTTTGTATGTGCATATAAATATGAGATGCGCCCATTGTAATTGGGATGGATGTTGACATAGAGTTGTGATAAGTAGAGCAGAAGTGTGCAAATAGACTATAAGATGTATTAGAGCTTTGCAAGAGATCAAAGAATTAGTGCATCAAAGGAACTAATCTAAAAAGCAGTGTCACAGTGATAGTTCATCTAGCAAATATAGTGTGTATCTAAGATCAGAAGGTTGTAGCCTTCACCACTTGAGCAGTGAGCTCTAGGATAGTGCGTCCACACCCCTAACAGGGTTTATTTTAAAAGACTCCTAACAGGGTCCGACCCTTGACAAGGTCTACTATACTTAATGCATTGTAAAGAAACTCCTAATAGGGTTAAGGATCTTCTAACAAGGATCATAAAACACTAGTATAGAATATTAGTGGGTGTCAATTCCCACCAGGAGTTTTACCTATTTGGGTTTCCTTGTAACCATATTGGTGTTATGTGTTGATTTCATGTTTCATGTTTATGTGGATGTTCATTTTAGTACTTAAGCATTTAAGTTCAATTTAAAGATTAAGTGAAAAGATAAAATATAGTGAACACTGGTTCACCCCCCCCCTCTTAGTGTTCCCATTCCCAACAGAAGAATAGTTTGCATAAGATAATTTAGTGGATAGGAGTACTAGGAAAACACCTTTTGAGATTGTAAATGACATACAATGGAGAGGTATATCAGATTTGAGAGATATTGCTAATGAAGAAAAGAGAAGTGTTGAAGGATTAAAGTTTGTTGAGTTCATGAAGACATTGCATGAAGATGTGAAACATAAGTTGGAGAAAAGTAATCAGAAACACAAAGATAGAGTTGATAGATCAAGAAGACATAAGACTTTTGAAGTTGGTGATGAAGTAATGGTTCATTTGAAGAAAGGCAGATTTCCTATTGGAACATATGGAAAGTTGAAAATGAAGAAGTTTGGTCCTTGCAAGATTTTGAGAAAATTTGACAGTGGAAATGCTTATGAGATTGAGTTACCTGATAACATGGATATATCACCTATATTTAGCATTGTTGATTTATATGAGTGCCATGAATTGGATGAAGAAATTATAGTACCAAATGATTATCCTAAGAAATAGACAGAAGAAGTTGAGCGGATTTTGGAACAAAGAGTTGGCAGAAGCACAAGAGGAAAATAATATATGGAATATCTGGTAAAGTGGAAGAATAGACCGATTGAAGGTAGTTTGTGGATTTCACAATCTGAGTTGGATTCAACTCAGGTTGTACCTACTGCACGATTCAGAGAATCATTTCAAATAACCCTAGGTGTCTGATGTAGGAGCATCTCAGGTCCTTGGCAATCCCATGTCACCAAAAACAAGTTTGAGTTTTCCTGTGTTGCTCAGTTCTTGCTTTGACAGAGTTGGCTCGATAGTTTCTTGGTTCTTTCATTAATCAAGTTGGTCGCTTAATTCCTTGACACTTGGTTATCTTTTCTTGGCGCTCGATTTTCCTTTCTTATCGAGTTGTTTGTTTTAGTTTTTTTTTTAGGTCAACTTGTGCACTTAATTATGGTTGCATATTTAATGTTGGTATCTATCATTGGGAAGCGTGTGGACCTAGATCTAGTCATTCCTTTCATTAATGGTGGATTTGAATGTCGACTTGTTCGGTAGCCTCTTGTATATATTGTGGTTATTGGTTGTAGTTTAGAGATAAGTTTTTGATAGGAGATAGAAGTTAGAATATTGAAAATAGTTTTTGAATCCTCGCATGTTGGAGGACTGTTGTAATTGAATTGTAATATCTGGCCCTAATCGGGAAGGCCTTACAACCTAGCATGTATGAATCTATTTGATGAAATATAAGGATCTGATCTACATTCTCTCTCTCATTTTGTGTGTTGTTGCTTCTGTGTGTGATCTCTGCAAGGTAGATCTGGATTAGATTGTGCCTTTGGCCCCTATCCTCCTCTACCCCTGCACCATCATCCTAACTTTCTTCCCTTGTAAATTGAGTCAGAGGAGGGGTAAATGATGAAGTATATGTACTTATAGCTTGTGTTGTAGCTGGTTGATCTCAAGTAATATATTTGAAACAAAGAATAGCTTCATAATTGGAGATGTAAAATTCATTGAGACCAAGTTCATCCCTACGATCAGTTTCCTTTTGTAACCTCTCTCTTTCTATAGTAGTAGATCCAAAGGCACCTCTTCTTCTTCTTGTTCCTCATCCTCTTCTTCTAGGAGTGTCTTAAGTTAAGGAGACACTAAATCTCTCATCCTTTTGTATACTTTCCCTTTTATTTGTGTTTCCACACCTTTAGGGTCATGAACTCTTATGGTTGGAATCTTCCTTTGGCTGGAATTAGATGATGGTTCAGGAGCTTATGATGGTACATCAATTTTTGTGGATCCTCTGCTTATTGGGTCCCTTGTTCAATTAAAGAAGGAAAATTATCATATTTTATTTTACTTTTGTCTGTCCTTTGTTCTGAAGGACTGTAGGTAGTAGGCCTTGCATTTCTATAAACTATTTTCAACCTTATGGGATTTGTTTCTTTGAAAGTAGGAATATTCATTTTCTTACCTTTCCCTATTTCCACCTTGGAAGGTGGGTCTATTTGGGGTTTCATTAGCACCGGGTCAAGACTAAAAGGCTTATGTATCCACTTCATTGTTAAGTCAATTATATGCCTAGCTTGATGTTTAATATCATCATTTTCATCTCTATGGACCTCAACATTTAGAATTGCATTAGTGTACACCTTGTCTTTATTGTAAATGGAATCAAGGATATCTTTTGTGTCTTTATCCCAAACCTTCAGAGGATTATGGACTTCAATTACCTTTTGTGCCAGCTCTAAATCCATTCTACAATGATCTCTGATCCTTAACTCGTAATCATCTACATAGTTCATCCAATGATCTTCTAGATGGGGTTCATGTTTGTAAAACTTGCCAGTAATGTGGCTGAAGGTTCCAATTGGATCAAACCTTGGCCTTATCAAATAAAATTCTTGTAATGGAAACTCATATCATTCTAGTGCTATTGATTTGTAGATCTTAATATCTTGGAGTGTGTGGGCCCCACTAGAAATAGGGAAGTCCAAATAATGCTTCTTCTTAGTCTTGATTACCTCATAGGCATCTACTAACTGTATGCCCATTTCCAGCAACACAATTGTATCTAATGGGTAGCGTGGAAACCTCTTGGGACTAATGGTACTCCTAGCAACCTAGATATAAGTAAAGGTTCCACACTGAATATAATAAGCCCCTAGGGCTTGAACCTTGGCAAGAGTTTCTTCTAAAAGCCTCTTGGCATAGTCCCATTCAATGGTCCTGATAATTGCAAATATGAAAGAGTCATTTACAGTCATGTACTCTAGACTATCATCCTTCAAATTTTCCTTCTTTACCAGTTGAGGGTATATGGTTTATAACCAAGTGTTTTGATCATTAAATGACCCTATCTTAGTGAGCTCTAGATAATCAGCTCTGGTAGTGAGGAGATATAAAATATAGGAAGTCATAAAAAACTTGGGGTCATGCTCTAATTGTCTCAATTGTAGGTCCAAGTTCTCACTTAATATTTTCCCCCAATCAATTCTGGCCTTTCTCCCTTTTATATTTTCTATGATATGGATCATCCATGGTTCTAACTGATGTTCTTTGGGAAGACCATTTTGTTGGATATTGCTAATGCATGGGGAGGTGATTGAGACATTTAATATGTTTAATCACTACGTTACTGAATAGGCACTCATACTATTGTCATCTATGTTTTATCATTGATGTCAACATATGTTTTAGTGAGGAGAACAGGCTAGTTATCATAGTGTACGGACACTGTACAGATGTTTCAGATGTTGCGAAGATAGATGAGAGTTCAGGAAGGTGTTGTGATCTTATATCCAAGATCACATCATGTAATGTTTCATATTGGATGAGTTACAAATGTTTTGGTGAAGACTGGTCACTGGACTGTGACAGTGAGAAATGCCAAAGTTAGTCTCTATGTTTCTGGTATATCTTCCAGATGATGTGGATTCAAAGTATGCGAGTTTGAGGGATGACATACAAGATACTGAAGGATTTTTATTGGTCAGTGTAAGGTACAGATTGATTGGTGACGTCAGTTGTGGCATGTGTTATGGAAAAGACTTATTTGGAAGCCGACTCAAGAGATGTAGTGTGCATTTTGTTTTGCAAATGTAAATTAAGGATGTTGGTCCTTAATTTTTGTAATACAATCATTTTATACTTGTTATAGATACTGCATATATCTTAACAAGGGTCTATGTAATTATTTGTAATTAGGAAAGGCTTATGAGCTGACCTGTTCACGAGAATTGTAATAAGGTATAAATGAAATGTATTTTCTTTGGAAAAGATATGGATGGGAAAAAGGTGATATAAAGAAGTGGTAAATGCTACAAGCTTGTGTCTCCTATATGTAGAGAAAAGGTTGACTGGTGGAATTAATTGGAACTGATCAAGCAAAGACAATTGTCAAATAGTTCAAAAATATTGTGTATTTCTTCATATACACTTGTGTTGCGAACAGTCAGTTCTGAAGGTGGATTTAACCTTCTTTGGGTAGTGAGCCCTCCCTTTCTTCTTGACTCCTAAGAGGGTATGTCCTCTAACAAGGACTATGTACTATAGTGTTTCAATAAGCTCCTAACAGGGCTAAATCTTCTAACAAGGATACTATACTCTCAGTACATCATTTGTGGGTGCTAATTCCCATCAGGGTTTTTACCTTTAACAGGGTTTCCCCGAGACCAAAATATTGTGTTATTGTGTTGGCATTCATTATTTTCATTAGATCTGATATTGCTGCTACTTAAAGTTTAAAGTTTAATAATCTTCCATACAACTAATTCACCCCCCTTCTTAGTTGTATTATGGACTATTATTCTAACAATTGGTATCAAAGCTTGTGGTCCTCAGAGAGAAAGCTTAACAGATTGAGGTGATCTTGGAGATGGCACTCTATAGGAAGGATGGTCCAAAATTTGATCTTGAAAAATTTGACAGTTGGAAGAACAAGATGCAAACTCATCTGCTATGTTTAGGCATCGACTATTGGTTGATCACAAAGAATAAGGTGGCTATAAAGACTGAGAGTGATTTTCCATCAGCTACTAATGATGAAAAGAAGGTATTATCATACAACATGGTCGCAAGGGAAGCATAGATAAGTGCACTATCTAAAGGTGAGTTTACTGAACTTAAAGACTTGGATTCTACATATGAGATTTGGAGAAGATTAGAGGCATTATATGAATGAGACAAATATACCAAGCAAGTGAAGTTATAGAACTGGAAAACAAAGATGGAGAAGCTACAAATGAAGGATGATGAAAGAATTAGGGCTTATGTTCAAAGGGTTACAGAAGTTGTGGTTGGAATAAAAAATTGTGGAGGCACTTATGATGAAGAAGAACTTGTTGCGAAGATCCTTAGATCATTGACACCTATATACAAGTTCAAGGCTATGTCTATTTAAGAGACTATGTTATACCCTTAACTCCAAACTTTAGTAGAGAGATGTTGATTGCAAAGCTAACTACCTTTGAGGCTGTTAAAATGGGAGATTCAGTACCTAAAGTAGAATCTGCATTCAAGGCATCTGCACATAATAAAATTTCTGCACTTCCAAGCACCAGCAGTGAAGACCTTAAAGAAGAGCTTGGTGAGTATGCTGAGGAATGGGAACAGATAATGGCAGAAGAAAGAAAGATGGATGAACTTGTTGCACTGATTGCTAGAAGAGAAAAGAGAGGTAAGGGAAAATTTGAAGAGAAGTTACCCTTGAAATGTTTTTCATGTAATAAGGTAGGTCATTTTGCATCTAGATGTCCTACAGGAGTTCCTAAGTACAAACCTAATTTTTCCAAGCTTAAAAGGGATAAAGAATGTTATTATGCTAGTGAAGACATTTCTGATGATGATGATTTAGATTATGAAGAGATTGGATTTGTTGCTATTAGAGATGAACTAGTGCATGAGGAAAATGATTTAGTATCTCATGTTGACAAGAAAACTAAATGGATTATAGACAATGGTTGTTCACATCATATGATTGGAGATAGAAATAGGTTTGTTAAGTTAGTAAAGTATGATGGTGGTGTTGTGAGATTCAGAGACAGTCTTCCTAAACAAATCATAGGTGTAGGATCCATTACTTTGGATGGAAAGACTAATACAAATAATGTGCTTCTTGTTGATGGACTAAAACATAACTTGTTGAGTGTTGGATGGCTAATGGATAAAGAGTTTCAATTAAGTTTTGTTAATGGTAAATGTTTTATCAGAAGTAAGGCAAGTAAACTGATTGCAATCAGTGCTAAATCTAGAGGTAATGTATTTGAATTAAATACATCTAGAGCCTCTTGTTTTGTTGGGAAGGTAGATGATAGTTGGTTATGGCATAGAAGATTTTGTCATGTTAATTTTGATAACATTGTGAATGCATGTATGGCTAATGCAGTAAGAGATCTACCGAAGATTGTGAAACCATATAACATTGTATGCAGAGAATGTGTTATGTGAAAATGGACTAGAAGCAGTTACAAAATAAAAGAATATACATCAAAAGGAAAGTTAGATTTAGTTCATACAGATCTATGCAGACCTACAAGGACAAGATCATACTATGGTGAAAGGTATTTCATACTTTTTATTGATGACTTTTCTAGAATGATGTGGGTTACTTATTTGAAAGAAAAATCAAAAGCATTTGATAAATTCAAGTTGTTCAAAACAAAAGTAGAGAATGAATTAGGTTTAAAGATTAAGTGTCTAAGGTCAGACAGAGGTGGAGAGTTTACTTCAAACTTATTCAATTCATACTATGAAGAGCATGGAATAAAGAGACAGACATATGCTCCTAGGACTCCACAACATAATGGGATAGCAGATCAAAGGAACAAGACTATACTTGATGCTGCTAGGACAATGTTGCTTGAAGGAAATGTATCTCATGTACATTAGAGAGAGGCTTTTGGGACAACAGTGTATACACTAAACATAATTCAAATCAGATAAGGTACACGTAAGACTCCTTATGAATTATGGTTTGATCATACTCCTACTGTAAAATACTTCAGAATATTTGGTAGTAAGTGTTATATCAAGAGAGATGATGAGATAGGAAAGTTTGATGATAAAAGTGATGAAAGAATTTTTCTTGGTTACTCTACCAAGAGCAAGGCCTACAAATGTTTCAATCTAAGATTAAGAAAGATGATTGAAAGTAACAATGTAAGGATAGATGAAAAGTTTCAGATACAAGAAAGAATGTATGACAGTAATTAGATTACAAAGATCAAAGAAGCTAATGCTGCTGCAGAAGAAGAAGAACTTGTTGAGGCAGAATGTGAAAAAGAGACTTGTGATGTTGACACAAGTGAGGCTACTGAGGTTCCTAAGACTCTAAGGTATGTAAAGAATAACCATCCTGAAAATCAAATTATTGGTGATTCTAATCAAGGAGTAATGACTAGATCAAAAGTTAGAGAAGAAATTTGTTTGATTTCTCAAGTTGAACCAAAGACTATAGATGAAGCATGTAGAGATGAATCTTGGATAAATGCTATGAAGGAAGAGTTAGATCAAATAAAGAAAAAAAATACTTGGGAATTGGTTCCTAGACCTGAAAACAAAAATGTAATAGGAACAAAATGGATTTTCAAAAACAAAATGAATGAAGAAGGAAATGTTGTAAGAAATAAAGCAAGACTGGTATGTAAGGGATATTCACAGCAAGAAGGCATATACTTTGAAGAAACATTTTCTCCTATTGCTAGAATAGAGGCAGTAAGATTGTTCTTGGCTTATGCTGCACATAAAGATTTCAAGGTGTATCAGATGCATGTGAAATCTGCATTCTTGAATGGGGATCTTGAAGAAGAAGTATACATAGAACAAGCAGATGGATTTCATCTATGTGAAGATGGAGACATGGTATGCAAGTTGAAGAAAGCTCTATATGGGCTGAAGCAAGCTCCAAGAGCTTGGTATGCAAGGTTAGACAAGTATTTACTTCGGCTTGGATTCAGAAAAGGTAATGCTAACAGTAATTTGTATTTAAGAACTAGTGAAGATGGAATCTTGATAATAGAAGTCTTTATTGATGGTATTATCTTTGGAGGTAATGATGATCTATGTAAGAAATTTTCTAAGGAAATGGAAAGTGAATTTGAGATGTCCATGATAGGTGAAATGAAATTTTTTCTAGGACTACAAATAAATTAGAGCAAAGATGGTATCTTTATTTCTCAGACTAAGTATCTAAAAGAAATGCTAAAGAAGTTTGGAATGGAAGACTATAAACTAGTAGGAACACCAATGGTGACCGGTAATAAGCTATCATGTAATGATGAATCTTAGTGTGTATTTCATACCAAGTACAGATCAATGGTTGGAGGATTACAATATCTGACTCATACCATAACAGATATTGCTAACGCTGTTGGAATTGTGGCTAGATATCAAGTAGAGCTAAAGGAGACACATCTAGCTGATGTGAAAAGGATATTTAGATATCTGAACGAGACAATTAACTATGGCTTGTGGTATGACAGGAATGATACTTTTGAACTTCATGCCTATACTGATGTTGATTGGGTAGGAAGCATTGATGACATAAAGAGTACTAGTGGTGGTGCATTTTTCCTTAGGAAAAAGTTGGTTTCTTGGCTAAGTAAGAAACAAGATTGTATAACATAATCTACTGCTAAATCAGAGTATGTTGCCACTGCTATAAATTGCACTCAAATTGTTTGGATGAAGCAAATGTTGAAGGATATTGGAATAACTTTTGATGAGCTAGTGGTTATCCATTGTGATAACACCAGTACAATGAATATGACAAAGAATTTGGTGATGCACTCCAAGACTAAACACATTTCTATCAAATATCACTTCTTGAGAGACAAGGCGGCAGAGAAGGAAATAAAATTAGAATATATTAGTATAAAAGAGAAGATTGCAAACATCTTCACAAAGCCACTGCCAAAATATATATTTGAATATCTTAGAGGTATGTTGGGGGTTCAGGCCCCTCCTAGTCAAAATTAAATGATGCAGAGATGCATCAGTCTAGAGGTTTTCAGAGCCTTACCATAATCTGGACTGGATGTAGGGATCTACTCCTCAGGGGGAGTGATCGTGGAAGAAAGATGTTGGAAAGTAGTTTATGTCTCATGGCACCCTTTTCCATTATTGTTAAAGGGGGAGTGTTGCTATGATAAAATCCCTACTATATGGGGAGATTGTTTGGTTGTAGAACTTTGGATTGATATAACTTTGAGATGATGGATTTTCCCATATGTTGACATCAATGCCAAAGGGGGAGATTGTTGGATATTGCTAATGCATGGGGAGGTGATTGAGACATTTAATATTTTTAATCACTACATTACTGAATGGGCACTCATACTATTGTCATATATGTTTTATCACTAATGTCAACATATGTTTTTGTGAGGAGAACATGTTGGTTATCATAGTGTATAGACACTGTACGAATGTTTCAAATACTGTGAAGACAGATGAGAGTTTAGGAAGGTGTTGTGATCTTATATCTAAGATCACATCATGTAATGTTTTATATTGGATGAGTTACAGATGTTTTGGTGAAGACTGGTCACTGGACTGTGACAGTGAGAAATGCTAGAGTTAGTCTCTGTGTTTCTGGTATATCTTCCAGATGATATGGATTCAAAGTATGTGAGCTTGAGGGATGAAAAAAAAGATACTGAATGATGTTCATTGGTCAGTGCAAGGTACATATTGATTGGTGATGTCATATGTGACATGTGTTTTGGAAAAGACCTATTTGGAAGCCGACTTAGGAGATGTAGCGTGCATTTTGTTTTGCAAATGTAAATTAAAGATGTCGGTCCTTAATTTTTGTAATAGAATCATTGTGTACTTGTTCTAGATACTATGTGTATCTTAACAAGAGTTTATGTAATTATTTGTAATTAGGAAAGACTTATGAGCCGACCTGCTCATGAGAATTGTAATAAGGTATAAATGAAATGTCTTTTCTTTGGAAAAGATATGGATGGGAAAAAGGTGATATAAAGAAGTGGTGAATGTTGCGAGCTTGTGTCTTTTGTATGTAGAGCAAAGGTTTACTGATGGACTTCATTGGAACTGATCAAGCAAAGATAGTTACTATCGGACAGTTCAAAAAGATTGTGTATTTCTTCATATACACTTGTGTTGTGAACAGTGAGTTCTGAAGGTGGATTTAACATTCTTTGGGTAGTGAGCCCTCCCTTTATTCTTGACTCCTAACAGGGTTTGTCCTCTAACAAGGACTATGTACTATAATGTTTCAATAAGCTCCTAATAGGGCTAAATCTTCTAACAATGATACTATACTCTCAGTACATCATTTGTGGGTGCTAATTCCCACCGGGGTTTGTACCTTTAACAGGGTTTCCCCGAAACCAAAATATTGTGTTATTGTGTTGGCATTCATTGTATTCATTGGATCTGATATTGTTGCTACTTAAAGTTTAAAGTTTAACAATCTTCCATACAACTGATTCACCCCCCCTCTCAGTTGTATTGTGGACTATTATTCCTAACACATTTACCTAACTCAACATTGTCACTATAGCCTTCATATCATCATTTAAGTAACCCCTTCTCATATCAATCCTCTTGAGTTTATTCTTTGCAAACTATTGGATGAGATATTCTTTATTGAAAATTTTGAATGCTAACCGAGTGTTATCCTCAAACCACCTTGTTCCCCTCTCCTTGGTGATTGGATAGAAGTGATCAATACTTTTCTATAAATGGAAGACATCTTCAATGAAATTTGGTCTTATATCCAATATAATATCTCATGTTTTATTCTTTACCACCTTTTCATTTGGGATGTAGTGATGAGCCATGGTCATGATTAAGTCTGAAGGAAGAATGGAGACGTGATGTGCATCTACATTCACTAACCCCACCAGAACCATTGTAGTTCAATCAAATGATCTTCCTGTTAGATTTGAATAGTGCCGTAGGAATGAGTTGCATAGTACACCACACTTTTATATGTGGTTGAGTAGTTTTCACACCCCTTTAGGGTGAAATGACACTACCCTATTAAAATCTCTTTTTAAAAAGCTAATCAACTAATTAAATAATAACTACCTATCTTTTGGATTTGGGTTTGGTCGGAAATGCAAAAAACCTTGTGAAAAGCTAAGATTTTGATTGGAGCTTGGAAATTTGATTTTATGAACTGGGTATTTTTTATATTTTCAATTTTTTTTATCGTTATCATCCTCTGTTGATACCATTTTTGTAGCAGGTCGAAATTCCAACATCTCTAAAACCTTCACTCGCAAAATTTTGATTGTTCATGTCATAAAGCTTCTTTCCTTAATCCTTCATATTTGAATTGAAAATAATATAATTTTTCATCCCATGTCATTTGATCTATCATCTCATCAATTATTTGACATGGAGTTTAGGAGGCCATTTTTAAGTTTTATCACTATATGGAACTCCAAATTTTGCTAGAAATTTAGAGCTCCAACACCATGAATCACCTTCCTCCTGGAAGTGATTTGGATTTCAAGTATAAAACCAATAAATCAAAAAATCCATATACATTCAAGGATAAACATGTCTAAGCTAATAGACATATAAAAATAAAGAAACATATCATCCAAAAAGAAAAATAAATATCCAAAATGCCATAAAGACCCACTAAGAAAAAATAAAAGTCAAAATCCATATGGGTTCCTAAGTCCCTTATGCAAGAAGTAGATTCCAAGGAACCAAAAAAGAATGATAAATCCAAATCCATGTGGATTCCTAAACAACTCCTTAAAGCACAACATCCCAAAAAATAAAAATCAAATTTAGCATCCAAAATTGCTATCCCTTCATCTAAATGTCTCCCATCTTTCAAATCCATTTTGGGTCCTTATGTCTGAAAATTCACCTCTACTCCTCCATTAAAATTCTAAAAATTAAAGTCATATTTTCCTCCATCTCTCCACCACCCCTCAAGGTGTGTGTCAATATTGCTCTTTCCCACATTCTCATCCAGTAAAAGAAAAGCCTTCTTACACTCCCTCTATTATGCAACATCTATTTCCCATTCTTTCATCCATCCAAACCAATCCTTTGCATAATTTCTTACTCCCAGTCCATCCAATCATCCAGTTTATCTCCCATTCATTATCCTACCAACATCTTTGAACATACCTTCATAGTCATGGTTCATTATTACACATCTTACAAGAGTATTATCCAAAGATCAAGAGGCTTGAGTCCTCCCTCCATGTCCCATTATGCATCCTTAATATTTTAAAAAATGTTAAAAAAAATCTTAAAAAAGGAAAATAATTGATCCACTACTGAAACCATGACAGACATGAGCTTTGAGGGTGACCCCACAATAGTGGGTTACACTTTTTTAGACATGTTGATTTTTGCTAAAATCACACATTTTTAATAAAATATGTTCATTTAATCCTTTAGAGGTTCCATTTGAAGGAATTAATTACAAATGGTTAGCTCAAAGCCTCTTAGATAAAAAAAAAACATGGATATAACATCTATACTCCTCATTCATACCTACAATGAAGTTTCCTTCGCACCTATTAAAATGCTCACAAAAAATCACTTCAACTTTATCTTTTGGTAGATCAAATAAATCCATTTGACAAACCAATCTATGTAGTAAGGTACTAATGAGAAAATTATTTCCAATGATTATAATGTTAATGTATATTAATTTTATTATGACTTTATATTTTTAGTTTTACTAAACATAGATATTTCATCGTCTATCTACCTCTATGTTTGACGCTTATGGAAAAATAGTAAATGGGAGAAAAATAATTCTGAAAAATATCTATGCCCTAGGTATTCAAGTTCTATTTCTATAAAAAAAATAAAAATTAAATTGGACAAATACATGACAAGTTATAAGCTATGTAGTTAAGGTATGTCAAAATTATTATTTAGTCAACTTCAAACATTAATAAAATATACAATAATCATGATAATGTCATCAAACCAATTGCATGCCCTCCGTATGGATGTTAGAAAACTAAATTTGAAAGAATCACATTGATATCTATTTTAGAAAAAATGTTATGATCTATGAAAACAATGCAACTCTTTGAAAATAACGTTTTCAGCAACATACCAATTTTTGTGGGAGAAAGAAAAAACCATTCAAATCAATTTAAAAATAAAAATAAAAAATATATTTAGAATCTAGACAAAAAATTCTAAAAGACTCTAATTTACTTCATCTTCTGATTTCAAATGGTTTAACGACAAAATGCATCCGAATATGAATTTTTTTTTCAAAATGTAGAGTTCAGTGTTTGTTCAGGCAAAAAAGTGTAGCCCACTATTGTGGGTTCACCCTTGAGCAAGTATAATGATGAAAACCTGACAAATAGGTATCATGCATAATCCATGATATTCTTGTGTTCCATACTTGGTGGTAGGATTCACCCATGCTATCCTATCATATCAGACCCCCATCATTTCCTCCATTAACCTTTGTCACTCATATCCATTATCCTATCCACATCCATATTCTCTTTTGCCACCTTTAATTTTGATAGTACTAAGGATCTTTATAATCATCATGCATCCTATTTTATTCATGTTGTCCACATCCTTTTAGTCCATATCCCTCATGTTATCCACTTTTCTTTAGTCCACATCACTTACCTTATCACCCCTCAGTCCATATCCCTTATCCATTTATGATCTTGCTTATCTTATCTATATCATATTGTTATCTCCTCCAAATCTACCCCTTGATCTTGGTATAAACTAAGCATGTAAGATGAAAAACATTCAATTTTTTCAACTGAAGGATGTTTTGTAAGTAGTATGAGTCTGGTTGATTGTATTTATGGCTTGGAATCTATGATGAACTAAGTAGTTGTTCTTGTATTCTGTATCTACTTTAGATATATTTCCCAATGGACAAGGCACTGATCAGAAATTAGCATCTCATGTACTGATGCAAGTTTGGTATGGTTGTTTACATTCTACAAGTTTTAAAATCAAAATCCTTTTAGTTTTGTGGTTATGGGCATCAATTACTTCATAGCAATGGAGAGTCAATGAATGACTAGTTATCATTTAGTACTTTCTTTCTATCTATCTTCTTTGTTGAATCCAATCTTGGTATTGTAAAGAGTGTTTTATTTACTAGATTAGGTGAACCCGCCTTGGTTTTGCAAAGCCAGAAGTGTAGAGGGTAGTCTTGTCCCTATAGTTGGTCCAATTACCTATAGATTTCCCCATATTTGGAACTAACCCCTCCTCAAAATCAGTCTTAGGTATATTGGTGTCTCTTTGAGTGTAAAATCTATTTCTCAAAAACCTCTTGACATGTCCTTTGACATGGACCATATGCCATCTAGTGCACCATGTCATTATCATATCTTGCCATGCCCAATCCCTTAGCTTGAAAGAAATATATAATCACATTACTAGATGGTCTTTAGAAATTGAAGCAGTTCCAATGCCATGATAAGTTACTGCCATCCTTCATGTATCCATTTTCATCCCTTTAGTGACTTCATCCATTCATAACATTCCTTTCTTTGCAAGATATTGGGGGCAATTAAATACATCTTGCTTGAAAAAAAATCCTTACAAATGAAATAAAGTCCTAAAAAAATCCTAAAATAAAATAAAGACTTGAAAAAATCCTTGAAAATTAATAAAGTCTAAGAAAATTTGCTAAAAATCAAATAAAGTTTTGAAAAAAATTCTAATAAAATCAAATACATTCTTGAAATTTTTTCTAAAAAATTCAAAAAGTACAAAAAAAATCCATAAAATAAAAAAAAGTCTTGAAAAATTCTAAAAATTTACAAAATGTCTAGTTGATAGACCAAAAACATTTGCAAAATGTCATGAAGAAATCCAAAAACATTTGTAAAACATCTTGAAGAAAGCACAAATAATTAAATATACTCAAAACCCTAAAAATTGGAAAATGATCAAAATTCCAAAAATAACATTTCATTTTATTAATAAATTGTCCCTTGCAAAGGACAAACATCAGAGTAGACACACATGGAAACAAGTCAATTATTGCGCTTAACAAATCATGCATCAACGCACAAACTATCAATCAAGTCAACAAATAGACCAATTAGACAAATAGACCAAATAGTATGTGCTAGGATAATATAATAATTTAATTATTTGACCCCCTTACACTAACATGTCCTTCTAAGGATAAATAAATAATATTTATTTATTTATTCATCTCCTTTATCCTTTTGTCACAATTAAATTAAAATTATTTATTTGGCTAATTGCTAATATGAGAGTGAATTAATAAATGGATTTTTTAATTTCACTCCACTTTTCTCTCTATTTCCATCTTCACTTATCTAATTTCCTTTCTATTTTTTCTGCATTTTTAACTCCCCATCACTACACCTCACTCTTCCACCTTTCACCTTTTGCTCTACTTTACTCCTAACTCCCATTTCCCTCTCCACTTCTAAATAGCACTTGCCTATTTGTTTCCACCTAACTAGCCCTCTCCGTCAATCATGTCCATTGGTTGTTAATTGATCTTTGTCCATTTAAGAAACTTTAAAAAATCTCTAAATTGAGCTCATGATGCTCATTTCTTTGAAATACTCCTCTACAATATTCTCATTATTATTATATCAATCCATGCTATTTTAGTGTATGAAAGCAACACAATATAAGAGAAATAAGAAGCAACAAAGTACTCCCAAAGGAATGCTTGAAATTTGGGTTCGATGTTATTTGCTTTATCATGCATTTTAGTTTGATAACTTTGTTGGTAGGATTAGGTTATTTTTGGAATGAAATTAGCTTTCGTGGTAGGCTATCCAATTTCATCCTTTCTAATGTTGTTTTCCTAATCTACAATCATAATTTGACTTGCTGTGGAAAAATATCCCCTACTTATCAATTGATGAGATAAATGGGCCTACGATGAATGGTTTATAAGACACAACTCTTAGTGAAGGTTTTGAAAATAGGGTAGCAAGCTAAGTGAACTAAACCTAAGAGGAAACTCCATGGTTAAGAACACTTAAGTTGGAGTAGTACTAAAATGGATGACCTCCTAGGAAGGCCCAATGTTTCAGCTCTATGAGCGTCAACTTGATGCAAAGAGTGCTAAGTGTACCATTCATTCTCATGGGAGATGGGTTCTTGTGAACCACTACTCATGAAACATGGGTCAATGAGTTTGACTAAAAAAATATATAGTTTTTGAATAAGGTAAAAACAGGTTTTGAATGGGCCCCAAAACCATGTACATTCAGTTTTTGGAGGGAACTGTAACCCAAAGCTTGAAGATTGGAAGAATAAGCTCAGAACTAAATTAAACAGCTGGGGAAAAGGATAAACATTACAACACCCCTCCAACACATAAAGCCAGTAGAACTACCAGTAGCACAAAATCAACACTACAACTGCAGCCAAAAGAAATAGACAGAGAAAGGCACAAGCTGCTGAATCCAGAAGTGTAAAGTCATCACTTTATAACACCATTAGATATCTAGGGTTTTCAAGCTCCCTAAACCGGACACAAGGGTTTTGATGGCTCCCATAACCATAATGGGTTTTAACAACCAATAGAGCTAGCATACAGACCAGTCCACCCTATTGGAACCAGACCAAAGAAGAAACAACAGCTTAAATATTTGAGCAAGAAGATCTTCAGCTGCATCATAGCATTTAGGGTTTTGAATGGCTCCCCCAACCATTAACAAGGAAATGGGAATGAGGATGACTCCCCAAACCACCAAATCACAATCTGCCAGAAAAAAGAGAAGACCATCAAAGATCTCTGGCAAAAATAGGACTCTCCAGCAAAGGCCGAGCACATATAGTTGAATCATGATAGAAATATCATAATTCAACAAGAGTTTTAGAGCCAAATTTAATGTAAAAGTGACACATAAAAAATAATCACTTAGAAAAAATAATATACAAGATCACTAGTTTCTCTAGTTATACAATCATTGGGTTGATTGTGTAGTTAACAAGAGGGATTTCATTCTAAAATGAACAATTTTGTCAATAATAAAATTAAATCCATTTTTTCAAAGGTGACAAAGCTTGAATGCTTGGCAAATGATCAAAATGTGTAAAATAAATAAAAAACTTAAATCCATATTAGTTGAAAGAATGGTTTTATTCACACCATGTGAATCATATGTTGGGCCAACATGTCATTATTTTTCATTCATTATTAGGCACTTAAATCTTTGAAGGGTCAATTTTTTTTAAGTAATGCTCAATACAAAATATTCTTATGGATGATATTTCATCTTGCCTAAGCCCTCTATTGAACATTTTACATTCAAGATAGCTTCTACTTTCATAAATGGACAATTACAAATAGCTAAGAGGCGACTTATAAAACACGTGCTCAAGCTTATAATAACACTTAGTACAAAAGTAAAGAGTTATGATGAAGGGGTCCTAATATGCATTCTCTATAAAATCACAATAGTAAGAACCAAGCGAGGAGAGTAAGTTTGATTTGATGGTTGGTGTAAACACATGTATAACATAAGAGGAATCAAGAAGAAGTTGTGAGTTGTTTGGTTCAAGCTCAAGGATATTGTGTTTTGATGCAACATTATTAGGGAGTCTAGTGCACACATTGTGCATAAAGCATGTGGTTTTACTTGATACATATTTGTGTTTTGATTTGCATAATTTTATTTCCATTTACTAAAGTTGAGCTTTCAAGATATAAGAAATTGTTACCTAAAGATACATATCAATCAAATCCCAATACCTAATTAACAATAAATGTTATATATTTAAATATATGAAATCTTATATACGCAAAAAGATACTATATGCAAACATATGCTTATGATTGATGTACATTGCTTCTAGACCTTTCATTATGATGACTATATCTAAATTGTCCAAAGATATTTATTACTTTTAAATACTAACATTTATAAATACAATTTTTTTTTTGCTTTTATCCAAAATAGTGTTTTTTTTGGTTTGTATTGATTTGTTAGAGGCAAGTTTGAGTTAATGAGGGAGTGTAACGACAACCATCTGAATGGAAAATGATATTTCATATGGTCCTTTAAGGGGTACGAACATGATGGACAAATGGTCAAGAATGGCTAGGGAATAATTGACTCGGTGCTTTTGTTTTAGATATGGGCGATAGATTCATGGACACAATCATTCTAGACTAATGCAAAACAGAGTTCGGTTATCGTCTCTACGTCACCTAATCAACAATATCGAATGATGTAAGATTTATATGCCACGTGTTATATTTACTTTTACGGCTTTCTTATAATACGTGTCCAGCATATTCGGCAAAGCTTCCTCCTTCTTCCATAGGAAAGGATTAATTCTATATTCTATATACAAAATGAGGCAAGAGAGTCAACTTTAACCCTTTCTAGCACAATACAAATGAAATATCAGTCGAGTGTTGTGTAAGTTCTTAATTTTGTAAGGGATGTTCGAATTGTACTATAGATAAATTTTGACATAATGGTTATTTCTTGGTAGATTTTTTCTTTTTTGGGGCGAAAGTGGTTAGTCATTATAATAATTTTATTATATATATATTTTTAGTTTTTATACAGGTTCAAAAAGGATTCGTGAAAGAAAGAACGTGAAAAGAAAATCTCCACATCATCTTCTATAATGAAACAAAGTATAGTCAAACATACCTTATAAAGATATGGCCAAACCTACAAAATCTAAACACCTATGCCATGGCACATAAGGCCAATTACATCAGAGGTCTCATAGATCCCCCACCCATCCCTGAAGAGTAACCATAAGATATCCAGGATAAACAAATTATCCAAAACCCAATATTCCACAATATGAACCACCAAGAAAGATAGAAGAGAAGGTGGAGGAATTCGAATACACATAATCTAACACAAATGAACTTAGAAAAGATGTTATCAACATAAGGAAGACAGGTAAATACATTCTCACGAAATCCAGAATAGAAAAACATGTACGAACAAGTCCGGGAACCTGCATATACTCCTCGACAACAAATTGGCAAGAGCAATTAGGAATAATGTAAAAATCAAATATAACCAAAATTAATTTCTTAGGAGAAATTAGAAAAATGACAACTAAACATTTATTAATAAATATATTGCGTATTAATAGTTGTTCATGATTAGTGCGACATTTGTGTATAAGTATTGACAATTTTTGAGGTGGTTGTAGTGTACCGTTATTATTGGGACATCTTTAAGTAGGTATCAACGATATTGTGAAATGACCACTTTCTAACTTTTGAACACATCACATATCCTATAGTATTAAGAAGCCAAAACAATAGCTATAAAGAGTCAATTCGTATATAAAGACAGCAAAAAAATCATCACAATTTGATTTGTTGTTGTCTCTAACACTCAGTCAAAGAAATTTTAGCCTAAAATTTATGTTCCTATAACAAATATCAAAATGATCATAATATACAATGATGAAGACGAAGCAATTAGGATAATCATCTCTTGATCTTTGTTCAAATTTAAGCTTAATGTATAAACTAAGCCTTAAACTTTCAAATGAAAATGTATCAACCTAAAACTTTTACTCTCACATAATAACAAAATGAAATGGTTGAACTATAGTTGAAGAAGATGAAGCAACTAAAATTGCCCTAAAATTCAAAGAAGATGAAGCAACTAAAAATGCTTCTAGAGTTCAAAGTTAAGCACTAAACCCTAGACTCTCATTGAGGAGATTTCAGCCAAGATTTTTTTGGTCTCGTACTGAATAGCAAAAACTATCATTATATGAACGGTTGAAAAGGCAAAAACAACTAAAAATTCAAATTTAAGCTTAATTAATAAGCTGGGGCCTAGAAGCGCTAAAACAAGGTGTGAAATTTTAAATTTTAATTTGGGAAAAATATTATAATGGGAAAAGATCGTAACTTCAAATTTCTGGAAGCATAATTGCCACGAGGAATGCATTATCAATTGCGGGAGTCGTTACGGAATTATGGGCAAGATAATATAATGAAACAGGACACAAAGTCTGTTGATTTTGTCAACAAATCAAAATTAAAAATTGCTATTTTACTGAGGTCAGAGGCGGGACGCGTTTTACAGGGCCCAGTTAAAACATAAAATAACAGACAAAAAAAGTCTTGTTTGGAGTCTAGACTGGGTCTCTGCCAAAATTTCCCCGAAGATAGAGATGCTCCTGTTTGCAATTTGGTTAATTTGGTTCACGTTCAGCTAATATTTCAGCCATTCCACGATATTGTACGTTTACAAGGCTGCGGAGCGTAAAATCTTCATTAGTTGGATCTGATAATTGCTGGCTTTACCAGGTAACACCATCTGTTCTGCTTTGCATTTTAGTACTGTTTCCTTTTGTTCTGTTTTTACCCTTGCCTCACCCATTTTTAGATGGGGAATATTGAAGTCAATTTTGATTTTGGGCGGTTATTGTAATTTGAACCCTCCATTCTGAGGTTTTTTGGGGTCATTTGGAGAACGTTTCGGCAATGTGTCTGTCAAGTTTTTCCCTCAGCGGGTATTGAAATCGGGTTTTAGATTGTGTGTTAACGTTGTCAATGTCGCGATTTTATACAGACATACAACGAAGAACAGAGAAAATTCCCTTTCGACCTAGGTTTGCACTATTTCTGATGTGGGTACTCTGTAATTGTTGATTTGCATCCGCAACACATTTGGGAAAACTCCAAAACCATTTGGGTTTTACTATCCTGGATCTGAAATGGATTGAATTCAACTTTGATGGTATTTCATCTTGCCATTTATGACATAATATGAGATTAAGAGGGAAAATGTTTGATTCGTATTGAGTTTTCACATTGGTTGTGGATATTCACAGAAGTTGGAAATACAGTTTGTAAGGATTATTCAAGGATTTGTGACTCCACAAAGGGTTCAGGTTGGAGGCATATATATGTGCGTGTCTGTAGGGGTGGAGGGAGATTGAGAGATGAAATTATATGTTTATGTGCAGGAAGCCAGGGGCTTGCCGGCTAAGGACTTGAATGGTTTCAGTGATCCTTATGTTAGGTTACAACTTGGGAAAAGTAAAGCTCGGACGAGAGTGATTAGGAAGACTCTTGATCCTTCCTGGAATGAAGAATTCACCTTTAAAGTTGAAGATCTTAGCGAGCAGTTGCTTATCTCTGTATGGGATGATGATAGGTTCTTTAATGATGATTTTCTGGGACAGATGAAGATGCCTGTCTCAAAGGTGCTTGATGCTGAGAAACAAACTATGCCACTTACTTGGTTCCCTTTGCAAGCCCGAGCCAGTAAGACAAAGACTAAAGTATTTGGTAAGCCATTCCCCCTTTTACACATTCTTATCTTACATTTGAATATCAAGATTGAATCTTTATTTCAAGCTAAATTTGCAATATTAAAATTTAAAGATTATTTACACCCTTGCTTCTTGTCCCTTTTTTTGAGTAATTTGATTCATTTATTGCTCGATACGTGAGTTGCAGACTTTAATGATTGTGGCAACTAAACTAAGAGGTTGTAATTCATAAATTGACTACGCCTTGAATCTTTTTTAACCCAAACTTTTCTGAATGCTATCTTCTTTCTTGTACTAATTAATTTTTGTTCTGAGGATTGGAATGGCGAATGAATTATTTTGCATAACTACAGTTTAATTCCCAAATAAAAGAAACTCCGTTTCATTATATACCCTGACAATTGCAGGTGAGATTCTCCTGACCATTGCCCTTTATGGTAGAGAGAATTATAACAGGTTTCTACATCAAGATGCTGGGTTGCACAGGAATATAAATGGAGATAATTCAATCTTGAGGGACTCACTAGACCTGACAGATTCTCCAGCCAGGAATTCAGATGTTTCAAGCTCTTCCCATGGATCTGGAATGTTAGAAGAAGTAGCACCTGTAAAGGAAGACAGATCAAATATTCAGTCATTTGCAGGGAAAATTATTTCAATTTTCACAAACAGAAGTGCAGACAATGTTCAGAAAAGTGCAGAAACACCCAGCCAAGAAGATAATAATTCTGAAGAGTCAGATGTTTCAGAAAAATACTGTGATTGTGAGGATACTATAGAGGAGGAAGCATCAGATGAGTATTTTGAAGAAGGTTTTGATAGCACAGAAGTGGGCAAACAAGAAATTCCCAGTCCTTTGCCAGGGGGAATTCTGTTAGATCAGTCTTATTCCACTAGCCCTAGAACTCTAAATTCTGTTCTCTTTGGTCCTAAAAGCCAGTTCAAGCGTGATTTAACGCAACTGGAGGGGACAACTAACTATGTTGAGGGACCCTGGAGAAAAGCACCAGGTGAACCTATGAAAAGAGTGGTGACATATATCAAAGCAGCAACAAAATTGGTGAAGGCTGTTAAAGCTACAGAAGAACATACTTATCTGAAGGCAAATGGCAAGGTTTTTGTTGTTTTAGAAAGTGTAAGCACACCAGATGTTCCTTATGGGAATTCATTCAGAGTAGAATTGCTTTTCTGCATTACGCCAGGTCCTGAGTTACCTTCAGGAGAAGAGACTTCCCATCTTTCCATTTCGTGGAGAATCAATTTCCTTCAGAGTACAATAATGAGAAGTATGATTGAAAGTGGAGCGAGACAAGGACTGAAGGATAGCTTCCAGTACTATGCCCAGTTGCTTTCCCAGAATGTTACTCCTCTGGATTTGGCATTGCTATCCTCTGACAGTGATCTACCAAAACTAGATTTACAGACAGATCCTCAGTCTGACTGGAAGCTTGTTGTAAACTACATTGGGGTGTACACCTTAGCATCCACATTACTTGCAGTTGCTTATGTTCTTTTGCATATCTTTCTTACCAGTCCGGGCACACTGCAGGGTCTTGAATTTGGTGGCCTAGACTTGCCAGACTCTTTTGGTGAAGTGCTGACATGTGGGTTGCTTGTTCTTCAAGTGGAGCGTGTCCTGAAAATGATCTCACATTTTATGCATGCGAGGTTTCAAAAAGGTAAAGACTGTGGCGTTCATTCTCTGATAACTAGTAGCAGGCTTCAATTACTCAGATAGCAGTTTCAATGTCTAGAACTCTTATATAAGGGGATAGATAACTGGCTATTGATTAAAAACATTTTGATTTTTGAAATTTATTACTTTATTCTGTGCAGCTGGTGACCATGGAATCAAAGCACAAGGAGATGGGTGGCTACTAACTGTAGCTCTGGTTGAAGGAAAGAGTTTGGCTGCTGTGGATGCTACTGGTTATTCAGATCCATATGTAATATTTACCTGCAATGGGAAAACCAGAACGAGTTCAATCAAACTGCAGACATTGGATCCTCAGTGGCATGGTACAAAACTAGGAAGCGTGGAGTTGGATTTATCTTATGCGCATTCTTTGATTCATCATTGCCGCCCTTATGTTTGTTTCACATAACATTTTGCAGAAATATTTGAGTATGATGCAACAGAAGAGCCTCCTTCTGTGATGGATGTTGAAGTCTTCGACTTTGAAGGGCCTTTTGCCGAGGCTACATCTCTAGGTTTTGCTGAGATCAATTTTCTGAAATTTACACCACAGGAACTGGGTGATTTGTGGATTCCACTTCAAGGAAGACTGGCACAAGCTTGCCAATCAAAGCTGCACCTGAGGATATTTCTGACAAATACAAAAGGCCCTGATGTCTTTACTCAGTACATAACAAAAATGGAAAAGGAAGTTGGAAAGAAGGTATTGAGCTTTCTATGTTATTATCTGAAACAGATACTTACCTCTTTTTCTAGTATATAGTTTCCTGGATCGCCCTTATATTTGTCTGGACATCATCAAATTGAAATGTGTGCAGATTGCTAGGCGCTCACCTCAGACAAACTCAACATTCCAGAAGCTCTTTGGACTTCCACCTGAGGAATTTCTAATTAACGATTTCTCTTGCTACTTGAAACGTAAAATGCCTCTTCAGGTGGGCATGCCTCAATTTTCCAAGATTTGCTGTATGGTAACATACAAAAGAGTCTCAAGAGCGCTAGATTTTGACGCAAAGACTTTTTGAATTGTTTACATTATCTGTTGCATAATAAAAGACAAAATGGCAACCTTAAATAGC
Source organism: Chamaecyparis obtusa (assembly GCA_027943335.1). Classification (NCBI taxonomy): domain Eukaryota; kingdom Viridiplantae; phylum Streptophyta; class Pinopsida; order Cupressales; family Cupressaceae; genus Chamaecyparis; species Chamaecyparis obtusa. Next base: position 536,150 of record BSBK01001449.1, read on the forward strand.
TTTTGTGCCTTGTAGGGACGGTTATTTTTGTCTGCAAGGATGCTGGGTTTTTATGCAAACCTCTTTGGGCACAAAACAAAGTTCTCCTTCCTGTGGGAAGATATAGAGGAGATAAAAGAGTTGGCTCCTTCATTGGCATCCATGGGCAGTCCATCTTTGGTCGTCTTCCTTCGCAAAGGCAGGGGCCTTGATGCTATTCATGGTGCAAAGAACATAGATGACAAAGGGAGGCACAGGTTTCATTTTCAGGCCTTTGTTTCATACAATAATGCCTGCAGGTGTGTATTCAGTCCTGGCTCAACCATAATTTGCAATTTTCCGTTGTCCTTGTAAAAACGGAATATTGTAGGATTGAACACGTTACAAAAGAGTTAATTGTGCATATTATCAGAGAATAAAATTTTCTTGACCAATTCCCTCAAATTAACAAATTCAAATATTTAAGCAGGACAATCATGGCACTATGGAGGAATAGGGCCCTGAGTCTTGAGCAGAAGATGCAAATAGTAGATGATGAGGAACCGGAAGACTCGGGAGACAGCCAAAATGAATCTTCTGGGTCCTTTTTGGGAGTGGAAGAGGCTAGCATGACTAAAGTTCATTCAGGAACATTGCCTGTTACTGTGAGTATCTAGATTCATGAGATGTTCATTCTAATTATTTTCAACATATAATGGTATTTGGGCTGTTTATAGGAAACTGTTAAGTTATTATTTGACAATTTGTTTCTTAATGGTGTGCTGGTCTGCTGATTTAATGGACCATGAAACTATACACTTACATGTCTGTTGGAAGCAACCATTCTTTATTAAGTTAAAATTTCTTATCAGATGCCTTATTCTTGCCTAATTTGACAGGCTGATTCATTTGTGGAGTTGTTTGACGGGGCTCCCTTAGACAAGAAGATAATGGAGAAAGCTGGTTGCCTTAACTACAAAACTACATCTTGGGAAATTTCCAAGCCAAAAGTATTCCAGAGACAATGCTGGTACAAATATAATAGACATGTTTCAGGGTTTGGTGTGGGTGTCACAAGTACTCAGCAAAAGTCGATGACTGATAATGGAAATGGATGGAATATTGAGGAAGTTCTAACCCTTCATGGTGTCCCATTTGGTGACCATTTCCAGGTGCTTCTTATAGATCTGGATCTCTAAAGTTCCAACTGCTAACCTTTTCTTTCACTTGGATACAAGTAGAGATACCTTGGACTCTGGTTCAATTCCTTGATGTTGCATAATATACAATTTCTTTTTTCTGTAATTTTAAAATTGTTCCCCTAAGGTTGATACCTCTTGGCATTTAACATACATATATTTAAGACATTCAAAGTAGTTGTCACATGTTATGGTATTTTTGGTTTGAAAGAAATGTGACACCTATATTTTTATTTCATGCCTTTGCAGCTCCACTTAAGGAAAGAGTTTGAGAATGGGCTCTCTGCATCAGAAGAATGCAACTTCAGAGTGTACATGGGCATCTCATGGCTTAAGAGCACCACATTTCAGAAGAGGATTACACAGAACATATTTGAAAAGTTTACTGACCATTTGAAGGAAATAATACATTTGGCAGAGAAGGAAATTCTAGCAAGAAAGATCCAAAGTGCGGGCACCTAATGGACTGAAAGTAATGTATGGGAAATATCTGCTATGACTGTTGCTGCTGTACCGGTTTCAACAAAAGGCCAAAGAAATGGGCTTTCACTGTTGGTTTTGCTTGCCTTTTAATTTGAGGATTGGGTGCAGTTCAAAGGTTGGTTGATAACATTTATTTGAAATGGCAGATTACTTACGAAGGAAGAACATACTTTTTCTGTGGTGTCTATTGAGAATTTTTTATTGGTCGGAACATGCTTCATGTTTAGTGGGGCCATTTTTTGTTTTCTGGCAAGGACCAATAATAAGCTGACCAAATAGTTGTTGTAAGCAAAGAATCATTAATGGCACCCTTTCCCTGTGGTGATACAGATAAACTCATCGCTCAAAAACTGAAAACCTGAAAGATCAGCACAATTGAGATGCTGAATGACAAGAACTTTCATATTTTGTAAGCTATACGTATAGAGGCCTGGAATTGTGAATGGAAATTTCTGAACTTCAAAGGGAGCCAGTTCAGGAATTCAAGATCAACTGGAAATATCGCACAATCTATGTGAAGCACTAGAGGAGTCAAGCATCTACAATTGGGGTTTGGAACCTTCAAGGTTAGCAGGCCACGTGTTTCCTATTTATTGCCTTCATTTGGTTGATCAGTTGTCATCAAAGAATCATATTCAATTGGCAAAATCTCAGGGAGCAAAGAAATATGCAAAATTTTTTTAGGATTATTAATTTATTTAAAGAATTGAAGAGGGAACGCTGATATTATTACTACACTGCATTTCTTACGGATAAGATTATTTGAAAAATAATCAGAAGCATTTGTACTTGTGACTTATCACATTTTTAGGACTCAAGTAGCTCTTGCCATATGTTAGTGCAACGTCAACTGCGCTAAAAATGAGAGTCAATTTGGAAGAGCAACAGAAACTTGCAAATTTCTGTATCCTCAAATTTGGATGTGTACATATTACACTCAAAAATTTTGTTTGTAAATATTGAAGAGTTGGCAACATGATGTTTAATCTTTATAGTTGCAAACAAAAAAAATGACTTACTCAGATTTTTAGCCGATAGGCTATATTACGTGAGGTTTCACCTAAAACCAGTCTGATGCTATCAAACCGGAAAGGTACACAATAAAGTGGTTTGCTTTTTTTGTTTTCCGTAGTTTGACATAAGGGTTGCATTCACACAAAAGATCCTATCAGAGTTGAGAGTTTTGATTTGTAGCTATATAAAAATGTTTATTTCAAAAATTACTTTTCTTTAAGATTTAAACTATAATCTAAATGTTCATTTAGATTGAATGACAATGAAATATTTATTTATATGAATAAAATAATATCAATAATACATATTTATATTATATAACAATATAATAATAATATTAATGAATTCAAAATAAATTATATTTTTTTCTCTAAAGAATTAGAGTCTACCATGACAACTAATTGAAGGAGATTGACAATAAATTATTCTTATGTTCCAAAATCAGTATTTTAATAAAAAGAATTTAAAATAGAAAATATTTATAAAAAAAATAGAACTTACATAGTTTACAATAGATACGATAGTTTACATTTGATTCAATTTTATGTGATATTTTTAACCTTTCTCTAAATCTACCTAAATGTTTTTCAATGTTCAAATTTGATGTATTCTTTTTTTTGCCTGTTGCTGGAAGCTGTACATTAATAATAAATCTTATGGACAATTATGAATATAATAATATCAATAATATATACTTATATTATATAACAATATAATAATAGTATTAATGAATTCAAACTAAATTATATTTTTTTTCTCTAAAGAATTAGAGTCTACCATGACAACTAATATAAAATAGATTGACAATAAATTATTCTTATGTTCCAAAATCAGTATTTCAATAAAAAGAATTTAAAATAGAAAATATTTATAAAAAAAATAGAACTTACATAGTTTACAATAGATACGATAGTTTACATTTGATTCAATTTTATGTGATATTTTTTACCTTCCTCTAAAATCTACCTAAATGTTTTTCAATGTTCAAATTTGATGTATTCTTTTTTTTACTGGAAGCTGTACATTAATAATAAATCTTATGGACAATTAATAAATCTTATGGATAGATATTTTTACTCGCATCTGGAAGTTATACATCAATCGAGGACACATGTCCAACATATCTATCATTCATTGCAAATAAGTGAGGCTTATCTATATCGTAGATTTCCAAATAAATGAATATTGGATTTAGATTTGCATGATATTTTTACATTGCTGGTGAATCTAATTATCATACATGTGAGTTAATGCATATGTATGTAGATCGGATTTAATTTGATTTAAAAAACATATTTTTGGTGCTTTAAAATGCCAGTTGCATAATGTTCCACCTATAATTCTCTTGGATAGATGTAAATTAAGTTGAATTGTATATTTTTGTAGTTATCTTATTTGGCTTAAACAACCACTTGTCCATTTGTAGCCGCCTCTCCAACCTATAAGTACATTTGAGGCAACTCTATGTTATCTGTACAACAGCTTGATAAATTACTAACTAGCTTGACAAATTACTACACCGACAATAGAGGCATTCAAGGTCACTTTTATCCTTAGGTAAGATTTGAAATGCCTGCAGCTAATGTGAATTTACCTTTGTAATATTGCATCTTCCTAATCAAACCGTCTACCCTTGCATCTTCCTAGCTTTGTGCTAATTTGCAGAGCCAAAACCTATTGACTTTTTTCTCTATGTTCTATTTAAAAAAAAAAAAACCTTTTTTAAGTCAATGATACATGGTTTCCTCAACTCCCCTCACTGATTGAAGACCCCATGCAAACATTTACTTTGCCTTTCCTTCATGTACAAACAAAGCTTACATTTCATGTCATAACATAGTCCAGTGAGGAAAAAGCATAAGAAAACAATGGTGCACATCATATGGAATCCATTATAGTGGAAGAACCTTTGGTAATGGAGAAGAGATGCCAAGCCCCCTATGGAGGGGACTATGACAAGAACATTGTTTATGTTGGTGTTGACGATGTTGTCACTTGTTTCTCCTTGGTTGTTGCCATTTCTGGCTTGCATTTTGACATATTTTTTTCACAGTTGATGTGATTTAAGATTCAATTTTAAGTTTTGAAAATAGCTTTGCTTTTTTTAAACTTTTGTTTTGTTTAGCAATATAGATGCCATTTTCATTGATTTCTCCTTACTGCCACCACTTAACAATCCTTTCCAAGTTGGGCTTTGGATTTTTCACTTATTATGTGACACAATGGAAGTTTTGGTGTTGGGGTTTTTGAATCTGGCAGTGGATGGAATATCCATGGGTTTTGGGGATTTTATGTTCGATTATTACTGAGAGGTTTGGCAGGAAACAAAAAAAAGAGGATATAGATTGGGACGTGTACTATAATTTGCCTCCTCAGGTCACATAGATTATAGCCATTTATTTGTCTCTTGGGATAGCCCATCAAAATCTAGTCACAAACATATCAATTTTCTCCCCTTCTGTAAAAGGCCTAATTTGTCTTGTTCATAAGGTTTCATGCTATGTATCTGATGATGGATCTGTAATATTAACTTTAAAGCCCTTTTTGAATTTAGAGTTTGCAAGGAAATGGGTTCCATTCTGTAAAAAGCACAACATTGAACATAGGGCTCCAGACTTCTACTTTGCCCCAAAAAATTGATTATCTTAAGGATAAAGTACAACCTTCCTTTATAAAAGACCACAGAATAATGAAGGTAAGTAATATATTGAAAGTATTGATAGAACTCATGCTAATATTGGCATATTTCATCTTTGCCTTAAAATTATGTGCTACTATGGCCCAGGAAAAAAAAAGGAAAGAAACCAACAAAAAATTATGGTGACAAAAAGAGAACCAAGCAAACTGAATCTACTATCCCCATTTTCAGTTTGGAAGAGATAGAAGAGGGTGTGAAAGGTGAGTCATAATCTTTCAAATGTGTGCAATAGGGTATGCACAAGAGCATCGACTCTTTTGGATGTGAAAATTATGGCGGCCACAACACACACATAGAGTGTGTGTCTTGGTCAGTGTTGAAACTTCCTATCCCCTTTCCCATTGCTCTTGTGGATTGTGTGGCTCCTGCTTTTGCTTCTCTTCTCTGCACCTCTGCCTCTTCTGCAGAAGAGTGAAAACTAATTTGCATTTTTGTTGCTACATGCATTTTCATTAAATAACATATTTGGGCGATGGCTTACAATACATGCAGGAAGAAAATCAAATCAAATCGCTCAAAAATGTAAAATCTAATCAAATCAAATCTCTATGATAACATACCATCTTATCTCAAATCATATCGCATATCTTTGATTTGATTGTTTGATTTATTTTTTCTATCTGAAGGATTCTAGAGCTATAAAGGTCCTGACAATGGATCACATAATTATTTGTGTTTCTTGTTTCTTTTTTGCTTTCTTTATACATCTCTATATTTTAATTACCCATTATACGCCTGCAATCCAAATTAATATGGCATGTTTCAATTGTTAAAATAAAAACAATTGTATACATATGTCTTAATTGTTACTTAAAAAATAGTGGGGGTCAAAAGGCGAAAATGATTTTTTCAAATCTGTGTTTTCTTCCAATCTTCACATTGCACATATAGAGTCAAATTTGAGAAATAGAATTTGTTTTGTGAGTCAACTACACAATAATTTGGTGTAAGCAACATAGATCATGAGTGTGTTGCCTTAATGGAGCAGAGTGACTTTGGTGTCATATATTGTCTGTCAATTTTATTAGTTGTAGGTATTTTATATTAACGCACCTGTACATACTGGAGATAGTTGTGCATTACCCAGTATCCTTTTGAGATATTGATATTCCAAACCCAGTTTTTGGATTCCTGCATTCTTCATCTAGTTTTCCATAGTGTATGCCAATGTTTGGTATATATTGTTGTGATTCCTACAGGTAAATGTAGTGTACAATTTTATTGTTTACATTTAGTAATATCTTTACGTCTGCTTACTTTTTAAATGAATTTTTTGATTCAGGGATGGAAAATACTTCTAATAATGTGGATATCATAGACGTAGAAAGTAGCTATACCCCCCTTTTTGTACCAGTCACGTCAACACCATCACACAATTGGAATGTTTTTCCTCCAACTAGTATTCCAGCGTTTACAAATAATATTTCGCTGAGTTGTCTTGATATAATACAACAGGCAAGGGTAACCTGCTCATCTATTGTTGGTGTGAAAGACTATGATGTTATGCTAATGGAAATGGCATTGCTTGAATTTCATGCCACTTGTGAAAAATTGACGAGCTTCTGCACCTTCTTGCGAGAGATGCATGCAGATGATTACTATGGGCATGGTGGTGCTCCTCAGCTCAAAGTTGCTTTCCAGAAGTACTTAAATACTATGTGAATGGCTTAGTTTATGCCTATATGTATATAACATACATAACTACGGCTCAAAGTTGCTTTCCAGAAGTACTTAAATACTATGTGAATGTCTTAGTTTATGCCTATATGTATATAACATACATAACTACGACACTATGTTGCATTATTGCAGTGGAACTATGGCGTTGCTTACTATGCTTGAAGGAAATGCTACTTTTTTTTGGCTCCTTTTGAAAGTATTTGATAGAAGTGAAAACTATGGTTCAAAAAAATGTTCATCATCATGAACTTTACTTTTAAAACCACTCATGTAATGTGTAATTAAGACCTACTTCGAAATTTCGTATACAATATATATACTATTATACTAGTATTTTGAGATAAGCCACTTGCAATGGTTTCAATGATCAGAGTTTTATTTATTTTTCAAATCTATATCCGACAGTGGATCAAAGGATTTTTCCATTTGCCTGGTTAATACGATGGAAATTTTAATGTTTAAAAATATCTCAATTGTTATTCATGCTAGTAGGGTTTTCATGCATCATGGGTAAATAATTAAAATATTTAAATCACAGATGCAAAATAATGGAAATAAACTTACAGCACTGTGCAACAAACTAAATATGATTATCAGAGTAACATAAATGTTTATGATGCCTTGTACCGAAAATGTTGCCATAATTTGAAAAGTTTCCAACCTAAAAATATGAAATTATTCTCTGTATTGAGAATACCATTATTCCTACATATTTTGGCCAAAAAATGTAATAATTTGATCATCTATGCAGTTTATTTTCATGTTTATATCTGTACTAAAATCTGATAATGATATAAAAGTTTAATTGAATTGTGTTTGTCTTTGTGGTATGCATTTTCTTGTGATAAAAATGGAGGTTTGCATTTTCTGCAGACACTAAGTTAAATATCTTTAATTTTAGAATTTACCAAAGCTTTCAACAATACGTTGCAATAGTCTGGCCACCTCCATTTTTTATTCCAGCTCATCAGTTTAGATCTAAGTCTGAAACTTTTTATTTTATTTTATATGAGAATATAGATTACAATTATAGCTCAAAAGACAACCAGCTAAACAAAATAGCATAAAAATTTCATCATCACATAAACATGGTGACCTGGGACAGGGCAGAAACTTTAGCATATGAGCATCTATGCTAGTACAATACCTTAAATATAGAGTTTTATAACTAGAAATTTAGCTTGAAACTAATTTTTCAACACCATTGTAGATAGTGAAAACTAGAGAAGCTTAATAAATGGTATAAAACATGGTTGTTGTGGATATAAATTCCCTTAATAAGTATAGCTACTAATCATGAAATAAAATGAGAAATTATTGCAAAATAAATTCAACATACTAGAGAAGTGCAAGTAAATTAGGGCAAATGAAGAATGCTAATGGATCGTTGCAGTAGAAAATGCATGTTCTGGAAGCTATCAAACAACATTGCTAATTTTTTGAGGTTGGCTTTCTCCAGTAATTTGTCTTTGGCTTTGTCTGTGAGCATGAAGAGGCTTCCACATTTTCCAAACTATGATTTAACGATAACAAATGAATTGTTTTAGAATATTGAAAATGGAGCCACGTGTAACTTGATTTCCTTGCACTTGTCGTTCATGCAAGCTGCCCAACAAGAATACTGCCACCTGCCAATTCATATTCTGCCACATCTTTAAAGCAATTTATATTGTTATTGAATGTAGAAAATTTTAAAATGTTTGACTGATAATACTTTTTTTTCCACTCTCTGATCCCAAACATTGATAAAAAATCATGTACAATTTGATTTCAAAAATATTTTTTTGAATGCTATTTGTGTATTTTATGCTGGAATATACATATTTTCATTTTCTTTCAGCAAAGGCTAACCCTAGGACTATGAGGTCTTCATTAGGCCTAATAAAATACTGCAATAATGACACAAATCCTTAAAACTTGGAGCTTGTGAATAATTTAGCAATGCAATAATAGCACAGGAGATGAGTTTTTCTAGGGTTCTCTAACTATCTCATACTTTTTTATTTTTATGTGCACTTTAGTTGGGTAGACTGAGCGAAATAATTTGCATATTTTTATTTGTAAATGGATATAGTTACTTAGTGCTGTACATGGTACAACGTTATTGCATTAGCTAGATATCTCTTCCTATATAGTGCAGAATTAGTTGAACTGAACAAAAGAATTACACCTTTTTTTTGGAGCTTTCTTCTGCAGATGTTTGAGAGCTGAACAGTACAAGCCACACATTTTATGTAAAGATTGTAATCACAGATACTTCTTTTTTCTCCTGATCATTTTGGTTCATTTCATAGCCGTTGTTTAAGTTGAATCAATATGAAGCCAGGGAAGGTGGATTTCACATATGCATAGAGAATGGTGGATGAGACTTGAACTTGTGATCAACGATGGGTTTCTTTGCAAACCTTTAATAGTTGTCAACAATGCTATTTTGCTTGTCATATATAGTAAAACATAATAGTTGTAGACGAGATTCGACCTTGTACTCAACGTTGTCTAATTTTTACTTTCCTTATTCGGTTGTATGGTCACTAGAGTTATCTCACCTCATTTGTGGTAATTCGTAATTAAAAATTGATCTTTTTATAAATGTTATTATAATGTTTATAGAAAAATAGATATAATAGAAAATTTTAAATAAAAATATCTATATGAGATTGAAGTTAAAAATTGAGGCAACTAATTCTTTCAAATCGTAAAAAGGCTCTATAGTTAGCTTTGTTCTCGGATGATATTTCTGTGGTTTTTACGTGAATTCAAATTACTATTTACCATAGGATTCATGCAAGAATGGTAGAAAATATTCTTTATCATAGGCAACCATTGGAAAAAAAGTTGCAATATATGCACAAAGATGGTTTAAGAAAATGATTATTAAATTTATAAAATAATTAAATAGTTATAAAATAAAATTAGAATTCATTACTTCAAAGTTTCATTTAGAATCTCAAAACTCAACTCAAAATATTCTTTAATATGAAAGACATCTGTTTTTTTTTTGCAGCAATTTATTGGTTTTGTCTTGATCAAATGTAAAATGTTCATTTAATTTGAAAGAAAAAAACTAGTTAAAATTGTGACATATCTTTTGGTGGACATTTTAAGAGGGATATTTATGAATAATATTAATTATTATTAGGTGGAGAAGAGGGGAATTGAAACTTGAAAGCAAAATAGTTAACTAAATTACTTTTTTTAAATGTCATTTTTTTTTACACCTTATGGTTTGTTATTGTCTATACAGGTGTCTTGCATACGATAATAAACACTCTCAAAGCCTCAGTAAAAATAACATCCAGGTACTCTTAGCAGACAACATTTCTCCGTGTTGTGCAAAACTATTGCACTTGTATAGTATTAGTTAATACTTACATTTTTTTGACAACAATATTATAATTGCATTCATAATTAACTTATATATGTCTTTGAATGAAATTTCTTAGATTCACTTGTGTCAACTATATTATAAATAATGTATTCTATATAATATAGAAGATAGAAAATATCCATAAGAAACAATGCTTACAGAGTGTTATGTTTCTCTTGTATAGATATAATCCACCCCTTTCAAGAGAAATGTCTACCTTGACTAAATCTGCAATTACATTGATTCATGATGGGAACCTTCAATTACAACCACACCTTCAGATTGTAGACATTGTTGAGTTGGGGCAGAACCTCAAATCAACGATTTGATATAGAATGGATCTCTCCGATGGGATTCATAAACAAAAATCAACAATTCCAACAAAATATAATCATTATGTGACCTCGAAAGAAATCCTAAAGGGATCCATAGTGTTGCTTACGGGATATAGTTTCCCTGCTATTTGCAAGTCAAGGTAGGCCAATGTATTAACTTATTTAAATCAACATGTATACTTTGATTAATATTGTATCATCCTTCAAGTCATTGTTTACACTATTTTTCAATTCATAACACTTGAATTCATTATGCTTGCTTAGGTGGATTGTCGTCTCAGAACTAGAAATCACTTGCTTGCACCATGATATTATTGGTGAGCCCACCTACATTCTAGAAGAACAAGGCTTGCAACTACATGATAAATGCTCAACTTCTCTATCACCAGATCTACTTGACAATGATAAAGAACCAAAACTATCTACTCAAAGGGTGTTGTTTGGGACATCACCATCCTTACAGAAGAAAGAACCCAACCCCACTCTAACTCCTATTAAAAGCTTGAATCCATATCAAACATGATGGCTTATAAAGGGGCATGTTACCGTGAAAAAGGAAATTCACCAATTCAAGAATCAAAATGGACAAGGAAAAGTCTTCTCTTTTGATATTATAGATCAGGATCAAAGTGAGGTACGCATCACTTGCTTCAACAAAATTGTAGATCTTCACTACATGAATATCCAGGTAGGATCTGTATATACAATATCAGGTGGCACTGTAAAGACAACAAATAGGATCTACAACAGACTTAATAGCCAACTTGAAATCTATTTGGAAGATGATTCAAAGGTTTTGCTCTCAGATGATGACTTATCAATTCCAAAACATCAATTTTCTTTCACACCTATTGACGAAATTATGCACATGGCCAACAATTGCCTTGTCGCTGTTATTGGCATAGTCATTTGTGTGGATCCAAGCTCCACAATAAGGAGGGCCGATGGGACATAAGTTCTTAGAAGAAGTGTCAAGGTAATGGACATGTCCTCATCTACTATAAATGTAACTTTATGGGGTCTAGCCAATCAAAAAGAAGGTACATGACTCCAAGAAATGTACCATTTGCACAATGTTATTGTACTTTCAATTAAATCAGGAAAAGTCACAGAGTACAATGGAAAGTTGATAAGCACCTTGGCTAGTACCCACCTTTTTATAGACCCAAACATAGAGGAGACAATAAAACTCAAATTGTGGTTTGAAAACAATGGGAATAATGTTATATCATCATCTACACAATGTATAGATGCACCCGTACAAATCACAAGGAAAATAATTGCTGAGAATGAAGAACAAAGTGTGCACGTAACCCAACCTCTTCAATACATTGTAAAAGAAACAATACAATTCATAAAATCAAATTCCACTTACTATCCATCTTGCTCCCTTTTGTTAAATGGTAAACAATGTAAAAAAAAAGTAGAACAAAATGATGATGATACATGGACTTGTGCAAAGTGCAAAGCTACATTTGTGGATTGCCTTTACAGATACATACTCCAGTTGAAGTTATCAAACCATACAAGAACACTATAGGCTGTTGCTTTTGATGAGGCGGCTACCTATCTTCTTGGAATGTCTGCTCACAATTTATATATGCTCCAATTCAACCAAGAAGCAGAATTTGATGCTAATACAATAATCAAACAAGGTTTTTTCAAGCAGTACCTCTTCACTATCTCAGTTGCATACGATTCAAGTGGGCTTCAAGGCCGGTTGAAGTCAACAATCACAAAAGTTGACAAGATGAATTTTGTTGAAGAAAGTGTCTCCCTGTTAGGAAGAATCGATGAAATAAACAATTAAAAAGAATGCCTCATTATAGCTCCATTTTTGGTTCTATGCATGATAATATATGAAATACAATATATATATTGTGTGTATATAAATAATTATGGTTGCATCTAATTCAGTCCAATGTGACTTTATGATGTATACCATATCAAAGACACGCCATTATAGCTCCATTGTTGATGCCATGTATGAACATATTTGAGATACTATATATTTGGTGAATATGAATCATATTTATGTTTGTGTCTAATTGAATCAAAGATGACTTTGTAGATAGTTTTCATTGTTCTTTCATCAAAATGATGTTTCCAAGTACCTTGTACTATCTTAATTATAACTGCGACATGGTGTAAATACTTAATATAACTTGTTAGATTTCTAATATTGCATGGTCAAAATTTAGTTTATAGATAATAGACAATTTTCCCATGATTTGAATATGTTTTTGCTACCTTTCACCTTCTTGCTGCTTTACGATACATGGTGCAAATACTTACTTCTTATAAGATTTTTTAGTTTTGCAGATGACAAGCTCCCCCCCTCAAAATTATCACACCGAATCCTCAAAAAATGAAATTAAAAAAATGCAAAGTCGTAAAAGAAATCAGGACTATTATGCTCGCCATAAGGAAGAAATCAATATTCGTCGTCGTGTGCAACGCAAACAAAACAAAGAAGCCCATGACACAAATATACAAAATAGTAATACAATAGAAACTACTCAATCAAACCATCTCAGACCACAACCCGATAGTGACTTTACAATAGCTTCTAAGCAGTTTCACAATAGAATAGATGCATTATCAAATTTGTAGACATGCATGATATGTAGTGAAAGATATCCTGGAATGCATACCAAAACAACGAGCAATGGTCCAATGTGTATTAGATGTTCTCGTGAAAAGGGCAGGCATAGATTCTCAACTTCTAATAATATGGATCCAGGGATGCAACCAGTCGAGTTAAAAAATCTAACCCAAGTTGAAGAGATGCTCATAGCGCGCGTAAATCCAATAGTGCAAGTAACCCATGCACATGGAGGACAATATAAATATAGTGGGCACACAATTAGCTTCCCACAAGATATCAAAACAATAACAAAATATCTTCCACACAGAATTAGCAATTTAGATGTCCTAGTAGTTCATAGATCCCATACACATGGGAACCATTACGATTGTTTTGTAAGTAGAATTCATGTATGGTTTGCATTACAATATAAGATCAAATATGACCCATACTATAGGGATGTTGAAATTGATGTTGACTCTCTAGCACAACTTCTCGATACAAACACAGACATTTCAAGCATGCTTCACACCATTAATGTCGAAAATGAACATATCGTAGAGCCGACAAGTCTACCTATGAGTGTTAAAGATCAATTTGAAAATGTAGTAACAAACTCATCATCATTTATAGCTAAATTACCAAATAGATGTCATGGAATAGAAATTATCAAAGAAACCTTGCAAATTACAAATGAACATGACACACCCATTCCCTGGCCAGAACTTGACACATCTCCAATAAATGAATATAACACTGAGGGTCTTTTAGACACGGCTTTTCCCACGCTCTTACCAAATGGTATTGCATTACAATTGCAACCTCGATATAGACAAGTTGAGATGCATGAATATGTATTGCACTTGATGAGATTTCATGACAATAGATTTGGATGTCATCCAAGATTTCAATATTTTGTTTTGAATCTTATGATGCGACATTGTAGCCAAGGAATTTCCTCTATTTTTGTGAAAAAGAATGCAGAGGATTGCATACCTACAACCATTGATAGTCTTCACCTCCACTTACAACAATTACCCAACACACAATTAGGTGAAGAATTAATGCATTTTGGTTCTTCTTTAAGGGGAACTCGCTCATATTGGAACAAGAAACGTGGTGAGCTTTCAAACATGATCAACCAGCTAGGATCCCCTACTCTTTTCTTCACATTAAGTGCAACAGATACTAAATGGCTAGATTTACAACAACTATTTTCTAAAGACATTCCATCTAGAATGCAGACAAACAAAGCACGAACAAATAACATTATTGATAACCCACATACTACATCCCTATATTTGCATCAATGATTCACAATATTTCGTGAGGAAATAATAGAGAAATTCTTAGGTGCAATAGATTATTGGTATAGATATGAATGGCAACATCGAGGATCAGCACACATACATGGATTCATTTGGCTTCCCAATGCACCAAACATGGATAATCTTAATTGGGAGAACCGTGTTTCTGTGGAAAGAGCAAAATCATTCTTTGACAAATATGTAAGTGCATGGAATCCTCGTAATCAATCTGAAAGACAAAACACACGACATCATTCATCAAATGAAGATCCTTGCTTGTTGAATACAATAGAGATATTCTCTAAAAATACACTTGATGACTATGAAGATTTAGTTAATCGTGTCCAAAGGTATACACAGTGTACTGAAGAAACATGCCTATGCAAACGAGGTCGAGAATTAGAGTGTCACTATAAAGCTCCTTGGCCTGAATGTGCTAACTCTTCATTATCTTGTGATGACTCTGGAAAAAAAACATATACCCCTGCATGAAATGATGATAGGTTAAACATACACAACCCATAAATGATATCAATATGGAGAGCTAATATGGATTGTCAACTAGTTGTATCAAAAGAACTTGTTCTTAAATATATTGCAAAATATGCATCTAAGGCAGAAAGGAAATCGACAGAGAGTTGTCTTGATATGCTAAAACGAATATGTAAAAAACAAGGACCAGAAGACCAAGCAGTAACATCTTATCACAAATTTATGGCTGAGATCATTGTAGATCATGATATAGGTGCACAAGAGACATGCCATATGCTTCAAAAATTGTCACTAGTTGTTTGCAGTCGTTCATTTATGACTTTAAATGTTGGAAGAAAAGTACTCCATCGCATCAGAAGAAAACCATATGAGAATGCATTGCAATTGAACTACCTACACTCTTACATACAACGACCCACTGAGATGGAATTTGTAACATTAATTGAGTCTGCTAGATCCTTTTCATTTTCGTCCAATCGCAAAGAGTCCAAGTGGAAATGTAGGAAAAAAAATGCAATTATTAGTGTCTTTCCTCGATTTTATACTATACCAGATGAGGATTCTGAACAATTTGAGACATTTTGTTGGAGCGAGCTACTTCTATACACGCATTTTCGAACAATTTCTACAGAGATTGGTCTAACTAAAGATAACACAAACATGGACTACCAATCAAATTTCCATCTTTATTTAACTTCCTGCAAAATTTTTATCTGGCTCTGGAGATGAACAACATACCTGCCAATATGAATTCTGCGTCAAAAAATCAGTTAGAACTTTATCTAGAGTGTCAGTTTGAAAGCAATCCATTTGATTGCCACCATGTGATCATCTCGGTGAAATTTGGAGTAAACCAGCATGGAAGTGTTTTATGGTCAAAAGATCTGTCTGATTGTTTTGATCAATTTGCCATTTAAATTGTATTTTTCAGCTTTCTTATTGGTATTGTCAGATTCTTTCCATGCTTTGTGGAGGTGATCAATCATGTGTTGCGCCTAGAATATCTTAAAATCCAAGGGCTATACGATGCTTTAAAACCCTTTTTCTTTTCGAATTGCTTACTTAACATTGTAGTCTTAAAATCAGAAAAGGGAAAACTGACTTTTGATCTCAATTTGCAATGGTACGTAAATCTTGGTTCCATATAAACAAAAGGATTCATATAAAGCATTTTGAAGCTTTTCTGGGGTTCCTTAAATGCAAATTCAATGTCCTTGGCACACTTTAAATTAATCTGACATTTGTTTACTGGATTCTTGCTACAAATTTAAGCATGAAGGCATGCGAATTAGATTTTCCAGTCCCATTTAATTGCTTAAGTTCATATTTCAATGTACCTTCTGAGAGTCCTAGAAGATGTCATATTTAACCTGTTATACTATGTCCAACAAATCTGTCTAAGCCTATAAACCTGAACCAATGCAGAGTCTTACCTTTGACTGATGCTGCTAACAGGCTCAGGGTTACGTTTTATGCAATATCATATATTAGAGATAATTTTCATTGTGTCGTGCCTCTGCCAGAAATCAGTTTTAATAGAAAAAAAAACACGAGTGGTGCATTCAAACACAAAACAAGTCATTGTAAGAGGCCGACCCATATTAAGGGAATATAAATGTCAGCAACTAATTCAAAAGGCCGACTAGAATTAGGAAAGTAAATAGTCATTTATTTTAAGGGCCGAGCGAGGCCGACTGTGATTAAATAGTACATAATTGTCAGCGATCAGTTTAAAGGAAATATAATTATCAACAATTATTTAAATGCATCTAAGAGCAACAATTCCTCAAGAGCATAAAACCTGCAGGCTTCTGTCAAGGTTTTCTTTCTTTTCTGCAAACAACATTTTTTGCAGTCGCTGGGATCTGTGCACTCTTTCTAGCTGACGAAATTAAACTGATACAAAAAGTAGGAATCTATCATGAAGAGAATCGAACTCGACTTTGTTTCAAATAAGTGTTCAGTTATATGTGTATACATTTAAAAATTGGCTTGGTAGATTGAATTAAATAAAAGTTATTTAATTAATATTTTTCTATTCTTCTACTTTATAAATAAATTCTAAATTTATTTATATAGTTCATGGGCTAATTTCTCCTATCTTAAGTCCAAGTCAATTAATTTTCTACCCTTTCAGTCCTCCACATCAACTGCCACCTCAACATGTGGCTAGAATATTTAATATTCCTATTATCTAATTTGTTCTGATTAAGTAAAAACAGAATTTGAAAGGTCCCGAAACCTTATACAAAAGCATTAAAAGATAGGGCAATAGAAAGACCATAAAACAATTGTGGTGCCCCACCAAACAAGCCTAAGGGTCAAACCGAAGAACAACCCAGGCGAAAACAACAAAGGGTGATCAAGATATACATTTTTGCCCAGCCTTATGTGAATGTAAGTTCATATCAAAAGGAGTTGATGACTTAGATTTATTTCCTTTAACTGTAGTCCATCCATCCTCCATCAAACCAATAGCCTTCTGCAAAGAAGAGCTAGAAGAACCCACAAAAGAGCATGAAACATTTGTAACCCCAGAAGGATAGGAAAAACACCAAGACTGTTCTCCTGAACCCTCACAGGAGAGACAAGGGATAAAGAACACTCAGCTCCAACAACCAAAAAATCGGCAGAAATAGAGACAACATCAAGAACATCTGGGCTAGAGACAACACCGTGGGCAGTAGGACCATCAGCACCAGAAGACAACACAAAACCAGAGTCAGTAGTTGATTTATCATCAACAACCCAATAGACCACATGTCAACCACCTTGGACACATGCCTTCATTCTTCCCATGCATCCTCCACTTGGCCTCTTGTGGTGTGCGAGGGAATGTTTCTCATTGTTTTCTCCACTCCTATTCATCTTGGCTCTTCATTTCTGCAAATCGAATTTGTGCCCTTGGTACTTGCCACATAGGCTCCAGCCTTGAACAATCTATATATGGCTTGCATTTTGAGCATTTAGGTTTGCCTATCTTAATATCCATTAGCTGCATTATCTTAGTTGCTTTCATATTCATTAATTGCATTATTCTTCATCTTAACTAGCTTCATATCCATTGTTTCATTTACATTTGCATACACATTTAGATAGCATACTAATTCATAGTTTAGCAATTAGCTTCATAGTAGTTCAATTGTTGCACCATAGCCCTTAGATCATCATGTTAAACCTTGCATTATAGCTTAATTTTCACGATTTCATAGCACATTTGTTAGAAACATACAAAAATGGAAAATAGCTAAAGGAAAGAATCCAAGTGAGTGAGCAAAAGGAAGAGTTTTATCATTAACACAATGAAAGAGAGATAGCTTCAAGATCTATAAAAAACTATCAAGATGCTCCAAGATCAACACAATGAGACAAAAATTTGAAAGGGGAAAGCAAAGAAAAGCCCTTGCGAATATAATATGAATGAGACAAAAAAAGCCTAGAAAAAGAGAGAATATGAGCAAGAAGTTCATTACAATAATGAGAGAGCTAAGATGAGAAAGTGAGTAAAAGTGAGACAAAGTTCTCCAATGAAGTGTGTGGAAAAGCATATCTTAAATAGAGATGAGTGATGGAGTTAAAATGTAACTCCCATGCCAATGAATGCCACATTCATATTAAGTGTGTGCCAAGTGTGAGAATCCTCATAAGAAGGAATAAACTAATTTCTTTAATGAAGGAAATACAAAATATGAGTTGTCCTCCCACTTGGACTACAAGACAAATTACAATTAGGATACATTGGCTTATCCAATTTTAAATAAAACACCAAGGAAAGATTATTAATTCGAACACTCCCCTTTAATCTTTACTTGGGGTGATTACATCAATGGGTATCAAACCCAAATTTTTGTAATGAAATTCAAAATTTTCTCTAAAAGAGGCTTTGTCAAAATATCTGCAACTTTATCTTCACCTTTGCAAATAGATGAGGGACACTTGCTTATCTTCAATTTCCTCTCTAATAAAGTGGTGGTGGAGAGAAATGTGCTTTGACTTTGCATGGTAAACCGGATTCTTTGCCAAGGCTATTGCACTTTGATTGTCACAATATAATGGTGTACATTCTTGTTGAGGTAGACCCAAATCTTCAAGTATTCTTCTAAGCCATAAAGCTTCTTTAGAGACATTAGTACAACTTTTGTATTCAACTTCGGTAGAACATAGAGAAACAAATTGATCTATTTTACTTTTTCAAGATATAGCACCTGAACCAAGAAAGAAACAATACCCACAAGTGGATTTCCCATCATTGGGGTCTCCACCTAAATCTGAGCCAGTAAAACATTTTAAAGAAAAATCAGAATTTGCATCATAAAATAATCCTAAATTAAGAGTACCTTTAATATATCGTAATATTCTTTTAGCAAATTTGAAGTGTGTTTGTTGAGGTTTGGACATAAATCTTGAAACTAAAACAACACTAAAAGATATATATCAGGTCTAGTGAGAGTTAGATAATTTAAACTACCTATGAGTTGTCTATAAGGAGTAGCATCTATAAATGGAGATTCTATATCTACCATTAACTTAGTTCCTAATTCACATGGAATTGAAACATGATTAGCATCATTCATACGAAAGCTATCGAGAAGATCTTTAGCATATTTACTTTGAGAAATAAAAATACCCTTAGGGGTTTGCCAAATTTGCATTCCTAAGAAATAATGTAAAAGTCCTAAATCAGTCATTCAAATTTTTTGGTTAAGTTGAAACTTAATATTAGAAATTAAATGGTTAGAACCGGAAGTAAGAATCATATCATCAACATATAGAATGATAATAACAATGTTATCTTCACTATGCTTGATATACAAGTTAGGATCATTTTTACTTCTATCAAAACCTTGAGAAATAAAGAAAGCATTGATTTTGGAATACCGCTCTCTAGGAGATTGTTTTAAATCATAAATAAATTTTTTTAGTTTACATACTAGATGTTCATTACCCTCTTTAATAAAACTGGGAGGTTGAGACATAAAGATTTCTTCATGTGAATCACCATTCAAAAAGGCACTTTTAACATCCATTTGGTGAATAGGCCAATTCATTTTAGAAGCCAAAGAAAGTACTACTTTAATGGTAGACATTTTTGCAATAGGAGAAAATGTCTCATTATAGTCCAGTCCTTTAATTTGAGAGAAACCTCTTGCTACTAACCTAGCTTTAAACTTACTAATTTCATTATTGGCATTCAACTTAATTTCATATAACCATTTACATGAAACCAGATTTTTATCATGAGGTAAAGGAACTAAATCCCAAGTATTATTAGAAATTAAAGTGTCATATTCCTCTTGCATAACACTTTGCCAATGAGGTTGATTTTTAACTTGAGAAAAAGTTTGAGGATCATTAGAATTCATAAGAGAAGACATCAAAGCATAATTGCAATAATTAAGTCTCCCAGGTCTAAGTCCACCCATTCTAGTAATATAATCATCACCTTCATTAAGTAAATCTTTAAACCATTTAGGATTTCTTTTAGAAGGAACATAAATATCACTATGAGGAATAAATATATCACTATCATCATGAACACAATTGTCACTATGAAGAGTAGATATATCTTTACCATCATCATCATCATTATTAATACTAGTAGAAATAGAAATAGATGCATTAGGAGTAGGGTTTAGAATAGGAGGTTGGTCCTCAATCTCAATAGTGCCTCCTTTAAATTCATCATCTTGGACCTTGGAACAATCATGGACTTCATTTTCTGCAATACAAATATCTCTTGCAATATGCACCTTGTTATTAGTAGGATCATAAAACCTATAACCTTTAGTAAATTCATCATACCCAACAAAAGTAAATGGAGAAGATTTATAATCTAGTTTTTTCCTTTTTTGTTTGGGTTTGTGAACATAAGCAATAGATCCAAAAATTCTCAAATGTTGTAAATTGGGTTTCCTACTGGACCACACTTCCTCAGGAGTTATATCTTGCAAAGCTTTAGTAGGAGTTCTATTAAGAATATAAGTGGCACATGCCATTGCTTCAACCCAAAACTTGTAATGCATATTCTTTGCATGTAACATACATCTAGCCATTTTCATAATAGTTCTATGCTTCCTTTCTGCCACACCATTTTGTTGTGGTATATAAGGAACAATAAGCTGATGATTTATATCAAAAGATCTCAAGTAAGAACGAAAAACATTATCAACGTATTCAGTACCATTATCTGTTCTAAAAATTTGAAGCTTAGAACTTGATTGCCTTTCCACAAACATATAAAATTTAGAAAATGTGTCAAGAACTTGATCTTTACTATGCAAGAAATAGATTCAAATTCTTCTAGTAAAATCATCAACAAAGGTAAGAGCATACTTTGAACCTTGAATAAAAGTGTTCTCCATTGGACCCAAGAGGTCACTATGAATAAGATGTAACTTATGAGATGCCCTCCATGAAGTACCATGAGGAAATGACTCCCTTTTCATTTTGCCACTCATGCACCTTGTGCATGTAATTTTAGATGGAACAATATGGGGTAATCCTTCAACCATGTTAGATTTTAGCATCAAAGAAATATAATTAGAATTCAAATGGCGAAGCCTTTCATGCCATATATTGAAATCAATATTAACTTTCAAAGAGTACCTTGAAGAGGCAAACTCATAAAATTTAAACAAGTTATCACGATCCACTTAGCATTAGCAACAACATGATCAGTGTTAGGATCAATAATAGAACATATGTCCTTATGAAATTCAACTTTGTAAACTTGACATAACTGAGCAATTGAAAGAAGATTGGATTTCAATTCAGGAACATAAAGAACATTGTGTAACTTTCCATTTGGAACATTAACATCACCAAATCCATCAACTTTGCAACTATGATTATCAGCTAATGGAATAGGAATATGAGTAGTATCAGGTTGCAAAGAATCAAATAATTCTCTATGAGACGTAACATGGTGGGAAGCCCCACTATCAATAATCCATTCTAATGCATGAGAAGCTTTGTAACAAGCAGTAAAAGCACAACGAGGTTGATTACCTTGATATTTGTGATTATTTTGATTATTGTTATTCATAGGCTTATCATTTTATTTTTTAAAACAAGCAGTAGTTAGGTGACCATTTTTCCACAATAAGTACAATGTGGTTTCTTATTAGGAGTATTTTGTTGGTTATTATGAGTATTATTATAGTAGTATTATTGTTATATGAGGGCCTATAATTAATTTATTTATTTGAATAACTATTATTATAATGATTATTATGATTATTATTAGAAGCATTATGATTATATGATCTATTATTTTGATTTTGTTGCTTAGACACAAAAGCATGATCATAAGATCTAAGAGTACCAAATTGAAGTAACTTAGCTTCCTCTTGACATAAAAGATTTTGAAAAATAGCATAACTTAATTGCGGAGCTAAACTAGGAATATCAAGCTGAGAATGAATGTTAGTAATACACTGTTGAAATTCTTTGGGAAGACATTTCTTTAGAATAATAATAATTAATCTAAAAAAACATTCACACCACTTAATTGAGTTTTAATAGAGTCAAATTGAAGTAAGAATTCATCCATGGATTTGAAATCGGTATGCCTCAAGTCTTCCAATTAGTTGTCTTGGAGTTGAATCTTTCGTGATTCAGTGGAGCTATCATAAGTTTGTTGCAAAATGTTTCATGCTTGATGGGCTTTGGTGCAATGTTCAATCAAAATGTATAGATCAGGAACAATAGAAAGGCCAATGAATCTAAGATCTTCATCATTTTTAACTTTCCATGCATCTTTGTCAGCTTGAGAAGCACTGACATCCAGTTCAAGAGAGGCATCTGTAGCAACTTGAAGCAAATGCTTGAAACAAAATATAAAAGAAATATGCGTCTTCCATTGATGATGGTTAGAACCATTCAATTTGATTTCAGGAATGCGGGCGAACATGATTAATTAAGCAAAATGAAAGTAATGATGAAAACTGATATAAAACCAGAAGAATGTTATGATAAAAAATCTGCAACGACAATTATGTTAGAAAAAAAAAAAACACAGGGAATAAACTGTCATGGAAAATACAATATTGGTGCAAGGGGCATATCTCCCAAATGAATTGTTGGATCGAGCTAAGATTTGGATATGTTGCTAAGGACAAAGTTTGCAAATTTTTTACTAGAGAGATCTTCTTAATGTATCCAAATTTAAAAGTTATGAGTGACTGAGTGCGGTGCTATCATAACAGAGATGTATGAAAGTAATATTATGAAACTTGCATGCACAATATTATAAAACTAGAGATATATATATGAGATTGAATGTAAAGATGAAGATATAAAATAGATCTTGCAGCACATGGCCAAACAAAATCTACTGTAGATTCAAAATCTATTATCAAACAAAGATTTGTGAATCCTATATTATAAACAAATGTTAGAAAACCAATATAATGAAACCTGCAAGAACAAACAATTAGAGTTTAAACAAAGATGATTAAAATATCTTGCAAAGAAGGTTAGAGAAATCAAATGAAACTCTCTGGCAGTTAGATCTTAAAAAAACTTAAAATGGAGATTAATAGACTTAGATCTGGTGGTAAACCATCCAGAGCTAATTATAAAACCAAATCTAGAATAACAAAGGATATAAGAAAGAGCTGTAACAAATGTTAGATTTTAAAAAAATGTTAATATATATTTTTTTACAGATGCTTCTCACTCACACCCACGCTCGTATTGCGGTCACTCCTACAATACGAGCGACAACCATTTTTGCTCTCACAACCAATCCTACAATATGACTTGCAGCTGATCTTGCTCCCGCTTGATCAGCTTCTGTTCTTTCGACATCTGGAGGTGCTGTATATGGTTTGGATGCTTTGTTGTCCCCTGTTTCTCTCTCTGCGCTAAATGTCCTCAATTTTGGGCTCGTAAAATATCAATCAGGTGGGATTCAAAATGTGTCTTAGCTTTCACATTCTTTTGTTGACGTTCCACAAGTATTGACGATGCCCTCTGTTAAGGAGATTTTTGGGTTTGTGATCTCTTATGTAGATGTCGTTGCATTTGAAGCGAGTATCTCTAGAGCTTCCTCTACTGGGAGAGGGGGCTTCTTGTCCACTCCTTCTATGATGCCTATCTCTATAAGTGATCCCATTGTGGTTAATCTTGAATATGATATAGTTGATGAGATATTTAAAACTACAAAGGGCTTCTCCTCTAATGTTGCAATCTTTAGATTTAGGGGTTTTTGGCCTTCTCTTTCAGATTTGCATGCTTGGATTTCCAAACATTGGGAACCCATTTTAACTGATATTGTTCAAATATACCCTGTGGAAAAGGGTTTTTTTATTGCAAAGTTTGAAAATGCTGAAGATAGGAAAACTATTTTATGTGATAGATGTTTCTCTTGGGAGCATTTCCCCCTGATGGCCAAACCCTGGCATCAGTGGTTTGATCCTCTTTCTGAGTCCTTTAATAAAATACCCTTATGGGTGACACTGCCAAATCTTCCCCTTCACCTTTGGCTGGATTCTGATATAGAATTTGTGGGTGAGGCTATTGGGGATTTCCAAATGGTTGATTTAGATTCCTCTGATGTTCTTCATCTAATGTATGTTTGTATTCTTGTGGAGGTTGATGTTTCTGAGGGTCTCCCTGAGAAGATAACTTTGGCTTAGTCTAAGGGATCTTGGACCCAAAATCTAGATTATGAGGGTATCACGTTCAAATGTAAGAAATGCCACAAGACTAGCCATCTTGTTGCACGGTGCTTATTTGATAAGGTTAAATCTAAGAAATTGCCTTCTTGGTGGTTGGGGGCTTCTGAACACCATTACTAAGGATGGGGGTGTGGCTGCTTGCCCCTCTCAAATAGAGAATTCTTTGGGTGGTGCTACTGATGCTATCTTTGATGTGGCTTTGGTCCAGACTGTTGATGTTATCCCTTCAGGTGTTGTTGCTACTGTTCCTGATCGAATCGTTTATGCTATCTCTAGATCAGCTTTCTTGACTGCTGGTGTCATGGGTACTATTGTCCATGATTATCCTAGGAGGGTTTTGGGGATTGGTAGTAGTGCTATCCCTATCCCTTCTATGGATTCTGATGTGGCCTGCCCTTTAGTGGGCTCTTTTGGTTTTTCTTTGGATTGATAGAAAGCTGCTGAGAAGGTGGAGGATGGTTGGACACCAGTTAAAAGAAAGAAATTTAAATCTTCCAAACCTTCTTTTGATATGAATTTACGTTCACATAAGGATGGGCCAAAATGTAAATCTTGAATGCCCTTTGTTGTGGTTAGATGGGATGGTTTTTATTCCACTTGGTGGGAACTATGGTTGGTTCCTTTGGTTTTTTTTGGTGGTGCATCATAGTTGTTATATGGTATTTCATTTCCCTACCTTCTAATGCTTTTGTATAATGTTTTGGGTCCTTTCAAAACCTATTTTTACTTAATCAAAACAAATGTTAGATTTATAAATAATGAAAACCCTGAAACAAAAAGTTAATCTCAACAAAAAGACTTTATTCTTCTCAAATGAGATATCCTTGGAATGAAAACTTCATGCAACACTCAAAACAAGGATTTAGCTAGCTCTGATACCATGTTAGAAACATACAAAAATGGAAAAGAGCTAAAGGAAAGAATCCAAGTCAGTGAGCAAAATGAAGAGTTTTAACATTAACACAATGAAAGAGAGACAGCTTCAAGATCTATCAAAACCATCAAGATGCTCCCAGATCAACACAATGAGACAAATATTTGAAAGGGGAAAGCAAAGAAAACCTCTTGTGAATATAATATGAATGAGACAAAAAAAACCTAGAAAAAGAGAGAGAATATGAGCAAGAAGCTCATTACAATAATGAGAGAGATACCATAAGAAAGTGAGTAAAAGTGAGACAAAGTTATCCTATGAAGTGTGTGGAGAAGCATCTCTTAAATAGAGATGAGTGATGGAGTTAGAATGTAACTGCCATGCCAATGAATTCCACATTCATATTAAGTGTGTGCCAAGTGTGAGAATCCTCGTAAGGAGGAATAAAATAATTTCCTTAATAAATGAAATACGAAATGTGAGTTGTCCTCCCACTTGGACTAGAGGGAAAAACAATTAGGATACCTTGGCTTATCCAAATTTAAATAAAACACCAAGGGAAGATTATTAATTCTAACATCTCACTCTATATCACCACATATCTTTATTATGCGAAACACTTCATTTCATAGCTTTATA
This sequence comes from Chamaecyparis obtusa, assembly GCA_027943335.1. Taxonomy (NCBI): domain Eukaryota; kingdom Viridiplantae; phylum Streptophyta; class Pinopsida; order Cupressales; family Cupressaceae; genus Chamaecyparis; species Chamaecyparis obtusa. The sequence goes on from BSBK01001449.1 coordinate 562,466, forward strand.
AATCTCATTCTTCAAGTTGTCATCTTAATGGTCACAAGTGCATTTGAGAGAAAACATGATGACCAAAATGATCTTTGAGGATAGAGGACAATGAGACACCAATAAAGAGAAATTGCTTTGGCTTGATTTTATCTCTCTAGATTAAATTAGCTCTTAATAACATTTCATTGGTATATCAATGTTATTTAATTGACTAACACTAATTTATGGCATACATTTTTGGCACCTATGCTAATGCCCCCTTTTAACAATTTTTATCGCATGGTTTTCCATGACAGGTTCAGAGAAGACGCATACCAGTGCATTTGAGATACAAAGTGACACATGTACTACACAAAACAACACATTTATCATCTCTTCTAGAGCATTTTTTTCCCCTAGAGTGACACATTTATTATCTATTTTTGTGCATATACATTCTATTTTAACACATTCATTTATCAGAATAGCACATACATTAGGAAATTTAGCGCATATGTATTGTATTTCATTGCAGAGGTTGATTTATTTAGTCCATCTATTTTCTATTTTGGTGCATTTATGCTTGAGAGAAAAAACTAAAATTCTTGGGATCTAATATGTGTTTTTTATACTTGTAGGTCAAATTTTATTTGTCCAAGATTGAAATTAAACTACTAACAAGGGCTTGTAGGTGTTACATGGAGAATTTCACTTAAAATCAATCATTTATCTTGCCTTTGTTAAAGTAGGAACATAGCTTAATTAGCGGTAAATCAATCAAATGTTTGACATGCTTGAGGTGATAGGTATATTCTCTCCCCTTAATTGGGTGATCAAAAAGCCAAACTCATCTTTTTATTTCAAGTAGTGTTTTCTTTCTTAGAGGGTTTGCCTCCCTAGCAACCAATAAGGTCAAGTGAGGGAATGACCCAAATGGGAATAAACTAAAACTAATTTTTCCAACCCACTATAAAAAATATGTGATTGTGATGAAAATAATGGTTAACAAAAGTGCATGGGAATAAATCTCCTATAGTACCTATATGGTGTGTAAAACCTTGGATTTCAAGGTTGGGAGACCTCTTCATTGATTTTATACCTCGTTGCTTTGAACATATGCCCTTACTAGACACCATTTTATAGAAGCCTACCCGCCTCTCCTCTGAACATTGTTATACTCTCAGTGCAAGAGGGGGGAAGAATCTCCTATAAAGATACTCACCAATGTCCTTGTTGAGCGTATGTGAGAACTCCCCATTTGAGTTCTTATTACAAGAACTTCTACTGGGACTCTACTAGCTTCCACAAAGGCAAAAACATGGGCACCCTTTAGGGAGTGACAAGGTTGTGTGAGTTGACAGGGTACCAAGTTGTGGGCTGAAATGTAACAAAAAAGACAAATTATCCTTAGGTGGAGCTATTTGAAGTGTTTTCTTGAGCAAAAACCAATTGAAATTTGTGATTTTTTTAAAGCTTATGAACACACACTTCATGTTTAAAAAACTATGGAGGATAATTATTTGATACTGCATTTTACTATTTCTCTGATCATAACTAAGAAGAAAATCATCCAAAACATTAATCAAGAAATTACAAAACCAAACTTCCAAATTTTTAAACATTCAGACAAAAATAGAATAACACATACAACAAACTTTATTGCATAGACCTCTTAGACTAGTGCATAAAGCTCTATTTTTAGCGCATACAACTCTTAGACTAGCACATACCACTTTCTTTTTAGTGCATATACATCTCTTTTCAGCACATCTACTTGACAGGTCAACACATTTACCTGACAGATAAGTGCACACTATTCACAACACATGTATACAACTATCATTTTGGTACATATACAATCCTTGTCTAACACATCTCTACAAATCAGTATAACACATTTACTAAACATAATAACCCATAGAGGCTACTAGATATCACATATAATTCCCAGAGTAGCGCATTTGTCACACAAAGTAGTGCATACACAAAACATAATAGTGCATTCACAACATACAGCATCAGATCAACTATTCAAAAAATTTCAAAATTAGATTCATATACCCTTTTCGGAGCTTGTTTCATTCCAATTGACACAATACCAGTATCATAACATAATTATCCTAAATTTGACAAATGATCCATTTTCACCTATATTTGGTCACTCAAATTAGTGCTTAGTCTATCAATCCTTTTGATCATTGATTTTAAAAAGGTTCCCTATCAATATCTATCATCCTTAATTTGAATCTTAACTTAAAATATTGACTAAAATATAGCCTCATTAATAAGAGAATACTAAGATTTCCTATTTGGCTTTGTTAAACATAACTAAACTAGCACTTGAAACCAAATTTAGTACATATTCAGATCACTTATATACTTGTTTTGAGTAGAGCTCAAAAGCAAAAAGAGAAATTGAAACAAAAACAAAAGGAAAAAGAAACTCAAGAAACCATGGATGACATGGAAAATCCTTTTCATAGATACAATGCAAACCATAAGGATGATGAAATATCTGATGAAATGATCAAAGAAGCTCAATAAGATCCTAAATTTTACGAATTCATGGAAAGAGTCTTAGAATCTGATAAGGAAAAATACTTCCTTATGTCATCCCACCAAGGTGTCAAACTACCTCAAGATTTTGATGTGTCATAATTAAAAACTAAAGAAAGAGCTAATGAAGACAATCCCTCACGACACTTACACAACAAATTCAAGATCTTCAACAACAATGCAAGAAATGAAAAGGGGGACATCCACAAATAAATACTTGTTGGAAGATATCTATCCATATCCATTTGAAAAAAACTTGAACATGATTCCATTCCCTCCAAATTGTGAGATTCCAAAATATGATAGATATATGGGAAATATTGATCCATAAGACCACATTAGGGAATTTTTCATAGTGAGAATAGAATTTGCACACAATGAAACATATTTTATGAGATTATTTCCCATAAGTTTAGGATGACAAGTCATAGAATGGTTTTCAAAACTTCCTTATGGTATCATATCATTTAAAGAATTGGTAAACAAATTTGTTATCCAATAATCAAACAACATTGAGCATGAGGTAACCACGATTAGTCTATGCAACACAAAATAGAGAAATGGCGAACAATTGCTTACCTTTTTAAAAAGATGGAGACAATTATTTGCTAAATATCCTCGTATTGTCCCTAAACAAGAAAAAATGGACATTTTCATTGACAATTTAAATAGTGAAATGAGCTAGACTTCAATTGCAATGTTCGACAACATTTGATAAACTAATTGAAAATGGAATTAAAATTGAAGATGCGTTGGTAAGGAAAGGTGAATTGAAATTCTATAAAGATCCAAGGAGTTTTCCTAGTGACACCAATAGCAACAATGAAAAACCAAAATTTTGGACAAGAAACAAAAATATTGTAAATGATGGAGTAGTTGATGACATAATTTAAAACAAAAAAAAACCATTTTAAATTTATCAAACAATACACTCATGAACAATCAATAAAACAATAAACCCAAACCATTGTCAAAAACACATTGAAGGAAATTCACACTTTTTGGTGAACCACTTGAAACAAGTTTGAGAACAATTCTTGCAAACAAACTGATAACATTACTTGAAAGAAGAGATTTTGAACCAAAGGTCCAACCAACATGGTTGAATGATTCATACTATTGTGAATTCCATAGAAGCAGGGGTCACAAGACAAACAATTACCAAATGTTAAAACATGTCATACAAGACTTGATAGACAATGGCATTATAACTATTGAAGGACATCAAATAAATGATGGACACTCAATATCTAAAATCCCTCCAAATAATGAGAAAGGAGAATCCTCAAAACAAAAAAAAGAAGACAAAGTACACTACACCTGTTCACATGAAAATGTGATCAATAATCTTTTAGAATATGACTCAAGGGTTAATGTAATTGTAATCAAGGAAAAACAAGAACATGAATCTGCTAACATTGTTACAAGAGATCAAGCCAAGGTCCTGTTAAGAGGAACAACAACCGAAACAATCTCCACTTCAAAACAATACAACATAGTGGATTAATTACAAAATACTCCAAAATAAATATTTGTATTAGAGCTTTTAAAACTTTCACCCACACACAAGGAAATTCTAGAAAAAGGCTCTACTGAACATCACAATACCTAACAATTTGAATGTCGCCCAATTTAAAGCCATGATGGGATATTTGACAACACCTCACTATCTATCTTTTACAGAAGATGATGACATGTTTGTAGGGTAAAACTGTGGTTTGATTTTAACTATTATTTTGACTTAGATTGGGTTTTGTACAATCGCCCAGTTTACTCCTATCAATTGTCAACCCAGGGTCATAGACAAATGAAAGATATTGTGGTTATTTTCCGAAGGGATGAAGGTAGAAAATTAAGTGGGGATGATATGCATGGTACAAAAGAGAAAACCTTAAATTGTGCTTCTAATTTACCAAAGAACATATATTTAATCCAATCCTATGAATTACAAATGAAGTCACAAATGCAATCCTATACATATCACAAATGAAATCCCAAATCCAATCTTGTGAATATTACAAATGAAATCACAAATCCAATCTTATAAATGAAATCACAATCTCATTCTAAGAAAATTTATTTAATCTAACCTTATGAATATCACCACTCACAAATGAATTCACACTCTTATTCAAAATTTGATTTACTTTTATAATTTAATCCCACAAATGAAATCACACCTAGATTATTCTCACATTTTATCCTATTAATATTTTATTGGTGCACATTTAATTTCCTCAGGAGATATAGTGATATAAAGTGGAAAGGGTTTTGGTTTTAAGAAATGCAATAGGAACAGATGGCGATAAGAGGTATGAAATTATGACAATACATATGAATTTACAATAGGAGGTAATGGAATTGCGACAGGGGAAAGTAATGACTTACGAGACAAATAAAAGAATGAAGTCTTCAAGTGATAGAAAGAGATAATGATTCACAAAATAGATTACAAAATGAAATTTGCAATGTGTTGTTCATGCATGAGTGTCTGTATATCCTGAAGCTATTAGAAGTACAGTACCATAATAATATTCATCAAACTCATGCAGATTGGTATGAACGGTTGTAAATAACCCAAAATATCAGTCTTAATAACACATTCAATTCATGAGATTACAAAAAAATAACATACAAATAATCTAATAAAATATAAATGATCTCATTGAGTGTTCCAAGGGGGGGCCCTTCCTCTGGTCAATTGGCGAGTTTAGAACAACTGAATCACACACTTATGGCACAACAGCGATCAATTTCACATTCAAATGTTGAATTGAGAAAACACGATATATTTCCTTCTACATATTATATGTATTATCTATATATTCTCATCTTTCTTTGATCACACACATATATACAAATGGAGGTCTTTTGTTCATAAAACAAAAATTTTAAACTTAGGATCGATAACTAATGATATAAATTTAGGAATATGGTTTTGGCCATATGCCATCAAACCATATGCAGTTTAAACAATCTGGACTAAATTTAAGGATCTAAAACCACCCCATGGAAATAAAAAAGACAAAAATCTTCATCACCAACAATCCCTCATGCAACTTGTCAACTCATCCAACTTAGTCCTTCTCTCTTTCATAACTAATTCCTGCAGCCATTTGATAGAATGCATTAAATTTAGGGACCGTGATGCTAAAGAAGTTAATCCTTTTCACCTTAATAATAATTCAAACATTTTCCTACTTCTTTATTAATGAAATAACAAGGGACTGAAAGTAAATGGAAAGGAAGGAAAATGAAGGATATAAAAATAGGACACTTTTAACCCCCAACATCTCCCCCCAAATGAAGGAATTTGCATGTCCTTGTGTAAATATGCAATAAAAAATAGGTAAAGGTATATCAGATGAAGATCCTCTGCTCCCCCTTGATTCCCCTGGTCAACTCTTTTCAATTTGGTCTTTGCTTGCACCTTGTCTTTTAGCATCTGATTTTCTTGCTGCAATTGTGCAATTATCTGCAATAACTTACTAAATGAAAGGACAAATGGATGACATAGCTATTGAGAGGTATCCCCTTTATAAACCATAATTTATTTTGAAACATCTTGTGTAATGCCCATGGAAGGCTCTATATCTAGCTTCTGTGGAGGCACAATGGTTTGCGAGTTTTCAAATTGATTAAGGGAATCTTCATGATGCTTCTCCCATTATTCCATTTCTCCTAATTCATAATGGGGGGGATTCTATCCAAAGACACATTCCTAACATCAACGTTAACATAATATCCTACTTCTATTTCTTTAAGGGCCCGTTTGGTAGCGGGAATTAGACTGGAATTGACATTTGTTAGCTCCCATTTCATCGAATCCTTAGTTTGGGAGTGCAACATAAAAATAGAAGTGGAAGATGTAAATGCTCATTTTGGCCCAAAATGAGCATTAACATCTTCCACTTGAAAAGGTGGAATTGGAATTTGAGGGCCAAATTCCACTTTTCTAACTCCCATTTTATAAAATCCCATCGGGTCCATGGGCTAAAATATGATAGCTTTGGCATTCGCATTATTTTTATCTCCGCCATTCTTCACGGCGAAGTTACTTTGCAAGTTTTTCCTTTTCTCCACCATTCTTCACGGTGAAGTTACTCTGCAAGATCTGCCATACTTCACAGTGAAGGGCATTGTTCACACTGCAAGCATTCTTCTTGCTCACACTGCGAAGACACTCAACATTTCATGCATTCTTCACACTGCAAGCATTATTCTTTATTTGGTATGCAGAAGTATTTTTGGGCATTGTTCACACTGCAAGCATTCTTCTTTACTATGCAAGTTTATTTTTATATCCATTCTTGGTTAAGGTGATTTTGGAAGTGTCTGAGGTTGAGCATCTTAAGAGGGGGGCTTTGATGTGCTCACCCTTTGTCCCTTCTTCTCACCTTGCTAGATCCCTTCTTCCTTGCATTATTGGCATATGGTAGAGTATGGACTCTTCATTGCAGGGTTGTTGTTTGTGAAAGGTTGTGACGTTTTTCAGTGTGTGGGATTTGTTGTTTTCATGGCCTTCCTCTTACACTCGATGTGTTGGGAGTGCAATTTCCTGTTAAGTTGTTTCAAAGGATTTGGTAGTGGCTTTTTTGTTGCACACTGAAAATGAAACTTGCATGGGTGCAAGTACTTGGGAGACAAGTTCTTTGGTATGCCTTAAATCCAACTGCATTTTCATCTTATTTTAAAATCTCCTTAGAGCCCTTGTTCAAGGTATTTAAGAGATGTGACTATTGTATTATACTATTTGGCATGATTAGGGTTATTTTTCCTGCAATTAGTTTTTAATGCTTAGGTTGTCCAGTCCCATTGGCCTCACAGTCATTTAGAACTTTGAGCTTGTGTATTCTAGCAAACATTGGTTAGCATTTGAAGCCTGAGATTCACCAGCGTAAAATCATATTCTTAATTTGCCTGTTTCTGAATTGAGGTATTGATTGCAATGAACCAACCATGGTATTTGGAGTTTAAACTATTGGGATGATGCTAAAGTGTCTATACAAAATCCATAAGCTTTTATGTTCAAATAATAATATATATTGATAAATAATGATTTGCCGCATAGATTTACTCTGGAGAAAACATATGTGAAGAGAGATATCCACCTCTATCTAGTGATAGGGATTCTCAACTATTTTTATTTATTGGATGTATTTATATTTTTTTCATTCATGTATTTGTAGGCATTTTGTTAAGAACAAAAAGTTATCCCATACATGCAGCTAATTGTCGATAGCTCAACTTGAATTTCCCAATGTTTGCAGTTGCCAATTGTTTTGCAAGTCTGCTTCACTATTATCCTATAAGTATCAATTTGTGAGCATTATCCTATTAGGTATTCCCATTGCTGAGCTCAGACTTCTTGTTGATCCATCTTATTCTTTGTGCGATCCATGTGACCCAAATGTTAGGAGTTAGAGGCACTTACTGTCTTGATCTAGTCATTGATGTGTTTTGACATACTGTAACACTATTTTCATTTGATTGGTAGGTATCTTGTATCTTCATTTGATTGGTAGAAATAAAGACAATAGTGGCATTTGGATGAATACATTACTTTAGATTTTAGGGCTTCTAAAAATATATTCTTCTCAAATTTTGAAGATTCTCATACCTTGAATCATATCTCTATTTTAACAATGGTCCTTATCATTGTGCTCATATTATTTTTCCCAAGCCATTCTAGAAGTTTTCTATGGACTACATTGACTTGGTATAGATCATCATTCCTTTGCTTCAAATTCCTAATAAGAGTCTTTGACTCCTTTTGGAGTCATGAGATATTGAACCTTGTGTTTTAGTGTTACTAGGGCTTGCCCTTATGAAGGTGAAAATAGCTGCTGCTCCATAGTGAATGATCTGTCTTAATCAGTAACTAGATCTCAATCCTTTTATTCTCCTTCATTATTCCTTAACAATTTAAGTCACTTTCTTTTTGTCTTCCATGACATGTATCATACTAGTTTTATCTTATTCTCACTTATTATTTTCAATATATTGTAGCAATGAATAGTCACTTTGAAAACTATTAATAATCATTATATAGTGACCTATCATGAGGAGTAGTGCATACTTCCCTTGAGGCAGTGAAAACATATAGTCTGCAAAATCATAGAATGCTTCAGATAGTGTATCTTGGTGAGCTATATAAGCAACTGAAGTCTGATTTTTGATATCATAATGACCTCTTAGACCGACCCCTTTTATCTCGGTCTGTCCTTAGAAATACATTATGGTAACACTAATTGGAATGAAACTGATGCTTAAGAACAACAATCTTTTTTTTGGCTCAGCAAGGAATATGTATAAAATTGATGCAATGACAGTGCCTATTTTCAACTTCAGAGTATGAGTAGCCCTAATATAAGGTCCAACTCCTATTTATATCTTCTATACTATTTTCTAATATGATCTATTTCTTCAATATTGATCAGCTTCTATTTTCCTCTATTTCTACTTTTATCAATATTTTTTCAGTTCTTTTTCCTTCTTTTTTAGGTCTTCTGTCAATAAATATAGTTTTTTGAAACTTGAAACTTGATGCATGAAACTATATTCCCTATAATCTAAAGTTCATTTCAATGATCTTTTTGTAAAACATGATTAATAATATTACATACTTATATAAATGTATATGTGCCTATATAAGAACCATATATATGCACATATACATGTATATAATAATATTATTAATCATGTTTTACAAAAAACATCTTCTATATTTTACCCTCATTCGAATTTATTTCCTAATGCAACAATGCTAACAAATTGAACACCTATAGATAATAACCAGCTAGGAATACATTTACAAATAGTTGTGTCAATTAGTACATACATTTCTTGGCTTGTCCTCTTGCTGCCTGTGATTGTTGATTTTGTATCTCAAACTTTCATCGCCGTGTAATTTTTAGGGATGGATCTTATCAAAAATATAAACATTCAAGGATGCATTTGTAAGAAGGTTAGAACTACTTGTATTCACGCACTTATTCTTGTTGTCATTGGAGTAGCAAAAGTAGTGTCTGTGCTTCAAGGTAGACAAACAAGGCGTAACGATAGAAGTGATGGAAGTGGTTTTTATAAACGCATTATTCATTCGAGTGAGGTGCATTGTCATGACCAAATTTGCATGAGTGCAACAACCTTCTTTCGGCTAGCCAATCTTGTAAGGCAAAAAGGAAGCCTATCAGATACGATGAGCATAATGTTAGAAGAATAATTAGTCATGTTCCTCCACACCCTTGGCCACAATCTGAGGAATCATAAGATTGCCCACAACTTTGGTCACTTCGGAGAGACAGTAAGCCGATACTTCCACAAGGCCTTGATGACTATCTTAGCACTCCATGCGGATTATCTCATACCACTTGGGCCAAACACTCCTCCTGAAATTAGTGGGAAGGACCGTTTCGATCCTTACTTCAAGGAAAACCCCCTAGCGCTACAAATTTCTTTGCCTTAGTGATAATCTTATTACTGCATCTTTCTTGACTACAGTTTTTCTTTCTATAGGATTGTGTTGGAGCAATTGATGGAACCCATATACTAGTCATTGTCGATGTCGAATTATAGGGTAAATATCAGGATAGAAAAGGGAACTTCTCACAAAATGTTATGGCTATCTCTTCTTTTGATTATAGGTTTCAATACGTTCTTGTTGGTTGGGAAGGGTCTGCTACAGATAGCTGTGTTCTAGCTTCAGCTCTCAGTAGAGCCGATCCACTTGTAGTTCCCCCTGGTATGCCATTTCACACCCTATTTTTACTGAAGAAAATGATAAATGTTTGATGGTGTCAATGTTTCACGGTTTAACAATATATGTTATTTTGTAGGAAAATATTTTTTAGTCGATGCTATATATCCAAATGTACCAGGATTTCTTGCACCTTACTAATGTACAGGTTATCACCTGAAGGAGTTTTCAAGAGCAAACCCTATAAACAACCCACAAGAGTTGTTTAACCACCGACACTCCTCTCTTAGAAATGCAATAGAGCATACATTTGGCACTAATACATTTGGGGGCATTTTGCGATGGCTATGTGTCGCAATAGCAACACCCATAGACGTCACTATTTTTTAGTCACAAATTGCGACGTCTATGGGTAGCCGTCGCAATTGCGGCGCCCTCCCGTCACAATGTCGCTAAGATTTGTTAGCGGCATGGGCGTCGCCCCCTCGTCGCATGGCTTCGGAGGGCCGTCGCAATTGCGATGAGCCTCCCAAGCAATTGCGATGGGCGCCTGCATCGCATTACGATGGGCTCCCGTCGCAATTGCGACGCCCGTGGGTGGATTAAAAAAATAAAATTATTTAATACATTGCTAATGAACCACATTAATGCTTTTTTGTTTCAACAAATGAGGACAGCCATTGTAAAGACAACATGATAATGTACACTCACTGTAAGGATAGTCACAAATGAGGACATCTCACAGTGACTGTCCCTAGTGTAATTGCCACTTGAATGTATTGCTATTCAGCCACATTAATGCTTTTCTTCTTCAACAAATGAGGATAGTCACTGTAAAGACAACATGATAATGTACACTCACTGACTATCCTCATTTGTTGAAGAAGAAAAGCATTAATGTGGCTGAATAGAAATACATTCAAGTGGCAATTACACTAGGGACAGTCACTGTGAGATGTCCTCATTTGTGACTGTCCTTACAGTGAGTGTACATTATCATGTTGTCTTTACAGTGAGTGTACATTATCATGTTGTCTTTACAGTGTCAATATATGCATTATTACTTAAACTGAAGAGTACTCTAAATAATATGTCATTGTGGAGTTCTGATTGCTTCCAATTTGATATACGCTTGTTCTACTTATGTATCCAGCATCATGTAAGAAAAGTTGATGCTTTTAAAATAGATTCATTTAGCCATGAAATGCCTGTGCATGTTACATACAAGATTCCAAGGCCCAAAACTGATTACTCATTATAATTCATGTACAGAATGATAATCAACCACAATGAGGCATGCGTAGGCGCTGCGTAGATTTTGAGGCATCAGAAGCTCGTAGAAGAAACTTGACCAATGGCTCATGGAATGCAACAAACTTATTGCCTAAAATAGGAGCATTGGTAACCACAGATGATGGTTCTGAAAAGAACACTTCACCATCAATGTCACGTGAGGGAACTGCAATTTCTGATGGCAAGCAACTTGTAGAGAGATGCAGGTACAGATGCTAGGAGAAGTTCCCAATCTTTATCTATTGGACAGTTTTCATCTGCAAAATATATTATAAAAACATGAAAATATATCAGAGATGTTTGATATTGATACAAAACAACACAGATTCATTTCTTTGTACACCTGTATATCATAAAAATCCTTGCACACTTCGAAAAATTGTATTGCCTTTTAATTACTCAAAAGTAATTCACATAAAGCAGTCATTTGATTAACATGGATCCTAATATTCACAAGTACATGGTCATGTGCTCCATCGTAGCATCTTATAGATTTAGATATGTTCTCTGAAATAATTCAATGTTTTGTTTACAATCCACAAAAGAAATATTTTCCCTCGTCTACTTAATCCTAAACAAAAGGCCATATAGCAATATAGATAGAACTATATAATAGAAACCATAAACAATGGTAACCTTAGCAGCAGCAAGAAATTGTTGCAAAAACTTTACCTTATCATACCCAGATTGTTGCTTTGCCTGGCGGAGGGAAATTTGATCAGTAAAATTGACACAGAGTATGCTGTCTCCATTGTCATGATGGATAACAAAACACCAACTTTAATGGGCATGTACTGTCCCTTGTGTAATTGCCACTTGAATGCATTGCTATTGAACCACATTAATGCTTTTTTCCTTCAACAAATGAGGACAGTCACTGTAAAGACAACATGATAATGTACACTCACTGTAAGGATAGTCACAAATGAGGAAATCTCAGAGTGATTATCCCTTGTGTAATTGCCACTTGAATACATTGCTATTGAACCACATTAATGCTTTTTTCCTTCAAGTGGCAATTACACAAGGGACAGTCACTGTGAGATGTCCTCATTTGTGACAAGGACAGTCACACATGAGGACATCTCACAGTGACTTTCCCTTGTGTAATTGCCACTTGAATGTATTTCTATTCAACCACATTTATGGGCCTGTTTGGACCACGGCACACAATAGCATCTACAAAGAAGAATATCCCAGGTGTAACAAGTTGTAAGAATATACCAACAGTTCTAAGAAGTTCCCTAGCACATAGTAGCATCTACAAAGAAGAATATACAACATGAGGGCAGCCACTGTAAAGACAACATGATAATGTACACTCATTGTATGTGTACATTATCATGTTGTCTTTACAGTGACTGTCCTCATTCAAGTGGCAATTACAGAAGGGACAGTCATTGTGAGATGTCCTCATTTGTGACAAGGATAGTCACACATGAGGACATCTCACAGTGATTGATTGTCCCTTGTGTAATTGCCACTTGAATGTATTGCTATTGAACCACATTAATGCTTTTCTTCTTCAACAAATGAGGACAGTCACTCTAAAGACAACATGATAATGTACACTCACTGTAAGGACAGTCACAAATGAGGACATCTCACAGTGACTGTCCCTTGTGTGATTGCCACTTGAATGTATTGCTATTCAGCCACATTAATGCTTTTCTTCTTCAACAAATGAGGATAGTCACTCTAAAGACAACATGATAATGTACACTCACTGTAAGTGTACATTATCATGTTGTCTTTACAGTGACTGTCCTCCTTCAAGTGGCAATTACACAAGGGATTTGTGTTTTCATTTGTGTTTTCAACAGCGCCGTAACCCTCCGCGAAATCACATCGGGATATAAGGGCAAAACAAACAAGAACATTGTCATTTGTATTTTCAACAGCGCCGAGAGAGATAAACAAACTTAAAACTCAGACTTAAGAAAGATGAAGGCAATGCTTCAAAAGGCCGATGCCCTAAACACGGGAAAACACAATACCACCATTAAACGATGCCCTAGTCACTGTATCAATGCTGCCAGCTCCGTACCAGTATGCTGACTGCTCACTTTCATCCTGTGATAAAGGTAACTTCATTAATCATACTTGAAATGGCAGCATACGAACTAAAGCTGATGAACATTTATAAACTAAAAGTTTAAAACTACAGATTACAAATGTAGTAGTTTCATACGAAAAGAACTTGATGTCTGAAATTTACCATTAGAAGTATCCAAAGGAATACCACAGTACTGTTGAACTTGGAGAATCGGAGATGATCTACACAGCAAGTTCAACAGCTGTAAGGACTGTTACACCATCTTTAGCATTTGAATACATTTTCTCCTTGGCTTCTGGTGGATCCTCAAAGACCCCCAATGATGTTTTCCCTACAATTATCAATTGTTTGTCAGTATGAGATATTAATAAATAAACATTAATCACAATATTAGGCAAACAATGTTCTTGATGTCTGAATCTAAATCACAGAAAGCTCTAATAAAGCAGTTCTCAGTTTCACATTAAACTAAGTTTCAATTTCAAATGGTTATAATAATTTTTGCAAGTTATAAGTAGCTGGTTACAGTATATGACATAAAAAGAAAAAAAATCATTTCTATTCTTTTCTTCTTTTTCTCTTTCAACGAAGCTTTTGCACCACACAAATGCATACCAAGAATTTCTCAGGAGGTTTCAAGACCATTGCATACCAAACTTCTTCTCTGTAGATGCTACTGTGTGTCGTGGTCCAAACGGGCCCATAAATGTGGTTGAATAACAATACATTCAAGTGGAAATTACACAAGGGACAGTGACTGTGAGATGTCCTCATGTGTGACTGTCCTTGTCACAAATGAGGACATCTCACAGTGACTGTCCCTTGTGTAATTGCCACTTGAATGAGGACAGTCACTGTAAAGACAACATGATAATGTACACATACAATGAGTGTACATTATCATGTTGTCTTTACAGTGACTGCCCTCATGTTGTATATTCTTCTCTGTAGATGCTACTGTGTGCTAGGGAACTTCTTAGAACTATTGGTATATTCTTAGAGCTTGTTACACCTGGGATATTCTTCTCTGTAGATGCTACTGTGTGCCATGGTCCAAACAGGCCCATAAATGTGGTTGAATAGCAATACATTCAAGTGGCAATTACATATATTATAATGTATCTGTCTAGTCCTCATGACTGCTCATAACAGTACAAGTGATATTTTTTTGGGAGTGGGGAAAGGTTCGAGACTTTCACCTGTATGAAGAATCCTTTCTACCTAACACAAAAATGCACCCCATAAAACATCTGATTGGTTCGAGTATCTTTGAACTATTTGGTTCTATTGACAACACTAGACCAGTGTATACAGAATGACTAATTTCATGCAAGACAATGTGATGCAGAGTGGTCAGCAAGAAACTTGGTCTTAAGCCCCAACCCACTTCAAGACACCAAAATGTTACACCTAAGCAATTTAGCCTCTGATTCTATCAGACCAATTTAAAATCTCTGTACTAGAGGGACTTCAAAGGTTTCAAGATACTTCTAACACCTTATTGACTCAAGCCCAACCAAGACCAAATTTCCTTTTAGGGACAAGTTCCCTGATTTTCTACCAAAAGAGACTTTATTGATCCTAGGCTTTGCCAACCCAATCAAACATTTGAAAAATCTTAAGATTCCCTAAAACATGCAGAATCATGCATTGGTTGTGTTCCAAACAACCCAAGACATCAAAATCACAAATAGACCTAGTGACTCTAGTAGGTCTCCAAAACCTGTTCTGCAGCAATAACTCTTCAATTTGACAAAGGACCTTATGAACTTATATGTTTTTTGAGTACCCTTTTTGATGTTCTAACAATCCTCCAACTCCCAGACCCTGACTCCACTCCAGCATATCAATGTCCTTATTGAGTCCGCAGACCTAATGCATGCCTTTGGGTGTGGGTTCCAAAACAAGGCATTGAAAATGGGTGCATGAAACCAAGATTAGAGTTTGAAGATGTCCACCATGCTCTAAAGATATACATTCAACAAGGTTTGAGGTCCTTTACTTGCCGCTACCCTCTGATCTTGCATAATCCATCAACTCCTAGTCAAGAACATTGAGATTCTTGACCTAGGGCTTGCTCTCAAAATTCTCTGGCTTAGTATCCTGTTCCAAAGATTTTAAAATATGAAAATAAACCCCCTTAACTTGCATTTTACAAAGAATAGAGGATATCCTATGGTTTATTTGCAAGTTAAGGCCATTTGAATGCAATAACCCAAAAAATGAGGGTTTGACAGAACAACAGATAAGAAAAAGGAATAACTTTGATATAAGGTGTCTTGAATCTACCAAATAAACTCTCAAAGCGTAAGATATAAATACTCTAACTTCCACACTGGTCTGCCCTCCCTTTCACATCCGTACACTGTACAGTGCTTGAAGGAAATGCACAGAAAAGGCTCTGAAATAGTGGCTCTATTTGACAGAGAGTCCATGCTAGGCTTCATGACTAACCTAGAGCACATTCCTTGTTATGGAGGAAGTTTGAATGGTGAAGAACTTATGGAATGGATAGAGGACCTAGATAACCATTTTGACTACAAGTATCTTATTAATAACCATTTTGACTACAAGTATCTTATGGATAGAGGACCTTGATAACCATTTTGACTCATTTAGTATCTTATTGAGCTTCACTTTGTTTCGAGAATATAGTTTAATATTCTTTACTAAACAGGGCCAAGCACGTGAAGGTGGAAGCTCATTTGGCCCCACCCCCCTCCCCCTAACATCACTCTACATTCCCCATTAACATCTAACATTCATTCATTCTTTCAATTATTAATAAAATGTAACATTCAATCAATATCACATGATAACATTCATTAACACATTAGATTCGTTAACACGCAACATTCATCAATATGAAAATAAACACATAATTCATGAACATTCATTAGCACATAATTAAATTCATTGAGACATAAAATTCAGTCATTATCAATTAAGGTATTTAGATGACAATCATTTCTTTTTTCTCTTTCTAATTTTTTTTTCTATGTAAGCTCTAAGAGGAGCATCAGTGTTATCATCAATACCCCCCTCATCAGTTGTTTTGTTCTCTGTTCTTGATGATCTCAAATTCCTATGCTACTGCAAGGGGGGGTCCTCTACAATAACAAATAAAAGAGTTAAATTTAAAATATTTAATTATAATTGTTACAAGTATTTAATTATTTTAAAGAACATAACTGTGGCGCTCTTTAATTACTTGATCTGGCCACATCATTTTGTCTAGACTCAACCTCAACATGCTCATGAGCACCGACCCCTCGATCCTCTACAGTTGCTATACAAAATGTTACATTAATCCAAACACCAATTGTAATTACATATAAAAATTTTAATAGCAAATGTATACCTCCACCACTAGGATGCACATCATGCGAACCTTCATTATGCATAGATTGTGTAGAAGGATTGTTAGGCTGCATTCCAATATCCTACACATTGTTATCATTGCTTTCTTAAAATAGATATACTCACTTTATATTAGAACTTAACATCAAATAGACTAATTGGTAAAGTATTCAATTTGAAATAAATTTCATTTAGCTTATTTACCTGTGGCTCAGATGCATCATTATTTGAACCTTGCACACTGATTTCAGCTCATAGCCATTCAGCCACGGCTCTATAGCCTTGTTGGAAGCCAATTCTCTTGTCCTCTTCTGTGAGGCATCTATTGAACTCTGACCCCTACATTTTTGCTTGGTATGGTGAATTTTACTTGCATTGTTTGATCAAAAAAAATTTCTTTGCAATATATAAAAAAATTGATACAAGTTTTCATTTACTAATACTTACAACTCGTGCTTGAAGTTTGGAAAAACCACCAGAGCTGAGCTTGTGTGTCCCGTGCTTTTCTAATCTTGCCTTTGTTGCCTTTGATGTGTCAGGCAATCTATGAAAAGTTTGAAATATGTTAGAGACCAGTACAGGAAAAATTTAGAGGTTAATTAGTACATAATTACATTCTCAAAAGTATCACATACCTTGCTCTACTCTCTACTGGCGTAATTCCTTTTTTCATGTCGGCTTTATACTTTCCATCCAAAATCAAAGCCTACCACTCAGCCTCAAGAACACAGGGCGGACGCTCATGCCTTGGGTTAACCTCTGAATATTTCCTGTACTGGTCCCTAATATACTTCAAACATAAACTAGCTTTTTCAAGGAGCTTGTTTCTCTTGAATGCACGAGGTCTAAAAAGCTGGGTCATACTATGTACAAGATCATCCTTCAACTTTTTATCTTGGTTATTCCACCTTTTAAGTAAAAAAAACATGTTAGACTCATAAATGAAGAGAAGCTACCTTTAATATAGTTCAAGAAATTGATGAAAAGGAAAACTATTCTAGCAATGATATGAAATCAAAATAGTGGTTTGGGGTTTTAGTTAGGATATGATGTTCCACCATGTACATAGGGTGGGCCTGAATATCCACAAACACTCGTCACCAAGTTTTCGCCAAAAAATATCATTCCCTACAAAATAATCATGGGATCATTAGTCGATGAAGAGTGATAAAAAACTAAATTACTATTATATCACTATAGAATAATAATAACTTTAAAGTACCTGGAACTTTGGCTACTTTTAAGGGAATGCCTTCATCGTCGCTGATGATCAATACGCAATCCTTCACCGTTCCCGTACTAGGAACACGGGAACATCCAGGAAATGATGTTGCATCGAGACTTGTTGCATCTCCTATTGCAAAAAATGAAAACCATTATCAAATGCCTCCAAGAAATAATACTTTAAGGGAAATAAATTGGTGCAGAGCACCCATGGCACAAACACAATCAATGGATCTACATCGTAAATACATAACACTTAAACACATAACAAAAGAGAGAAAAAGAGGGATTTGTGTACCAGTAGATGGTGCAACAGTTGCTGCATTTAGGCTGTGTGTTGTTGACATGGCAGTCGGCAAGACATTTGTGGCTATCCTGGATGGAGGTGGCGTTGTCATATCATCATGGAAAGGAGCTGAAGAATAAAATTGTTAGAGCATGCATAAATATAGAACGTGTGGACTAGCATGGACAAGATTGTTAGAGCATTAAAAAAAAAGATTGTTCGAGCATGTATTGTCAATGATTATGATCATTCCTATATATATTCAGTGGAAAACACAAGTGGGGAATGGAACATGTGATCTACCTAAACCACTTGCAGTACCGGCCTCATCATGGGAATGGGGTTCAAAATTACACAAATAACTCTATAAAGACAATGCATCCATATTTTAATTAATGTCATAAAAGAGCATAACATAAAAACCATTATTGAACTCTTGTAATAATTAAAAATTTCATTAATACTTACTTTAAAGTTTTCAGAAGTGCGCAACAACTCAGCTGCCCTGTCTTTTATTTCCTAAGTCTGAGGATGTATGGATACCAAACGTAGAAGTTCTTTCCCAATTTTCTTTAGCAGGTTTTTAATGGAACCGATCGGGTCATCGGTCTCTACTAAATCAATAAAAAAAGGGTCCACAAGGGGGGACTCCTGAGGGACTGCAGGTTGCTTTCCCTCTCTCCGACCACCGGCCCTCTGCGACAACAATAGTATTAGTATTATCAAAATTACTCCAAAACAATGAAGAAAATAACATTAAAAAAAATAACATTTTGCTTCTATCTAGTTTGCACAATTACAATGAGTTTTACCTGCTCATGTGTAGATGAGCTAGGAATATCGTCACCATCACCTTCGGGCGGTTGCTCCATATTGTGCCCCTGTGTCAAAGATCAAGTATAAAAATGTTAGCCAAAAATTTAATAACTAAATGGTATGTTGGAGTCATTGATTAGAAGTTGGTTTAATAGTATGTACCACCCCCATGATAGTAGCCTCGTTTGTATCTATGCAGTTCAAATTGTAATCAATAAGCAGCTCTTCCCCTGCACGTATTGATTTTATCGCACAGATGAATACACGATTTCCCTCGCGCGCCTCAAATATGCAATTGGGTTGCTTTATAGTTGACCCAGGTCATGTACTATTTATAAAACCCGCAATATTCCCTGTTTCTTTTGGCCTTCCATCAATGTATATAGCCACACTTTTACTTTGATTATTGTCTTGCTGTTGTATATAATTTGCCGAGAGTGCATACCTACGCATACTTTTTTTATATTGAACAATATGCATCCAACTTTTGTAATCGTAACATGGTCCAACATAATCCATCAATTCAAAAACTTTGTTGTAAGACACCTTTATGCCATCCATAGAAAATAGGCCCAAACCATGTAATGATGATGGTGCTATGCGATATATCCTCTCATTAACACAAAAATCAGTGTTTATTGGAGGAAGTTCCTTGGGTACCCAATGTTTCTGTAGATGTTGGTACCTCAAGGGCACCTCAATGTCGCCTTTTGTCTCATCATCATAAGAACATGACCTCCCTTGAGCAAGGAAAAATTTCATGTGTTTATTGAATTTCCTTCTAGTCCTTTGACCTCTAGTTAATCTCCCTATTCTAGATAAACTGCATGTCTCACTTTCCTCTTCTATTCCTATATTTCCCTCACTCGAGGAAGACACTTCTGACAAATACCTATTTGCTGGTACCTGCAAATGGGAGAGATCTTAGAAGACATCAATCTTACTATTGATAAGTGTATTAAATAGACTTTCTATAAGGTGTATTGACTTATAGCTGTCGATCCATGAGACTGTGCGGGATGCTCTTGAAAGGGGTTCAATTTCCTGCAAATGTAATTCAATTATCGTGAGCATAATCACATCATAATCATAATCGCATCCATCATAAGCATCACATAAAAATTAAAAACATTAAAACATACACATTATAACACTTAAATCAGGCTCACATTATAAGCCTGCTAGGGAAGTAGGCCTAGTGAAGGGCTAAAACTGGGTTTTTGTATCAGCTGATGGGTTGAGGGCTTAGTAACCTTGGGGACATGCTATTTGAAGTTGTTTGATGTGTGTGGTGGAGGTGGAGGAAACACCTAGTTAAGGTGAAGTCAAGTTTGGAGCCTATTGAGGCATTGTGAGCATTTGATAGTTTGTTGATTAGATTGCTTGGATGAATCCATTGGATGGATTGAGGGACATTGGGATTATTCCAAAGATGTAGAATGCTAAGGTGGCATAAGGATTTGGTGTGCACTCTGATAGGTTATGGAGTTGGCTTGGATCAAGGAGAGTGCTCTTATGAAGATGCTTGGTTGGTGTTGTGAGAACACTTACAAATGCTTTTAACTTGAAAGAAAATAAGGCTCAATACATTCATGGATCAATATGTGTTTTAAATAGTTTTATTTAATTAATTTAGATTAATAGTTAATTTAGATTAGCAGTATTCTATTTGTAGTTGAAACTTGTAGCTTTTAAATAGATAATGAATAAACTATGTAACCATTTAAGACAAATATATTTCTATCAAGAAATGAATATTAAATACATTAAGGATTGATGGCATACCTTTAAATTTCATCATCATCATCCTCATCATCATCATCATCATCATCATCATCATCCTCATCATCGTCATCATCATCATCGTCATCGTCGTCATCATTGTCGTCGTTGTCGTCATCATCAACATCATCATCATCAACATCAACATCATCTTCATCATCATCATCAGTAGCAGCATCATCGTCATCATCATCTTCTTCTTCTTCATGAAAATTTGTCTCAGGAACATCATCCAATAATTGTCGATCTTGATCATCATCTACATCATCTTCTACTTCTTCGGTATCTTCTTCTTCCATCGCATTATACTTTATCGGCCTTCCTCTCGGTTCATGTCTAACAACAAATGACCAACCCGGTTTATGTGAAACCTCTGAGTAAAATACCTGCTCACATTGGCTTGGAAGAACATAGGGCTCATCCCCAACTGGCTCAAATGACCTTGTATTAACCATTGTAAATCCATTATCATGTTCAATAACAGTTCTATTAGGATCATTTGGATTAAGTCGTAGCCTGTACCATTTGACAACGAAGAGTACTAATTTGAAGGAATTAAAGTCGCACTCAAGTATATCATCCAAAATGCCATAGTATTGATTTTTAGACTCTTGAGGATCTAAGTCATTTCTAGATGAAATATTAGTCACTTGAAAGACTGCAGTTATTCCAGAATCACAAGTTTTCTTCGTGTCATCCAACACTTTGACACGAAATTTTTGACCATTACAGAACATACCCTTGTGGTGTTTAACCTGCAATAATATGTGAAACATGTCAAAATTATTATATCGTGAGTTGATAAACATACGAGTGATTAATAATTTTGTACGTACCTGGAAATCTCTTAAACCATATGCTAAATCTATTTCCCTTTGCGTAACATTAGAATCTCCATTACGATGAGCTTCTTTAACCAATGAAGATACACCTTCCCATGTTAATGTGTGACCAGAATGTTGACATCGTTCAATCCATACCGTCATCCAATCAAGATTGTTTGCAATATACAAATGTAGTGCATCCCACTCTCGAGCAACTGTACAAAAAAAAAATAGACGACTTACAACCGATTTATTTTGAAGATTAAGAAATAATTTATTACAATAACATCTTATAATTTATTACCTGTCACTTTCCTCAATCTACCTTTCCCCATCAAGTACTCCCCTTTGAATTTTTTAAAAGGGTCGAGATCCCAAATGCGATCTACATGGATATTTGAAGCAAACTTAGGAAGATATTCAGTAATGTACACCATAGTCTGGTATACCATGTATCCCTCTACCATAGAACCCTCAGGATGTGCTCTTTGTCCAACCAAAGCCTTCAAAGATTTCAAGTGTCTCTCAACCATCCACATTGACCTAGTGTGTGCAGGTCCACACAATTCAATCTCCTCAACTTGGTGTATGAGGTAGTGTTTTTGTGCATTGAAAAAAGTTGGAGGTAGACACTTTTGCATTTCACACAGTAAATGAGGAATTCTTCTCTTCCAATAGTTTATATCTTCTTTATGGATTTCTTTAGATGACAACCACCTACATTAAGAGATTCAAGTCACAAAAAATATATAAATACGAGACTTTACAAAATAATATACAATAGATTACATAGCAAGAAAAACAAATCGCGAATATAATAAATATATACAACAAATTGAACAGATATTACTGCTTACCTCATGTATTTTCCAAGATCATATATCACTTGTTTGATGTTATTGTTGAAGTGCTCTGGGAGAGATAGAGGTAGCACGTACTGCAGTAATTATAAACCAATCATTTCATTATTTTCTAACATAACATAATGAATAGTACACGTAGTTTATGAATATATTGTAAATACAGAAGAACATAAATTACCTTGATGAAAGTATGCCAATCATGCGTTTTGAGCCCTGGCCCAAATTCACTTTTCTTTGATATGAGATTGCTTATGTTCCCAGCAAATCCTGTGGGAAATCAAATTTTTCGTATGACTTCTTTTATGGCATCACTTTGCTGCTCCGTTAATAACCAAGGAAGGGCACTTATATTAATCTGATCTCTATTGCTATTTGAGTGAATGAAATTCTTCAGTGCATGATTGGATTCATGAATTTCATTACAAATTTTGACAATTTTTTCTTTGTCACGCCTTCCATCCAGTATTTTCCACAATGTCTCTGTTATATTCTTTCCAACATGCATAAGATCAAACAAATGCACAATTTGTAGGTCCTCGTAGTAGGGCAACCTACTAAATTGTCTGGGATAGCTTTTTAGTCCCTTTGGAAGGTTGTCAGTAGTGCCTTGACGACCTTCACGATCATCAATTACATAATTAGTAAACAAAAATCACAATAGAAATATATAAATTACAAACATAAACCATTAAGTGGAACGACATTACCTCGACGATTAATTCTATTATATTCCAACTTCCATAGGCGAGGTGTCATTCTTTGTGGCTTTGATGTAGTCTCTTCTTTCCCATTGAAAAGATATTTTTCCATACTTCGATACTTATGATTCCTGTGGAGGAAGTGTCTGTACTCATCAAACACATGCTTTCCTAAACTTTTTGAATGACGAGATTTCATCTTTGGACCACAAACTGGACATGCAAATTTTCCCTTTGTTTGAAGACCTACAAGATAATGATATAATTGGATTATTAAATATGTTGATTTTTATAATTAGAATTATCATGCGCAACTTGAATTCACTATAACATACCACAAAAATGTGTTAGCCCTGGGGCATCATGTATTGTCCATACAAGTATTGCATGGAATTGAAATTGTCTTTGTCTTATTGGTCTAGACACATCATACATAGTGACACCGTTCCATAACTCCACCAACTCGTCAATAAGAGGCTCAATATATACATTCATATCTTTAACTTGATATTTACCTACTTGAATGAACAGTAACATTACATAATTATTGTGACCATTTTACTGTAAGATTTGTAAGTACATGTAAATTAATAACTATCAAATGATAAAATACCTGGAACAATCATTGCCAACATAATGTGCTCCCTCTTTATTGACATCCACGGAGGAATGTTATTGTTGATAACAAAAATAGGCCACACCGAGCAAACAGATCTTATCTCTCCAAATGGATTGACACCATCCGCTGCCAATGAAAGCCTGAGATTACGAGGTTCTTCTTTGAAGTGTTGCCACTTTTCCTCTATGTGCATAAATGCCGAACCATCCGTAGGGATTCGAATAATGTCATCTCGACTTCTATTGTGTGCATGGTAATCCATAAATTGTGCCAAGCTAGTACACTTGAATAATTGTCGCATCCGTGGAATAATGGGGATGTAACGAAGAACCTTGTGAGGCACCTTTTTTGTTATTCGATCTGTTCGATATCTACTCGTATGACATACAGGGCATTGTGTTGCAAATTCATGTTCTTTATAATATATAATATGATCATTGGGACAAGCATGTATTGCTTGATACTCCATTCCAATATCTTTCATAATAGCAGATAATTCTCGATATGAGCGAGGTAGAATATTTGATGGTGGTAAAAAAAACTTGCCTATCAATCTACAGCAAAAAATATAAGTTGTTAATATAAACAATATTAGTGGTACATTATTCACCCTTTGTTAACTATAAAGACATATATGACATACCTTAACATACGTGACATTGTTATGTTGGATAAACCATTCATAACCTTCAAGTTCAACAACAACAATACAGTAGAGAGAAGAGTTGTTTGGGAGTCTTTGTATAGGGGCTCGTATGCCTTCTCAAGTAGAGGTACATCGAGGCTATCATCATCATCATGATCAGATCCGCTTGGACTAAATGTGTCATGGATCAATGTATTTATACCATCATCTTCAATTGTGTTTTCTGGCGCATGATCGTCATCTTCCATGGGATCATTATCTTCACCTTGGATATTCGCACCCCCATGTTCCTCCATATCATGTACTTCCTTGGGGAGATCAACCTATATAAAATTGATTAACATAAATAAAACATGATCTTCAACTCATCATCAAGTGATTTCATATGTATATAAATTGTTAAAATGATATAATGAACAACTTACCAGTGGATGATAGTCATGCCCCCCTTCAATGTGACCATTCTCCCTACAATGTCTCTTAACTATTTTGATTAGCAGTCTTCTACGGTTTAAGCCCTTACAAATTTTGCAGGGACAATAACATTTTCCATCACCTTTTCTTTTCAAGTTAGACCATAATCTAGCGATTGTCTCCCTATTTTGTTCTTCGCTTATATTATCTGACATGATCGTTCTTCGCAGGAAGCAAAAATTGGGCTATGAAAACTTCGGTCTACAACTTTCAGTGACTAAGCAAAATTTTCAAAAGTACACAAATCTTCTTAGACCTAGTTAAATCCTTTAATATTTTAAAAGTCTAGTTAAAATATACATTAGATTAAAAAATATACAATTTTCATGCCTGAGCGCACGGCTACGAATAGTGCAATGGTCTTCTTGCTTAGCTCTAGAAGCTCTCTAGCAATCAAAACATATAAGCTACAAGGCCTAACAGCAATTTCAAAACATATAAGCTACAAGGCAAGACATATTACATGACATGGCAAAAGGATTAAAATATACATTAGATTAAAATATATACAATTTTCAAACCTGAGCGCGTGGCTATAACTCGTGCAATGGTCTTCTTGCTTAGCTCTAGAAGCTCTCCAACAATCAAAACATATAAGCTATTAGAATTCATTAACTTTCTGTAATTGGAAAACTCTATTTGATATTAGACCGTAAACTACTACTATTCTCTCCATAAGAACTAAGTACAAAATTCTTTCAAGTTCACATCCATGATTCCCTTTAGATTAAAATATACAGCAAAAATAAGCTAAAAGTCTAGTTAAAATATACATTAGATTAAAAAATATACAATTTTCAAACCTGAGCGCGCGGCTATAACTCGTGCAATGGTCTTCTTGCTTAGCTTTAGAAGCTCTCCAGCAATCAAAACATATAAGCTACAAGGCCTAATAGCAATTTCAAAACAAGGGTCATCAAAAGAACCAAAAACAATGTGTGCAAACAATACCTTGTGAAGTGGTATAGACAATTAGAAGATGCTACTATGTGCTAGGGAACTTCTTAGAATTGTTGGTATATTCTTACAACTTGTTACACCTGGGATATTCTTCTCTGTAGATGCTACTGTGTGCCGTGGTCCAAACGGGCCCATAAATGTGGTTGAATAGCAATACATTCAAGTGGTAATTACACAAGGGACAATCACTGTGAGATATCCTCATGTGTGACTGTCCTTGTCACAAATGAGGACATCTCACAGTGACTGTCCCTTGTGTAATTGCCACTTGAATGAGGTCAGTCACTGTAAAGACAACATGATAATGTACACATACAATGAGTGTACATTATCATGTTGTCTTTACAGTGGCTGCCCTCATGTTGTATATCCTTCTCTGTAGATGCTACTACGTGCTAGGGAACTTCTTAGAACTGTTGGTATATTCTTACAACTTGTTACACTTGGGATATTCTTCTCTGTAGATGCTACTGTGTGTCGTGGTCCAAACGGGCCCATAAATGTGGTTGAATAGCAATACATTCAAGTGGCAATTACACAAGGGACAGTCACTGTGAGATGTCCTCATGTGTGATTGTCCTTGTCACAAATGAGGACATCTCACAGTGACTGTCCCTTGTGTAATTACCACTTGAATGAGGAACAAGGAGGAAGTGATACAATAATAAGGGGGTGATCATTTTAAAATGTGTTGGACATAGATATGTCCTCATTTCTGGGTATTTTAGCTCTCTAACAGCTGAATACCAGATTAAATAATAATGACAAAAGAAAAATAAACCCAACGTACTCAAAAATTGTAGCTGTGATTTTGCGGAGGGAATCTCTCTCGGCACTGTTGAAAACACAAATGACAACCCGCTTGATTTCACAGAGGGAATCTCTCTCGGTGCTATTCAAAACACAAATGACAACCCGCTTTGTTCAAAACACAAATGATAACCCGCTTGATTTCGCGGAGGGAATCTCTCTCGGCGCTGTTGAAAACACAAATGACAACGTTCCTTTTTTTTTTTGCACTTATATCCCGACCAACATAAGGTCCATTTGTAATACAACATGATAATGTACACTTACAGTGAGTGTACATTATCATGTTGTCCTTAGAGTGACTATCCTCATTTGTTGAAGAAGAAAAGCATTAATGTGGCTGAATAGCAATACATTCAAGTGGAAATTACACAAGGGACAGTCACTATGAGATGTCCTCATTTGTGACTGTCCTTACAATGAGTGTACATTATCATGGTGTCTTTAGAGTGACTGTCCTCATTTGTTGAAGAAGAAAAGCATTAATGTGGTTCAATAGCAATACATTCAAGTGGCAATTACACAAGGGACAATCACTGTGAGATGTCCTCATGTGTGACTGTCCTTGTCACAAATGAGGACATCTCACAATGACTGTCCCTTGTGTAATTCAAGTGGCAATTACACAAGGGACAGTCATTGTGAGATGTCCTCATTTGTGACTGTCCTTACAATGAGTGTACATTATCATGTTGTCTTTAGAGTGACTGTCCTCATTTGTTGAAGAAGAAAAGCATTAATGTGGTTCAATAGCAATACATTCAAGTGGCAATTACACAAGGGACAATGTCATGAGCCGTGACATATTGAACTTAGTATAATAATAAAATGATTAGATGATATATAATAATCTATTATTAACGGTATATAACAATAATATATAATTATTATCAAAAGATAATAATAATATATAGTTAGCATAATAAGTAATATGTTAATTAAATAATATTAAAATATTAATAAATAATATAATTATGATTATAATTATAATATAAATTAATAATAAATAATTATTAATAAATTATATATATTATATTATAATAATATATTAAGTAATAATATTAAATCAATTGTTGATATAATAATTTTAATATATAAATAATATTAATAAACCTCTCAATATAAAACAATAGGTTATCACTATAATAATATTTATTATAATATTATTAATATTACTAACATCATTAATTATAATATTTAATAATAACAATAACATTAATAATAATAATAATAATAATAACGTTTAAAGCAATATCGAATATCTGTAATCGATATACATCTACATTAAACATCTGCATTATCTATCACGATGAGGAATGAAGAAGTGATACAACAATCACTAGTCATTACACATCGATACCATGAGAGGATGATTAATGAACCAAATACTATGAAGTCAAGATCAACATGATATGAATAAGGGATAGGTCGCTATGTGTTTTAGAAGATGTATTGATAAGCAAGAAGGATAACTATTCATATATTATAAATAATCATTAATTGCACAAGTTTAGACAATGACATATCCGATAAAGCAATATCAAACATGAAGACCCGCTAGCAAATATGCACCATCACTTCCTATGTTATCATGACAATAACATAAACTAGATTGAATTCTACTATCTATATCAATAGACACCACATAGGAGGATATCGACTAAAGGATTGAAAGATTATCGATTGTCTGAGATAAACCACATCTTGTAGAAACACAAAAGCATCAGTGATTATATCACAAGCTATTGATGAATGAGGCATCAGTCATGGATAATAAGTACAATGTATCCTTAAGTATTAACAGGAATGGAAGTCAATTTGAAGATCAAACTCGATTACCAGCAATCAACCAATAAATGGACAATTATCAAAAAATGATATCGACTTATATCAGAGTAGAAAGATTGGATATAATCATAACAATATGGGATAAGGCAAGAGTTAATATCGATTGACTAAATACTAATGATAGTTAGACCAAACTAATACAAACACAATGGATGTTAACTACTGGTTGCACTACCAATTAGGGAAGATTACCTTCATAAAAAGATTTGATATTGAGTCAATCTGGGAGTTATCTATGATCAGAAAATAATGAAATAATATTATGTGAACTGTCAGATTATGGAAATGTGTGATTAACAAAGGGACATGGAGGAAGAAACAAGACACGTCTCATTCATAGCATCTCTTCATTTGTTAAAGACAATATAAGAATGCATTCTCGTCAGTCACTCAAGGCATCATTAGAACTTTATTTACTTATCCATATTTGGATATACTCAATAGAGCATCTGCCTTTGGCAGTTTGGTTTCAAGTTTATCATTGCAGATCAGAGACAACACCATGATTGCATAGATAGAAAGGATAGTCAGAAATAGCATCAATATTTGAAGTTGCAAGCATATAATTCAGAATCTGAAATAGCAACATATCACTCATAGCGATATTACACATTTGCATAATTACATCATCATATCAGACACAACAAATACATTGCTGTAAGCAATACTTATTGATTGTATATCGATATTGTTTATATCAGACATAGCATCATTATACTATCACTATAAGTGATAGGAAACATCATATTCATAGCATATTTCATATCATTATATCCGACAGTGCTATTAAACATATTGGTATCAATATCATCTTGCACACATATTGTGATTGAATCTGAAATAGCGGTTGATATCTTAAGTAACCTCCATTACTTAGTTTAATTGTAAGTATCTGATAGAGTAAGTCTGAGAAGTGGAGTAATTGTTCCTATTTTCCAAGTTAGCCAAAAAGGGGACATTACAGACAATCACTGTGAGATGTCCTCATGTGTGACTGTCCTTGTCACAAATGAGGACATCTCACAATGACTGTCCCTTGTGTAATTCAAGCGGCAATTACACAAGGGACAGTCACTGTGAGATGTCCTCATTTGTGACTGTCCTTACAGTGAGTGTGCATTATCATGTTGTCTTTAGAGTGACTGTCCTCATTTGTTGAAGAAGAAAAGCATTAATGTGGTTCAATAACAATACATTCAAGTGACAATTACACAAGGGACAATCACTGTGAGATGTCCTCATGTGTGACTATCCTTGTCACAAATGAGGACATCTCACAATGACTGTCCCTTATGTAATTCAAGCGGAAATTACACAAGGGACAGTCACTGTGAGATGTCCTCATTTGTGACTGTCCTTACAGTGAGTGTACATTATCATGTTGTCTTTAGAGTGACTGTCCTCATTTGTTGAAGAAGAAAAGAATTAATGTGGTTCAATAGCAATACATTCAAGTGGCAATTACACAAGGGACAATCACTGTGAGATGTCCTCATGTGTGACTATCCTTGTCACAAATGAGGACATCTCACAATGACTGTCCCTTGTGTAATTCAAGCAGCAATTACACAAGGGACAGTCACTGTAAGATGTCCTCATTTGTGACTATCCTTACAGTGAGTGTACATTATCATGTTGTCTTTAGAGTGACTGTCCTCATTTGTTGAAGAAGAAAAGCATTAATGTGGTTCAATAGCAATACATTCAAGCGGCAATTACACAAGGGACAGTCACTGTGAGATGTCCTCATTTGTGACTGTCCTTACAGTGAGTGTACATTATCATGTTGTCTTTAGAGTGACTGTCCTCATTTGTTGAAGAAGAAAAGCATTAATGTGGTTCAATAGCAATACATTCAAGTGGAAATTACACAAGGGACAATTGATCACTGTGAGATGTCCTCATGTGTGACCTTTGTGAAGGCAAGTGCCAATTTGTACCCAAGTTACCAATATTGTGGCAAAAGTGGGAATGAAGCATTTAGGGGTCAAATTGGGAAAAGAAGTGTAGAAGTGGCCTATGTGAGGTCTAAATAGCCTAACTAAGTCATGGTTAGGGTCTTATGGTGTTTGAACAATAAGTTTTGAACCAAAATCCCAAAGGTTGTAACAAGTTGTCAATGTTGTCATTCACAACATTGACAACATTTGTGCAAGGGAGCATTTTCGAGTAAGATGGTTATGTAACTATATGAAACCATTGAATTAGGCATCAGATCAACTATAAGAGGCCTCCATCGATCTGTGCAAAAGGTTGGGGGGAAAAACATTTGGAATTAAGAAGATTTGTAGAGTAACACGGTTTTAGTGAATTCTTGAGTTTTTTTGTTTCTTTGTTTTCAGTTGATTAATGGATTAGATAGCTCGCAGTGTCTATTGGAAAAGTTAGTACAAGTTGTTTTTTTATTCTGTGTTGTGTTTTTTTTGAGTTTTGAAGCATTCCAACTAGTTTGTTAATTCTTTTGTTAAGTACCCTATCATTGGTTTGAACCAGGCAGGTTGAACAAATGGAGTCTTAGCTCATCATTCCATTGTCAATTTTGTACGGGCTCTTGGAATGGGTGAGGAGACTCCATGTACTATATGTTTGGAAGGAGGGGCCCTGGGAAGCTCATTTTCTATGTTTGCAATGATGTCCTAGGTGAGTCAGTTGAGCACAGTTAGGGATGACAAATCATTACAAGAAGATTACAACAAGTTGAATGCATTGGTTGCTTCAACTAAAATCTCATGGAGAGGTAGAAACACATCTAAAGAAGCCCCAAGTCAAATTAGAAGATTGGGTGAGTTTCTTTGGTTGCTAAGAAAACAAACTCTTAGTCAGACTGTCCAAGTTGTGTCAAAATACTTGTTTTCAGGCATGGCTGTAGCAGTTGGTGTACAAAAAATCTAGGAGGAGAAGACCTTAGATATCTTGGAGTTCTCAATAAAGGGCATCTGAATCCTAAGCCCTGTAGGTGGCTTAATATAAACAAAAAGGCTTGACAAAGGCCTAATTGCTAGCAGCCTATTTTTGGGTGCAATTGGCATGGTTTGATGAATCGGATTGAAGTACTGATGAAAAGTATAGGTGAAGGAGTAATATTGAAACCAATAGAGGTCCTAGTGGCCAGCCTCTCCATGGAGTAAAGTTCTAGTTGAATGTGTTTCAATTTGTGAAGACAAGACTAGGAGTGTCCTAGTAGCTAGATTGGTATTGAGCAGAGTTCGTTGTATTTCTTGTTGGTGTGCACTAGTTGAAGGAGTGGGATCTTGGGTAGAGATACCTAAAGAGTGTAGGGATAGTTAAGTACCCTATCAAGTCAAAACATTTGCCTAAAGAGACCCTAGTGAAGGATAGGGAGTGAGCAAGACAAAGTGTTACATCAATTAACAAGATCATTTTTTGGTAATTGTGTACATTATCATGTTGTCTTTACAGTGACTGTCCTCATTTGTTGAAGAAGAAAAGCATTAATGTGGTTCAATAGCAATACATTCAAGTGGAAATTACACAAGGGAATATCACTATGAGATGTCCTAAGTGTGACTGTCCTCGTCACAAATGAGGACATCTCACAGTGACTGTCCCTTGTGTAATTACCACTTGAATGAGGACAGTCACTGTAAAGACAACATGATAATGTACACAAGTACCGTGAAGGTAGTCGCAAGTTAGGGCTGTTTCATTGCATACCCAAAACAATGAAGACATTACAGTCCACAAAACGTTTGTGCTTGAAAGATGAACAAATAAAATTAAACTTCTAAATAACCAAAGCCGCTAACAATAAATTCAACACAGATATGTCCTCATTTCTGGGTATTTTATCTCTCTAACAGTTGAATACCAGATTACATAATAATGACAAAAGAAAAATAAACCCAACATACTTAGAAATTGTAGCTGTGATTTCGCAGAGGGAATCTCTCTCGGCGCTGTTGAAAACACAAATGACAACGTTCTTGTTTTTTTTGCCCTTATATCCCGATGTGATTTCACGGAGGGTTACGGTGCTGTTGAAAACACAAATGACAATGTTCCTTTTTTTTTTTGCCATTATATCCCGACAACATCACAATTGCAAGTTAGGGCTGTTTCACTGCATACCCGAAACAATGAAGACGTTACGGTCCACAAAACATTTGTGCTTGAAAGATGAACAAATAAAATTAAACTTCTAAATAACCAAAGCCGCTAACAATAAATTCAACATAGATATGTCCTCATTTCTGGGTATTTTAGCTCTCTAACAGTTGAATACCAGATTACATAATAATGACAAAAGAAAAATAAACCCAACGTACTCAGAAATTGTAGCTGTGATTTTGCGGAGGGTTACGACACTGTTGAAAACACAAATGACAACGTTATTTTTTTTTTTGCCCTTATATCCCGATGTGATTTCACGGAGGGTTACGGCGCTGTTGAAAACACAAATGACAACGTTCTTGTTTTTTTTGCCCTTATATCCTGATGTGATTTCACAGAGGGTTACGACGCTGTTGAAAACACAAATGACAACATTCCTTTTTTTTTTGTCCTTATATCCTGACAACGTCGCAATGGCGATGTTGCCAAATGTATTGTCGTCGCAAATTGCAACGGTGTCGGGCTATATTTGAAAAAAAAAAGCCAAAACCGCATGACATTTGCCTGTCGTCGCAAATTGCCGTCGCAATTTTACCCCAAATGTATTAGTGTGGCATTTTGAAGCAATGTTTTCCTATCTTGAGGCAAGCAATGTCTTATCCAATCATGACACAAGCACACATTGTTTTGGCATGTTTCATACTACACAACTTCATTACTATAGAGGACGGTGTTCCATCCAAAGTGGTTATTGAAGAGGATGATGATCGTGATGGGATAAATGTACCAATACTTGAGACATATGGGTTGAGTCAGCATGATAGGGATGATTGGGGGAACTTTAGAGATGATATAGCAAGTATGATGTGGGAAGACTATAGATGTAGAGAATAGTTGTAGTTTTACAAGACCTTTCTTTGTTCTTTAATGTGCTTTCATTCCTAACCGGTTATTGTCTATGCCTCTTGAATTTGTAAGCCTTCTTGCATTATGAAATATAAATCATACTGTTGTAATGCTGATGCTCAAAACATGTGTTCTCATAGTTTACATATACAATATTCTTTGAAAGAAATGAAGCCTGTGTATGATTTCTAACTCTGATTTCTCTTTGATTAAAATTCATGTGTGTATCTTGTTTGACACTTTTTCTTCTAAATGGGGATTGAGAGAATGGTAATTTGGCCCTCAAATTCCAATTCCACCTTTTCATGTGGAATATGTACTAGAGCATATATAGTACAACTCTATGAACATAGTAGACCATATATAATTACAATATTGATTCAGTGTGCAACATAATGAACACTGATTTAGTGTGCAATAGAATGAACACTGAATTAGTGTTCATTCTATTGCACACTGATTCAGTTGCTCAAGAATACCACTTATCATCATTTTTGAGCAACTGAATCAGTGTCTTGAAGCGTTCATTCTGTTGCACACTGAATCAGTATTGTAATTATATATGGTCTACTATGTTCATATAGTTGTACTATATACTGAACAACATATGACATGCATCCATAGATATGATATCACACAGTACCTCATCATGGTATCTACCAATCTTGAACTTCACTAGGCATTGTTCATTGACCATGACCTTGTGGTCATCCTGCACACAGGCAATCCGATATAGATGTGGGTGTTTCTGTCTCTTGAGGTTCAACTTTGTCACCATCTCTTCTAACACAAAATTGTCAGTGCTTCCACTATCAATAACACATCACAACATTTAATCTCACACTTGCATCTAGTGCGAAACAGGCTCCTCCTTTGTTCAGGTTCATTCTCACCACTCAACAGGACTCTTCTGTTAATCAACATTTCTCCTCTTTCAACATCTTCAAAATTTGAGGATCTGACATCTTCATCTACATGTGCCACTCTGGCATGGCCTTCATTCCTCCTATCCGTCCTTCCTTAGCGTTGAGGACATTCAAATGCCCTATGACCTTCTCCACAGTGAAAATATGTTCCATGAAAGCCTCCTCTTCCTGAACCTTGTCCTCTTCCTCTTCCTCTCTGATCTTTATTGTTCTAATATTGGAAATGATTGTAATTGTTTCCTCTCTGATTTTGACTGCTACTGGCCTCATCCTTCTTTTTTAGATCTTCATTTCGGCCTCCATATGATAGTCCACTAGATTGTCAACCATGACCTCTTCCATTTTGTCTGCTCTCGAACTTCTTGTTCAGCTTTTCCTCTACTTTTAGGGAAAACTGGTATGCCTCTTCAATATTGTTCATTCGAACCAGATTCAACTCCTCTTGAATGCTCGACCTTAACCCATTAAGGTAATGGGAAACTTTCTCCTTGTCAGCTTCTGCATGGCCTGTTCGGATGAGGATTCAATAGAACTCCTCTATATACTCCTAAACAGATCTTCCTGCCTGCTTCAAAATTTGCATCTTCTTCAGTAGGTCAAGCTCATAATCAACAAGAATGAACTACCACTTCAATTTATCCACCATTCGATCCCATCTTGTGATTTTATCTTTCCCTCTTCTATTTCACTCCAATTGAATCTCTTGCCACCATATCTTCGCATGACCTTTCAGTTTGGCCTTCGTGAATTTGACCCTATCAGGATCCTCAATATCTTCATACTCAAAATATTCTTCACATTCATTGATCCAGTCGATCAACTCCTCTAGGTTAAGATTTCCTAAAAATGCAGGAACCTCAATCTTAGGTCTTTTTTCGATCTTGGAAATAGCCCAAAAAAGTCTTTCTTCCTCCTAGTTCACAACTTCGTCTTCTCCTTCTTGATCTTCTTCTTTGGCTTCATCCTCGCTTTCATCTCTGACATTAAGATTCATTCCTCTGTGAATCTCCTCTTGCAATGCTTGCACTTGTCTCTGGAGCGCTCTAACCTCAGGTGTTACAACACTAGCTCTTCTGCCATGTTCCCTTCATGGAGGCATTTTCATGATGCACACTCAGACACTAACCATGATCTTGGTGCAAACTACCTCACAGTCAATGATCTATTTACATAGAAACCCTAACCCACGGTCCTGGTGCAAATTGCCTCACAATCGGCGATCTGTTTACACACTTAGGAACTCCTGCTCTGATACCACTTGATGAAGGGTGCTCCCCTTAATAGCACAAACACATAACAAAAATAGAGAAACAACAACAATATGCAAGAACAGAAAATTGGCTTCTTATTATCTCCACAAATGTGGAATTACAAACTTTCAGAATTACAATATGCAAAGCCACATGGGCATTCCCTTACAATATTTTGTAGGACAAAGCCTCGAATCAATACCTAGATCTACTACCCAGAACTATCCCAAACTGCCTAAGACAACACTACAGCCTTCCTTATATAGGCAATTTTCCATCGCCTGGGAAGGTTCCAAAATTTTAGCCAACAAGGCCAACCAAACTTAGAATTATTTTATTTTACAATTTATTACATCAAAGTCGACTCAAAATAACTTTTGAAACCCAAACAAAAATTTTGAATGAAATTTATTTTCTGGCATTTCAGGTGTCATAACTTTCGAAGACCATAAGTCATCACCCGTTGACCCGATTGACTATTATAACCCCATTTTGGAAAGGGTGCGAGGAGCTCTACAACAACTAAATCAAGCAAGCTTCATTTATCCAAAAATTTGACCTCATCCGGGGCTTCTAAAGCCTTCAAAATTGAGTTCAAAGTTTCTGTACCCTGCTGCCAATACCAAAAATCTGCAATATCTTCAAAACTAGACTTGATCTAGCAATGAAACTTTATTGGCAGGCTAATATGACTAAGATGAACCTCCACATGTAAAATCAAAACATTCCAAGATCGTATGACCAACTTACTAAAAATAGCAGCTCTGCACAAGATAACCCTTATTGAATATAAAAACATAAATAATTTTGGGTGATGCAAGATTGCTCTTACACCTAGGATGCTCCTACATCAGACACCCGGGGTAATTTGAGAAGTGACCCCATCACGTCTTAGGTGTGTAGAGAAAAACCAAGATGGTTAACCTCCTCCTTTGTCAGCCATGATGAATCTTCAATAGGTCATCCTTTCCACTTGACCAGATATTCTTCATATGTCCTGTTCCTTGTGCTTTTGCCAACACGACTATCCAGTATGTCTTCAATCTCCTTGTTATCTGAACTAGTTGTTGGAATACTCCACTATGCTGTTGTAACCTCATCTTCAACACCTCCTTCATGATACTCTGTCAGATTTGAAACATTAAATACTAGTGAAATATTCAGCTCGGTAGGCAATTCTACTTCATATGCATTTCTTGAATCATGCTTCTTCAGTATTTTACATGGCCCAAACTTCTTCATTTTCAATTTGTTATATGTACCAGCTGGAAATCGCTCCTTACGCAAATGAACCATGACTTCATCTCCAACCTGAAACTCCTTATGCCTCCTTTTCACATCTACCTTAGCCTTATACTGCACATTCATCTTGGTAATATGCTTCCTCACCTCCTCATGGATGTTTTTCAAGTGTTCTGTAAAATCTTCAGCTTCAGCACTACTTATTTCTCCTTTATCTATCTGTCTCATCTCAGATGTATTTCTGGGACCATTTCCATATACAATCTGGAATGGTGATTTACTAGTGCTCCTATTGACAGAATTATTATATGCAAATTATGCCTGTGGTAAAATCAAATCCCATCTTGTTGTTTTATCTCCAACCA